>JAOWBC010000458.1:7656816-7670129 GCA_028566105.1 Hypoplectrus providencianus
ATATAGCTGGCAGCAGCAAAAATTGCAGGAAGAAAAAGTAATTGCAGGTGTAATTATGTGGGGCATGTTAATTAAGCTACATACAGTAGAAACAGTGATTATATAGTGCCTGTGAAAAAATATTAAATTGGCCAGCATTAGCATTGCCTTCCCCACCTTTTAGCATAACATATTCAGGTCCAACCCAGTCAATGGCTGGAGTAGAAATTGTTTACATGGGGGCATTTATTTTAATTAAAGCTCTAAATTTCACCAAGTGTGACACGCCGGAGTTGATATTATTTCAGATGGATACGAGAGAAGAATAACAGAGTGACCAGCGTGCTTTTAGAGAACAAAAGGTCAGAGGAGTTCCTAGCAACAGTATCCGCTCAGTACCTCTCTGTTCTTTTCTATTTTCTCTGAAAAGGTCAAATTAAATTAAACTCGAGGAGGATTATTTTTAATTCTATCTGAGGTTGAAAAACACCATTCTACTGGTTTTGCCATCCATCACATTCATAAAAAAAAGGATTTAGATGCACGGCTTGATCCGTCAGCCATCAGTATGCACAGATATCAAAGCCTGCCCTGCACACAATTGTAGCACAGAAACATGGACCTTTGATAAATGGATGTAATATTTAAACTCTTGCATCATTAATGCCCTTGAGAGCTAACTAGTGTGATTACCTCCTGTCTTGTAGGTCACAAACCCCTGCAGAAACAGCACAAACCCTTGACAAAGGGTTTGATGTTTTGACTTGAAGTGAATAAAGGTTCTGTCCTCACTAAAAACCCAGAAAGTCCAAAAACCCATGCACTGTCCTGCCTTTATAAAAATCAATTCAACACACATTTGAATTAATTTACTCCCAAAGCTGTATGTGTATCATCACTCCCCTGTAAACGAACACTAAGCACATATTTGAACACATGCATGTGGCTGCACATATGTGAGCTCAAGCCCTGGTGCAATTACAACTCACTATGACACAGACACTGCATGATGCAAACCCAACATAAGGACCGGCTTGCTGGTTCGGAAAGATGAGTCTGGCATTTTCCCATCATTATTTTCTCAGCCCCTCTTTTATGCACAGGAGGTTGTGACCCAGAACCGTGCATCATGTTAATATTTTGTTCTGCCGATTTACTTTAATACCAGCACAGCTCTGGCAACGCTATTCCCAGCAGGGTCAATTACTTTGGAAATGCCCTCAAAAAACATGCAGCTCCTCTGCCATAAATCATTGCATCATCATCAGCCAATCAGAAGGCAGCATTCATGGGGCTTTGTGCGGCACAGACCAGGGGAATAAGCAGGTGTGCAAGTACAAAACAATGACTCCACAAACACACTGAGCTCCATCCATGACTGCATGCTGCTGTCAGTAACAGATTTAGAGGAGCTTTGATCAGGTGAGGATTTAGTAATTGACAAACATTTCTACCAAAGACTCGTATTACTTGTGATCTGATCCGTACTTGAATAGACTTCAACAAAGGAAAGGATATTACATAGCTGAATTGAGGTTGTGTTGTTGCATGCTAGATAAATATCAGACAGGCATAGATGACATGACCTTGTACAGTCCACCTGTCCCTTACTTTCTGTATTGTCCTCTGAAATGAAAAGGAGGTAAACAGAGAAGCATGGCTCGGCTGCTTTTTAACAATATCTATTATCCCATCACAAAAGCATTGACCTGCTTATTGAGGTAAATATTAATTTAATAATGCCAGAAACAGACCAAGGTTTATCCTCCTTCATCCATACAGCAGATCCTTCCACAGTATTGAGTGTGTCATTATGTTGCCAACATGTCTGTGTCAATGTCAAGACTGAAATATTTTCTGTGATCAAATCAGGGCTGTAACCAATATAAAATCTGGCCAAAGCAGATGCAGATGTGTTTTTGCTTTTCTGTTTATTTATTCCCCCAAATGTGCTAGAGAAACAAAACAAACCTATTATAAAAAATTAACACATGGAAAGTCACCATAAATGAGCACAAATTCAAACAGATATTTATGAAACGGCCTTTAATATAAACTAGTTCACATTACAAGGATCTTTTTTCTGGTGGAAAAAAACAAGTGATTCAAAGCTTTTTTTAGTCTGCTATTCTACCTACTCAATGAGATGAATTTTCAGTACTTAGATTAGCCCAATTACAATTTTTCCTGAAACATAAATTAAATGCACACAACTAGAAACATAATTAGAGTTATCTTTCATCTCTTGTGTTTTGAGTACAGAATACAAGGTTCTTGTTGCTGATCTTTTCCTGAGATGCTGCGATACTCCCTCATAGCTGACATTTTCTTTCTCTGAAACTTGTAAGCAAACCACATGTGCACCTGTTGCCCTCTTGCGTCATGTCCAGCCAGTGGATCCTTCTTCAGTGATAGGATCTCGTAACTGTTGTCCATGTCCCACCACAAACAACCAGACAACATTTAGCCCAGGCAAAATAATGCAGCAAAACTGATTAATATCACCCACTGGCACTGGTAAATGTCATCTTCTTTCCCCAAACCAGCCCTGTGTTGGTCAAAACTGATGATAAATGGAACAGAACCAGTTTGATCTTCCACAGGTCACGTCAATCAACACTAACTTAAAACTTTAAAATAACAACTTTCAATCAAGCACGACATATACAACATAATTATGCGGCTTGTCTCTTTCACGATGGACGACAATTACGTTCTCAATAACACTGAACTTAAGATGTTAATGTTAGCCCTTAGCCTGTTGTAAGCTAAAGCTAGCCCGCTAGGTCAAACTACCTTTTTCACAGAAATAAAATACAATGAATGATACATGTTTAGTTGGTCTTGTTGGTCACAATAACACCACCCCTGGCCATAGGCATAAGTGCTTCATGGTTTGAGACCAGCAAAGAGTTGGTGCCACTCTGGAACCAGTTTCCTGGCTGAGAGCTGGTTCATTGGCTTTTGAATCATGAAGAACCAGTTCGAGATTGGTCACCAGCTCTGAACCAGCCCTCAAACTGCCCGAGGCATAAAGGTGTACATGTACAACCAAATTCACAATGGCAGTGTGAAGAAAAAAAAAAGCCAATCGATTATCAATTCAGTCAACGATCAGCCCAAGCCTACCTGACCTCAAAATCAGAGGACACACAAGAAGCTCCTTTGGCCAGAAGGTCAACACAGTACATGAACTGTTTGTGCAAATTTTACTGGATTGAGTTTATATGCAGTAAATCACAGCATGTTACTGTACAAATGCACCCCATTCTTCATCACATATCATCGACACCCACGCCATGATTATGTCTTTGCCAGTGTTCTCCTTTCATCCACTGGAACATCACTTCAACATGCAGCATAACAGCATCTCCGTCACTGCAGGCTCCAACCAGACACGGCTCTGCCTCCGCCTCACTGGAGAGGATCAGCAGATAGACGGACATGTGTGTTGACATAAACCTCAGCTGAACATACTAGGTATAGCATGGAGGCATAAAGCTACCAGGATCTGCCGTCTCTGCACAATAGTGACATTGCGATAAGCACGAGCTCTGCGACGGGCTAATACTGGGCTTAATACTTGACTCTGCTTAATCTATTCTTTACGGTTTAGCCTAGAAGTGTGAACGGGTACAACTCTAATGGGCTTATAAAGATGCTTCTATTTGCTGTGATAGGCAGCGGTTAAACGGTGGCTACCAAATGTAAAATGTATCCTTCTTTATCGGCCAACTTGGTGAAGCTAAGCCCGATCTGGCAGCTTATTGGTGGCCCGAATGCACAGCCCATATGTATGGTGTGGCAGAGGTGTTCGGCTGCATTATGTTAAATTAGTGTCCGGAATTGCTATCTTGCTATAACAGCCATTGCAGTCCTGGATATTGCAGGTCCATACAGCTAGAAATATTTAGTTTCTGCACAAAACAGAAAATAAACTCAGTTCTTTAACATCCAGCCAACTTAATTCTCTGTTTTTCGGGGGGAAAGACACCCATGCTCAATATTCAGCCTAATCCATGTCAATCCCTCTAAGATAGACACTCACTACAGACGGATCTCCAAGGACAAGCTTTAAAGTGATAAAGCAAAAAAATCCAATAGACACACAGACCTCTGGCTAATGCAAGAGGTCTCATGACACTGCAGTTGTGTCTTCCTTCACCTGAGCCCCAAAAACGATTTCCTCTGTGTTTAAAGACACTGATAAGAGTTTCTGATACGAGAATTCAAATATCAACTTGACGAAATGAAGACTTTCAAAGGTCAACCGACAGAAAAAGAGGAAAACACAGCAGCCGAAATCTGACCAGACAAGTTGAGGGAATCATTATTCTACACCAAACACATCTGAGAAGAAGCTGACAAACAAACCGGGTTAAAGAGCTGTTTACTATTCCGCTGTTGAGCCCTTGCAATCATCCAAGTAATGGCCTCATTTAGACACTCAGCACTGTTAAAAAGAATTATGTTGCTGCCAGAACTCAGCATTGCAACTTACCTGTCCATCTACGTGCAAACCCTTTTTTTGTCTTTGTGTCTCTCAAACTTCCTTTCATTCTTTCCCCGTCTTTCATAGCCTGTTTCTCGTCTCGGTCCCCTTTCTCCCCACTAGCTACCACACTGTCCCTGGGTGAGAGGCAAGCAAGGGATGAAGAGGAGGGGAGGATGAAAGGAGGGAGAATTATATGAGGGAGAATGAAGAGATAGAGAGGAGGGAAATGAATGTTGATGAATGAATTCCCAGAGCTGTGCGGCGCTGCCCTTTTCCTATCTCTTTATTTCTTTCCATCTCAATAGTGGATACTTTTCCTCAAACACTCCTTTTAATCCCAGGAGTGTTTCAAGTGCTGTTCCCCCAATCTTTTCTCACTTTAACCCCCCACACCCACTTTGCACTTATTCCTTATCTATATTCTTTACATTTACACTCCTTCCTGCAGAAGCATGGGTGTCACACACGGACACAAGTGCATGCAGAAAATATGCTGCATGCAGAAATACAATACATCTACGAGCAATTATGCCTGCCTCTCACCAGGAATCAAAGACCTTCAGATCATTTTCACGCACACCATTTTCAGGCTGCAAAGCTAGCAACTGGTATTTTACCAAAGGGATTGTAAAATAGAGAGATCACAAGGCAGATTGAAAGAAAATGAGAGGGAGAGATAGAGAGAGGCCTGAAGGGAATAGAGAGAGAATCACATGAAGGAGTTGACCCACCCGATCATCCATTTACAATACCATCCCCCATTCACTCAAGGCAAAGCCGCCTAGCCCCCCATTAAGCTATTATCACATCCAGCAATTCTTTTATTTGTCTTACTGATCTTTTTTTTCTTTCTATATATAATTATCTTCCCAGCACACAAACACACACACACACACACACACACACACACACACACACACACACACACACACAGGGAGCTCCAAAAGGTTCTCCATGTGGTTGACAGCAGCAGTTGCAACCACCACACAAACACACAGCAAAATACAATCACACTTTGCACTCACACACATGATAAAAATCTCTCACACTAGTCACCTCCCTCTCTTACACACACACACTCACACCCACCAGCACCACCTGCTTCACTGATGGTACTTCTGCTCTACACCAGCCCCCTCCCATTTCTTGCTGCTCCCACAAATGGTGCCTCCATCCAGTGTTTCCAACACCTCCAGCACCTCATCCTCGTATTCAGCATCCCTGCGAGCCTCTCCCCATGCACCCTCACTCCTAACCTGCCTCCCATTAACCGATGCTACCTTACAGCATCACTCTCCTCAAGCGATGCCGCGCTCCACAAGCCCTCAGCCCAACCCCCATCCCCTGCTTTCACAGAGTGTAACAGGAGGACAGCCAGCTGGTTGGGTAGCACAACACGGAGAATCAAAAAGAGACCTGCTACACAAGTATAAAGAAGAGATAGGGTTGACATGCCTTGGGATGGTGCATTGCCCATGCTGCGACACGGACCGCTGCAGCTGAAAGTGATCGCGTTTCCTGTTCCCCCTCCTCTTTTTTTCCTCTCTCCTCCTCCCTCCTCCTGTCCCTCGCTTTCTGTTCTTCACAAAGCGCTGGGTCTCTCCTTCCTTGTGCCGGTCCCCGCGCTCCTATTCGCTCCTCTCCTTCTACCGTCCTCCTTCCCTTTGTCTCGCTCTCGCTATGGCTTTCTCTTCCCTCCGCTGGAACCTCCTTCGCGAGATGGCTGTGGTCCAGCAGCGGCGCTCCTGACAGCACTGCGCGTGTGTGACTGCGAGCACGTGTGAGTGTGTATGTGTGTGAGGGAGAGGATGAGTGGGAGAGCCTGGGCGTGTGTGTGTGTGAGAGAGAAAGAGAGAGAGAGAGGGGCGTACTCTTCAGCGGTGTGAGCCTTGGAAGACTGTGCATGCCGGTGCGGGGATGCTCAACACACAGCTAAGAATGAAGCGCAAATTTTGCCCATGATAAATTCACACTCCCTCACCCACTCTCTCTCACTTGCTCGCTCCATGCCTTATTTCCTCCCCATTACACATTATATTCTCTCTCTCTTAAAGACACAGGCGGCACGCTGCATTGCTACATGCCTAGGGCACATCTCATGATATGGTAATAAAGGGGAGTCCAGGGACACGGTCCTGTGTGGGGCTCAGCAGCTCAGCCAGCAGGGGGGCGGGTGGAGAAATGCTTGAAGCACCTACTGTACCAGGAATGGGGGAGGATGGTGCAATGAAGAGAGGGAGAGAGAAAGTAGATGGGAGAGACAAGAGTGTACACTTGAAATATCCCCTAGTGACAACAACAGCTAATGATGAAGCTGTGTTAGGCCCCAGGCAAGGTTGTAATAGATTGGCATGGCAACAGGAGCGCAGTGGCAGGTGAAAAGACGAGAGGGGCACCACAGGAGGGCAACCTCAGCATCGCCATGGCCTGTGGCTCTTCCCTGCTGGACGTTTGTTTGTGAGCATAACTTATTCTCTCTTGTGAATCCCTGAGACTACCACCTCCACTCACCAACAATCACACTGCAGAAGTAGGGCAGAGCTTAGCGTTGTATCGGCCAGTCAAGAATGCCCTTGAAACACAATGGGAAAAAAATCCATACTGAAATCAATCATGTACAATACTGTATCTGGTAGAGGACAAAAATTTAGCTACAAGTGGCTAAGGGAAGTGAACGGATGGAGTGAAATCAAGGACAAATTGTGAGGGATATAGAAGCTGTCAGGTGTTGTGGATGGGAGCGAGTCGGAGCATCGCTGTCAAACAGAGGGAGGCTACTCTGTGCCGTAGCAGCTAATGGGTACTGATGAATTAAGAAAGTACGAGGAGGGGGTAAAAAGAGGGGGGGGGAATGTAAAATGCCAAGAGATGGAGAGATAAAAGAGGATGTAGGGCCTCTACATGATGGGAGTAATGAATAATGTATGTACAGGCTGCACATGACTTACACAGCACACTGGCCTGTCCGTCATGTCCAGCTGGCTCACAGGCTCAGAGGATACATCAGCTTGTCAGCTGGCGTCTGTCCACTTGAGCTAGAAGCGAGTCGACAAAGGCCTGCAACAGCACAAATTCACAGGTTATTTCTTTTTAAAGTAAAAGGGAAAGAAAGTTACAAAACACACTTTGTACATAAGGCTTCACAAATAGAAGTGTGGTGAAATGCATCCCAGGTAACCAAGGTGCCATTGTGTTATGTGAAATCCAATAAAATCTTGAACAAAAAAAAAAAAAAACACATTTACTTACACACCCAACAACAATGGAAGGCCAATCTTAACATAGATTCCTGGGGAAATATGAGGTTATCCTGACTAAACATTGGTATCTCACATTCCTGAAAGCAAGATATCATGCAGAGAGATGCCAACATTTTTGCTGGGCTGTTGTTATCAATTACAAACACCAAATAACATTCAAAGGAATTTTAATGGTGCAAAATCATAGCTAAGTTTTGTGAATGTGTGGACATGTTGTCTGGACGTGTTAATGTGCTGAACTGGATCGTAAAATACCCGAATTAACGCCATGCTGTTCTGGGTGATGCTGCTGCTGCTGGTGCTGAAAATTATGTTGCCCAGCAGGGGTTGGTTACTATTTATAGCAAACAACCCCATATTGAGGTTCAAAAACATTTCTCAAATCAAATTAGTTTTGCAGCAGCAACAAGTAATACTTGACTTCCCAGAAGAAAAAAAAAGTGACGTGCCTGCAGGGGCTGACAGGTCTGATAAGTACTTCAATTACATTACAGGTGTTAGTATTTATAGCAGCTAAAACTCTTAAAAGCACCAAAACTTTGATCATTGAATTTTCCAACTGGTGCAGAATTGAAGGCTAGATATGGGGCTGATACTGACTAATAGCTGGATTCAATTTCGTGAAAATGTGAACAGTCTATTGCATTAATTTCTTTCTTCTTATTGTTATTATTATTGCCTACTTTAAATAAAATCCGCAATAGCTGACCATATTGCTGACAAAGTATACACTAATACAATGGATACCAATGCATCTATGATATATATATATGTTGGTCATTTCATGGTTTTTCTCAAATCAAAAGTAAGATTCACAACTTTAATCATCTCCCAGCAGCCTTCCTGCCCTCCTGTGCACAGTCACAGTTGAGAAGGTCTTTGGCTTGGAGCTGCCCTGTTAACCCTTTAAAGAGGTATTCCCTCACAGGGACTCAAACCAGTCATGCCTTCAGGCTGTCCTGGTCAATTTGTACTCAGGTTGCACCAATCGATTGTCTGATCCTGATCTGAGCCTGTTATGTTGTACGTCTGCCGACACCCAAATCCTATCTGACACTTACACTGAACAATATGCAAGTTATGCTTGTTGTTTAATACCCCGACATTGAAACAACAGGTAGCCTTCTGACCCTGGCCTCTTCATTAATCACACGCCCCCCTCATAAATGATCTTTGGCAGAGAACAGACACAGGCTTGCAGAGAGCACTTTAACCAAACAACAGCCCAGTTTAATCTTGGCCCATCATCAAGGAAACACTGAAATGCTCGCACGCTAGGCTGGAATCATTAAAATATGTCCTGATTAATTCAATTAGACTTATGAAGAAATTAAACACTTTAATTTGCTGTTGATAATGCCATACACAGACTGCACAAAAATATTGTTTATTTTTATCCCTGACCTCAATTATTTACATCCAGTTGTGGCTTTTTTTCTTGTTTCATTTCATAATTACATAATAAAAAGTATACTGATGTGGAATATTTCACATAAATCATCAGCAATTGGCAGGCAATATATATTCCAATTACACATGTCATTGCTCTTTCTACATGACGCTTTGAGACTACACTTCATGTTACATACCTGAGCACAACTATGGAACACACATAAAGCTGCTGCAGTAAATCTAATAGATTATCAGCCCAAGGACATTGTTGTCATCCTGAGATAATAGCTCCGACCTGCATCATTTGTGTAACAGCATATTACCATCTGAAACACTGTTTAAGAAAACAATACCGGAGACGGTGCAGTGCTGATGGCCTGTTTTGCCTGAAGGCTTCTATATTTTACCGAGCACAAAGCAGCTCGTTGCAGAGGTGTAACTTGCTGAGTAAGTAGCTTCGCGGAGTTGATGAGCACGCTCTGCGACCGTTTTCTAATAAAATGACATCTGCTGTTTTATTGTTCGCTCTGGAGCTGACCATATTGCAGTGCGAACTATCGGGCTGCTCAATCTTAAAATGATTCAGCCTTTTACAAGTTTTAAATTCATGTTCTTGAAAGACATGGTTTGGCTGTCCCTAAGGAGTAAAAGGAACCCAGTTTGTCCTTGTTGTCCTCCTTCTTTCTCTCCATCTCAGCTGTGAGAGCTCATCGACCCAGAAACACTTCGGCACATTCTGTGGCACAATAGATCTGCCCTCGCTTCAGTGGAAACTGGCCATCTGAGGTTATTAGAGGGGGGCTGCCTGGGGATGAATGTCAATGACAGTGTGACTTGGATGCAGAAAGACAAGGCGAGCTAGTAGAGGTGTTCGTACTGTATATGAGAGAAGGTGAAGGGAACAACTAAACACATCAATCAACTTTTAACTGTCTCTTCAAAATGTGCAAAAACACACTTGCTTATGTCTCACAGTAACCTTCACAGCACCAGCCAATGATAATGCACGTTCAGAGCTAGCAGTGCAGTGTGTTGGATCCTCAGGGTAAAAAGAGAAATGCATAGGTCTTAATGTCCACAATGATGGATATCACTCCTCTTTATGTCCGCTAAACCTCCCATACACAGCGAACCAAGACTGCTCCAATTATATGCCAAACATTTATCACGAATCCATTTTAAACTCTGCAGGAAAATCCAGCAGAGTTACTGCAGCTGAAGCACTTCTGCCCCTTTGTCCTGGTGGAGACAATAGAGAAAAATGTTTATTGGAGCCAATGAGCCATATTCAGTCAGCCAACTCACAAAGACCGATAATAAACTTCTGCTATAAAACTGCATTAGATACAGAACCCGACACCAGCTATTATGTAGAATCTAGTACACTTGGGCGGTGTGCCAACCCACGGCCATTCCTCCAGCAGCAACCAAGAGATATAATACTGGATGTGGCATCAGCTGCCCATTAAGATTGATGTGAAGTCAGCAAACCACCTGAGGCACAGCTACTTGCTAAGACACGTCAGCGATGCAGAAAATATTGGTCTTGTTTCTGGATGTTTTGGTGTGCTGTGCTCTGTAGCGCCTCCCATAGGAGAGAATTATTACGGGTCACATGCAGCAGATAATTAGATCTAATGCATACAAAACACCTCAAAATTAAAAGCTAAGAGCAGACCACCTTTTAGGAAACACATTCATAAGAGTAAAGCTGACTGAAGCAGCAGTGTAAACAGGAATGAGAGAGAACATATTAAAGTATAGAATTGTCTGTGTGTAAGACAACAGACATGTAAACATCCCTAAAGCAAATACACATTATTATGTTATACAAGAGACCACCATTCAAAGCCAAAGAAAAATACGACAGCCAAGAGGGAAGTAAATAGCAAAAGCACTAGAGCCAATAACCAGCACTAAAATATGAGGAAGCAAACAAGTACACACATTTTAAGCTCTTGAAAACATCAGATCTGGGAGTAGTTTCATTTTATTAGCCTACAAATTAAGACCTCCAAGAGAGAGCATGAGATTTTAGTAAACATTTTGTAGAAAACACATGATTATTTTATCATATTTGATCCCTTGTTGGAATTATTTCATAATAAATAAAGTCATTGAAATAGGCTGCAACTCCAAAGTCAAAGCAACATTAAAATGCTACTATCAAGTTTAAAAAACATTTTTAAAAACCAATACGATTATATCAGTCAAGTAGCCTATTCTGCTGCATAAAGAGCACTTGTACTTTTTGAGACTTTAACTGCACGTTGTTAACTTTTATATAAAGGTTTTGTTTTTCTTACTCCATGTGATAAACAATCAACCTACTGAAAAACGAGCGCAGCAATGACAAAAAATAAACAACTCACATATAAACGGAAATACAAGCATGCAGGCTAGCTAGCAGTTTAACGTTAGCAACAGATTTACGCCTACCTGAGGACACGAGACTGCGGTGGGTTTGATTTGGCACGTTAACACGGTGAATAACCGAGGAACGGAGCAGAGGTATGGATCAGCGACCGAAAACAGGACTTTTGTTACAAACTTTTTCTGAAACAAGAGCTGACAGGTGAGCTCAACGGAGCGCGAGCTGTTTAATTAGGCCGCCTCTGCTCAGAGGGTGCGTTACTGCGACAACCGGATGCGTCAGGTGGCGCCGTTTCTTCTTCTTCTCTTCTTTTTGGCACACGCTTTAATGTGTAAGCACTTCAATGTTGCGTCATAATTTATACATTGTTGGTTTTCATTGCTTGAAATGTCCCATACATATATTTCATAAATAATAAGCATATCAAAAGTGTATGATTATTATCAAGATGTATATTAATATCATCAAAGTATGTATATTTAACATTACAAGCAATAATATAATATAAAATGTATCATTATTATGACTATATACAATTGCTTTCATATTGCAGTTTCAAGCTAAGCACAAATTTAAACAAATAAATAAATCCCAAACTCTTGTAAGCCCCACTTTCTTTGAAAGCAGATGGAGGAAAAAGTGTAAAATAAAACAAATATAAGAGATGATGTCATATAGAGCACATGAAGTGACATTAAAAGGACAAAATCTAAACTGTAAACCAGATAAAAGTACAAATTATATCGAAGTGCAGATAAAAATACGATAATAACATGACCTTGTGTGCACTCCCAAAAATCAATATCAATGTTTAATTAAACCAAAATTACAGATGAGGGAAATACAATTTTTTATTTCTTTCTACACATATTACACATAATTTAGTCTGAACTAATAAAACACACTCGTGACTGCATATGTTGAGGAAACTTTATTCATAATAGATCATCTTGTTCTTTTCCCAGTAACAGCAGACTTTCTTCGGACTACAGATTTCAGTAGTTCTTGGCCTCAGTGTTCGTTTTTCTGCCAGTCAACTGGACAAATCTTGTGTTTCCATGACGATATGAAAGGTGAGACATGACTTCGTCTTTATGGAAAGCAAGGTGCAGTCACTGCTGAACTCTGTTTCCTTTGCTGTGTGTGGGTGGACGGACAGGATTTAAAATACCAGCCCAGCCACAGGCGCACTGCTGAGCACCTTCTGTGACTTCTGGGCGCCAAGAAATGCAAGTGACCATTAATATACACACACATGCATTGAGCTCAGCAATAGTGGATAGAAAAATGATTTACCTGCACTGACAGAGCCACATAATTATACTTTAATTAACACATGAAACAAAATTTTACACTTTGTTTTTTTCTATCACTGCATGTAAACTGAGATCCTCGACGATGTCTGTGAGACTATTTCTACTTCTACTCCCTTCTACCCTTTAAAATTCATTACCAATAACCTTTGATTGATCTTCAAGGGTGGATCAATCACACTGCAGGTCGATGACCAACAATGGAGCAGTTTTCCCCTGGGACGGAGCTCATCAGTGGTGGAAGGAGGACTCTTACTTTAGTAAAAAGAGCATTATGACAATGTAAAAGTACTCTAGTACAAATTAAAGTAGATGTTATTAGGTTGTTGACACTGATGCATCAATGCCTGTGCAGAATTTTACTGTTTAGATCACAATGCCTGTTTAAATTACTGTATTTCTACTGTTGTGAGAACAAGCAGCGACATCTATCTATCTATCTATCTATCTATCTATCTATCTATCTATCTATCTATCTATCTATCTATCTATCTATCTAT
>JAOWBC010000458.1:7684460-7694527 GCA_028566105.1 Hypoplectrus providencianus
TTTTTTTTTTACTATTCAAATATTAATTTTTACTATACAAATATTTAATGTTTTTTGTATTATTCATTTACTGTAAAACATTTCATATATTTCATATTTAATTTCATTTGATATCTCAGCCACATTCTCTGCACTTTATCTTTCATTTTAATCTTCTCAAATTTTAGCACTTAAACGATTGTAATAAAATACTTTTTTTTTTTTTTTTTTTTAAGTAAAAGAAAACTTTATTATTATCTTTCTTTTTTCTTTACTGTATTCATATTGTGTATGTATTAAAGCACACGTAGCCTATGACAAGCCTAAAACTTGATCACTTTGATGTGAGGACATGTAGACCTGTGGGTGCTGGTCTAACCATTGTGACCAGTATACTACATTCTTTATGGCATTAGAATAACCAAGCATTAACTGTGTGACCAACCATTAGTTATCTAAAGTATTTGTGATGCCATGTGATTTGAATTTGAATTTTCTATTTCTGTCCACTAGATGGGGCTCCATCCATGGCTGTGTCTTGAAGTTTGAGAGAAAAAGCAATGTGTTTTAGTGGAAGAGCAGGGTATTGGTCCTTTAATAACACACTGTATGTCTGTGTCCTTTAATCTCAGGCTTCATGGATCATTTACCTCTCCTCCTCTGCAGGGTTCTCTTGAATGCTGTGCTTTAATTTGTTTGCAGGATCGGTGGACTTTGCTACCTAATTGCAATGATTATAAAGTAATAACTTATATATCTAAAGAGGGGAAATTCCATTTTTTGCTCTCCTCACGGTCAAGGAAGCTCCAGGGAGGATGCATGCTGCCCATATGGGTTAAACTTTGGGGTCTGGAGGAGTTTTAGACTGTAGTCATGAAACTACTATGTTGCTTTTAAAGATGCTGGGTTTCATTTGTTTGTTTACTTATCAACGGTGTGGCAATTGGTGCAACAACAAAAAGGTCCAGAATGACATTTAAAAATTAATTTTTAAACAAAGAATATCCATATTCCCGAAGAGTCTCGTTTAGAGATTTTAATTCCGGTGCGTAAACAGGATGGCTGCAGGTTTGAATGTCCTGACAGGTACCCAAGTGTTGGTGAGATTTCTATGTGACAGCAGGTAAACCCAGCCATGATGCAGCACCGTCCACCTGGGTGGCGTTGCAGTGGGAGGGAACATACAGTAACAATATTGAGAATCCAATGAGGGTGCAGCTAGATGATCCCCCCCCCCTCCTCTCCTCCCAGAGGGCCCTGCCTCCCAGCGGACCACTGGGCCTGGCGCATGGGATTGAAAGTCTGTGTGCATGTGGGGCCGCTTAAAGAGGTGCGCCGACCAGACGGCACAGACTTTCTCCGTAGAAGAATCAGCGAGATGAAGAGCAGCGCCAACCCGGCACCATGCGCTCCAGGCTCCCACGGACCGCCTGCCTATTGCGACTCGTTGCACTCTGCATCCTTCTCTCGCACACTGCAGCTTATTTTGGGTCAGCCGATTATCTTTTATTGTTACCCTGCATATCATAGCCATAAATTGCCTCTGTTGTTTTCTTGAGAGAAGACCAAAACGACACGCTTTAGCCAATTTACGCACGCGTAATTGTGCACAAACTTTGAGGTGAATTGTTATTGCGTTGTTTAAAACCGCCACGGTTTTGAAAAATGCCATGCTAATTTGTTTCAATGACCGATTGTAAATACAAGTGATAATTTCTAAAGTATCTAAACCGATCAAAATAATTTTTTTGATTACTCAGTGTGGATTTATATTATTTTATAGCTTTGTTATCAATCAGGAAAACTTGATTGTTATGTTTTTTAGTTAAAATCAATTGACAGATGTATTAGCATTTTTCGGGTGACAATAGCGTGTCACAGCCATTTATAACGGCAAATGTGGAATAACAATTGAAAGCACTTCACCGTGAAAGTTTTTTTCACAGTGAGACGTTTTGTTTTTTGACATTTATGTGTTTTTTTTCTCTCCCCTCCAAGGCTGACAGGGCGGGAACCGTTGGTGTTTTTACCAGGTCCGTTCTCCAATGAACGTCCGACGGGCAAAGCCCACCTGAAGCAGTGCGAGCAGATGACTCTGACCAGGCGGCAGAAGAGGCTGTGTCGCAGGGAGCCCGGTCTGGCGGAGACGCTGCGGGAGTCGGTGCGCCTCAGTCTGCTGGAGTGTCGGTATCAGTTCAGGAACGAGCGCTGGAACTGCAGTCTGGACGGCCGAGGAAGCCTACTGAAAAGAGGTAAACCGAAATCTTCTGCACAGATTTTTTAGCTGACCAGCGGTCCAAAGCGGGCAGTGCTGGACTCGAACCCGAGTTTATGCAGGATTTAGTGTCTCTTTTTGTGTCTTTATTTGAATGTAAATCAACTGAGACAGGTGCATGTAGCTGTGAGATTTGTTTTCTTCATCACTCACGTTATATTCAGTTTTCATATCAAAATTGTGGATTGAGCCACAATTGCCTGCAGGGCATCAACAATTTATCTTAAAAACCATGTAAGTATAGACAACAAAATTAGTCAGACGGAAACAATAGGATGGCACATTGTTGATCTCTAATTAAGATAACAAGACTTGAGACACTATTCAAACATTTTTTACTATTATTTTCTTTATCAATTATGTATCTAATAAGCCAAATTTCACCACATTTATATAAACATCTGAAGTTCAAATTTCATATAAAGCCATGTTATCACAGAATCAGCATCAGTTATTGTATGATGCCATTCACCTTTAGAATTAAATGCAAAAACCGTATTTAGACTATCCAGCTTTGACCTTATTGGTTCTTTCCTTATTCTGTCACTGATTTTGCAACATAAAAATATGCCTCATCTGTCCAAAATAGTATTTAAATTCTGCAAAAATAATTTTTTAGTTGCAACAAAGCAAATGAGCTCCATGTTATTTAAAGGCACAATCATTCTTGTGCACTTCTAAGTAAGACTTTATGACAATGACACCAAGTAACACTTAAATCCCTTTTCTTTTTACTTTTGTTTCTTAAAATACTCTCCACTCTCCCTCAATTTAATACAACCCCTTAAAATGTTTCCTTAAATTTGTGTACCATGACCTGATAAAACCATTGATTAGCTGCACTTGGAAAAAAAAAGATATGCATGTACTAAATCACCATATTGGATATAACTCAAGTCCCCTGCAGGTCCGCTGTGCACAGAAACTGCTTTATGCATATGGATATCAGTGTGTGGGAGCGCATGAACAGGTCAGCATGGAGGTAATGAGGGAGTAGAAAGCCAAGAAATGTGGTGCGGTGGAGAGCGCTCAAGCCCTGTGGTTATTTTTATCTTGGGGAAAGCGCCCATTCCCAGAGGAAAAGGGTGGCATGATTACCCACTTTCATCTGGGAAAATCCTTCCTAGTCAAAATAATAATTAATTGGATCAAAATATACCCTGGTGACGGCTCTGGGTGAAGCAAATAACAGTGCGTAACCATAAGGAAAGGTCAGAGGAGGAATTATGACACAAGAAAACTTGCAGAATAATGCTGAGGTTGGAGTAAACTTTGACAACGCAGTGAGCTCTCTGTAAACAGTTTGGCTTAAAGGCTTACTCAGTGGCACAAAAGACATTTTGATGATTGTAAACTATCAATGGATCCCTTAAGATCCCTTAAGCTATACATAGTTTGCACTCAGAACACATGTTTTAATGCCATGAATAGCATTTACCCTTAGATCTCTGCAGCTTTGGCCTTTTAAATCTGTCCTGGATAAAAAGAAAGTGATGTGCTTTAATTTTTTACACAAAATTAACCTCCTCCTCTGATGGTTTTTTTTTTTTTACATTTATCCCAGCATTCAAGGAGACCGCCTTCCTACTGGCAGTGTCCTCTGCGGCGCTGACTCATGCACTCGCCAAAGCGTGCAGCTCGGGGCGAATGGAGAGGTGCACATGTGACGACTCCCCCGGCATCCAGCATCGGGAAGCCTGGCAGTGGGGGGTCTGCGGGGACAACCTGAAATACAGCACCAAGTTTCTCAAGAAGTTCCTTGGCCAAAAGAAGGTCAGCAAGGACCTGAGGGCTCAGGTCGACGCCCACAACATCAACGTTGGAATTCGGGTGAGTGTGAAAGAAATAAAGCCAAAAAGGAGGAAATGTTATATTAAATGTGTCTCAGCAAAACACTCCACTCCTCGCTTTATGGCGAATTTGCCTCCCGAGCCCGAGGCATCACAAACATCACCTTAACATGTGTCACACAGCTCAATAATACAGGCTGCAATTTTACTCGACAATTATACCTCTGGCACACGCCAGCGCCATCAGAGGATACAGAATTGTAATCCTCACCTGCATGTTTTTCACGGTGCCAGCCAAACAAACGCCCCCTTATTTGCTGCCATCGTTGGCCTTGGTGGATAACACGGAGGCGCAGGGTGAGGCAGTGCAGCAGGGAGACAGGACGGCTGCGGGACGCTTGGAGCCAGGTGTTCTCAGACATGATAAAGCATGCTGTGCGGGCCTACAGAAAATTAAAGGTCTCGTGTCGGAGAGAACGATTATAACCGAAGCCTCTTTTTAATATACGACCGAGCATTTTTTTCCACTTACTGGATCACTGTGCTCTACATAAATCCACCTAATGTTCATAACCACCACTGTGTAGCTGTGTGGCCCCGGGGTCCTTCTCCTGCACTCACACCGAGGTATAGCCGCTGGAGACACAAAGAAAGAAAAAAACAGGAAGAACTTAGGGCAGCTATCTTATCTCATCTTTACTGAGTTAAATGTTTTCCTCACTTTACACCAATGTGGCCTATTAGAGACCACGAGCCGCGTGAACAAAAACATGAAGTGCTCGGCGCCCCCCTCGTCTCTCAGTAATGGCTCTCCGAAGACCCTGAGGGGTTCATACCTGCAAAGGGAGGAACTGAGCAGCACTTTTCAACCCAGAAGTACCCTCTGGCTCCCTCTGTGTGACCTGTCTCTGGCCCCCGCCAAGACAGCAGCTCTCAGGCTGAGTGATCGCGCCTCTCATCACTGACCATCAAGCGCAGTGAACTATTAACCTAAATCAGGGGCTCGCTACATATTTTTTGGCACATGTTGCACAGAAATTCTTATCAATGTTTTTCCGTGAGCAGGCATGTACAAAGAGCGGGGTGGAGAGATTCCACTGTCTGCACCGTTTGTCACCTACGCCTCGGGCTTTAGGGAAGAGAGGCAGCGGAGGAGCAGACAGAGCTAGTTTCAACACATTGGGGAAAAAAATTGCACAAGCTGTCCAAGTGAGAAATGTGAGGGAAATGAAATACTGCATTCTGAGCAGTCCCCCTCAATCCATTATGTCAAATTTTTTGACTGAGGTGGGCTAAAGGCACACCATCCGCAGACTAGCACCTCTAACCCCCTAACCACCCTGCAGGAAACTGTCTCACTCTGTCCAGATAGACCTCCCAGATAAGAGGCCAGGTAATGAATCAAACCCAGAGAACTGACATCCCTGCTTTTTTTTTTTTTTCTTCCCTTACTTTTTTCTCAGGCGGTGAAGAGCGGGCTGAAAACAACCTGCAAGTGTCATGGCGTCTCCGGCTCTTGTGCCATACGGACTTGCTGGAAGCAGCTGTCTCCTTTCCACGACACTGGACGGCTGCTGAAGTACAGGTATGACAACTCAGTGCGAGTGCTGAGTGTCACCAACACAGCCACCGGTGAGGCGGAGCTCGCCGGGCCTCGCCGCCAAGGCCAAAGCCTTCGCACTACTGACCTGGTCTACCTGGAAGACTCGCCCAGCTTCTGCAGACCCTCACGCTACTCCCCGGGTACAGGCGGCCGGTCGTGCGCCAAAGACACCAGCTGCCAGAGCCTGTGCTGCGGACGAGGGTACAACACGGCCATGCGCCTCACCAGCCTGTCCTGCCACTGCCAGGTCCGCTGGTGCTGCCACGTGGAGTGTCAGACATGTGTGAGGGAGGAGGAGGTGTACACCTGCAAAAACGCATAACAGATAATCACATAGAAGAAATACAGGCTGATGCAAAAGATCCACTGGATGAACTATAGACTATTCATGAGGGATCTCACACCAAAGCATGTCTCCAGCCTGACCTGCATGTTATTTGGGGAGGAATATACACTTGTAACATTATATTACTGCTGTTTTTTTTTTTTTTTTTTTTTTTGCTAATCGACACGCAGCAGCTTACTGTAGGTGAAAATGTTTTCAAACTCTGCTTTTCTCTCGCTGGATGCACTGAAATCCCACTCCTCTGGGACAGACGGAGGGACATGAGCTCTTAAAACAGGTACTGGACTGGACTGGACATCAACCCCGTCTGCAGGGGAGCTCTGACAGTGACTGTGTTGTGTTATAATTGCATTGGCCCCCTTCCACCTGACTATTTATTATATCAGTCATTGTGTCTGTTATGCTGCTGCTTCATACTTTAAGCTTTTGGTTGTGAGCGTCGCCACAAAGGCTAAAACGGCCTTAAAAGGAATCCGACTGTCTGTCTCTCCGTCTGCTGTGGAAAAATTTTAGTAGCTCATTTCTGATTAAAAAA
Source organism: Hypoplectrus providencianus (assembly GCA_028566105.1). Taxonomy (NCBI): domain Eukaryota; kingdom Metazoa; phylum Chordata; class Actinopteri; order Perciformes; family Serranidae; genus Hypoplectrus; species Hypoplectrus providencianus. Next base: position 7,690,989 of record JAOWBC010000458.1, read on the forward strand.
GCACTTAAAGTTCTCTTGCTACATATGAGTGTGTAATTAACCCCTAGAAGTTAGAACAAATGTCTATATGTATGTTTGAACAGAATCACTGGAAGCTTTGAGGGGTGCCGCTGATACATTGTATTAACAGGGTTATTGTGTAAAGGAACGAGCTGGGTTTCAGTTGCTCTTATGGAAATGTGTATGGAAATCTCTGCATGTGTGCTTAGCAGAACAAAGGCTAATAGTGAGGGAAACACTGTCTTTGAAAAGGATGAAAAAACGTTTAATTTCTGAACATACCAGCCCTCCTCTTGTATTACTTCTATTTATAGAAGCACACACTATGCTATACTTTCAAGTTTAAAATTGCATGACTGAACTATTTGGTTTTTTAAGGTCTAATTCAGCCACATCTTTGTTCAAAATGCCTTTGAAGTGGGCTAATCATGCTCCTTATTTCCCCAAATTGCTAATCAAAGATAATCCCCATGTTTACTCATTGACCCTGACATCCAGCTCAGCTCTCGTGTGTCCATGTGTGCAGGTCAAAAGTGCACTTTGCACCCAAAAGTTTCGTGTTATTGGCCAGTTTATGTTTTCCTTGAGTGATTCTGAACTGTACATATGATATAAAGATATAACTCATGTCAGGGCTCCAGGCGTATGACAATGTGGAATCGTTATTTTCTACCTCACTTCATCTTTTGGCAAGTATCCGTGAGATTTACGAGCTATGCAGAGTTTATGTTCTCTCCTTTGCATTTGTTTTAAAGATCATATTTTAAATTCTTGTACAGTTTCATCTGAATTTGGTAATACATATCTCCAAATGTTTGTTTTTTTTAATCTTGTTGCATTACATTCTTATTTAAAATAAATAAGATTATTAAACGGACTTACATTTGTAATTGCTGTGTGTTTGTTGCGTCTTGCTAGGTTTGCTGCAGGCGGTCAGATTCAACCGTTCCAGCGCAAACACACACACACACACATCCACACACTCCTCACACGACAGCAATACACCTGCCTGAAACTCTGCGCCCTGCATCTATCCAGCAAAACCACTTCCTGCTGATACCGCCCTGCCCTCCTTTTCATCTCAAAGGACTGTGGTCTTGCTGCATCACCCTCAACCGCCCCAATAAACGGCGAGGAGCGTGTGCGTGTATGTGTGTGTGTGTGTGTGTGTGTGTGTGGGTGGGTGGAGGACATGCATACAGGTGTTGTGCCTGCAGCCAGCACACCAACCACGATGACAATCATAATGACGATGATGACAAAGATGATGACTCAGAAGAATGCCGTCCTACACAGCGTTTGACCCCCGATTCGCTGTTAGAAAGTAACGAGTTGACGTGCTTTTGTCCGTGAATCATAACTTTCCACTCGTTTGCAGGGCATCAGTGAAGCTACGGCATACAGAGGGCTATTGTACGAGGTATTTACAGTGGGTGCTCTGGTGCTTTTGATGTTGCTCTCTAATTACTGTGATTACACATTATTATTCCTTATTAGAACATCAACCCCAAGTATTGAAGTGAATTATAGGACTATTTCAAAATTACTAAGTTTTTCTCACAAGTTTAATGACCTTTAAATTCTCCATGATGGATGTATAGTATGTTATATTGGAGAGAATTATCTCTCAGTGTGGGGAGTGTACTTCATGCCTTGGGGAAAAGATCAAACTTTTTAGAGATGAGCCAAATGTCACTCAAGTTCAGCCAAGACAATAGCTTAATAAGTGAATAAAATGTATGATATAATGTATTTCAGGTTGTCCCATAAAGCTGAAAACAAGGCTGTTTTTCCTTGTTTATGATTCTTTTTTTTTCTTTTTTTTTTTTTCTTTTTTTATTTTTTAGGTACAGTTGTTTTTTTTTCTGGACAGCAATAACATGTTTTGTCTATCTAATAACGACATTATATTACCAATATAAACCTATGCTTGCATCCTTGGCCTCAGTATTAATTTCCCCTCCTGGATAATAAAGTTGGAAACTGCAGATACATAAACGCGTCAGCCGTCGGGTCAGACAAGTTCATCCGCTGAGACTACTGACTCACCATATTAACTCGTCATATTATAATATTTCAGATCAATATTTAACTTTACTTAACATGAACGTCATATTTTCAAAAAGCCGTTCTTCCCCGCAGAGCTGTGGGATAAGGTGGAGGAGTGTGTCGCAGTGCGCGGGGTGGACCAGGGTTGAGATGTTGAAGGACATAAAGGAAAAAATGAGGATGGAGGGATGAGGAGGGATAGTTTTTGGCCCCAGGAGGCCTATCCCCTGCTGCTGCTGTTGTTGTTTTATAATGAACTCCTAAAGCCTTCATTTCCCTCACTACCCTGAGCGGAGGGGGTGCAGCGATGGGGGCTGCTGAGTCCACAGCCGGATTCGCACGCACAAGCCCCGAGGGTGGCTGCTTTGAGCGGGGTGGGGGGTTGGACGGAGCAGGGGTGCAATATGCAAGCTCCTATGTGTGTGTTTGAAACAGTCCTGACAGCAGACAGGTGAGGGCAGAAAGGTTTTTGCATATGTGTGTGTGCATACTTGCCATGTGCACACCTGTGGTCACTTCAGTGGGAGTGATATGTGAGTGTGTTTGTAGTCTGGGTTTTCCTGTGCGGGCAGTCTGCCTGCTGTATGCTGGAGCTTCTCTGTCGCCCTGAGACACTGAATGACATAGACAATGTAGGGTGACGCTGGCGGTAACACTACCCCGTGTGTCTGCACCGGCCTGGTTCAGGTAAAGGTTACTATGCCGGCCTGCAGTGCCCTGATGGATGAAGATGAATTTGCACACCGGGGGCCGACACATTTCCCGAGATATGAATTATACTTGCTTTGCTTGGCCAAAAAAGATATTATCCATAGCCGCATACATAACTTTCAGGTTTATACATCACTCATTTGAGTAAGAACAGTAGATGTTAACTGAAGCGTGGAAGGCTTGGTAGATACTTTGCTCAAGGACACAAAGCGCAGCCCCGTCCTGTAATCGGAACCTCTGAGCCTCAGGTCAAACATCTAAACCCGACGAGACTTCCGCCTCCGAAGAGAAGGTGCTTAGATAGCATCAGTGCTGGGCCTAATCCCCACAAACACCCTGACATGGCACAGAGGGAGAATCAAATGATGAAGAGGAGGGGAAATGGATTCGGTGCAGGAAAAGAGGCGAGAGGGGGAGACGGAGTTGTGCATACGGCATGGGGTAGGAATTTGGAATGTGAAATGACTAATGCAATTGCTCAACCCACAACAAGAACATGCACTGCCTAGAGCTATGACAAGGCTGAGTGCATACCTCTATGGGGGGGCCTAACGCACAGGCTGGGGCGGACTGGATGGTGGCTGAGCTCCTACAATGGATGATGAGACGCACGGGTGTAGGGAAGGTGTATACATGTGTTATGGTCAATTGAGCCGGCAGCAGGGTAGAAATGATGGATTTTCACCTGGAGAAAAAAGAAAAAAAAGATTAGACTACAACAGAACTTTATGGTGATATGGATTCTAATAGGAAAACAACAATAGAAAACTTATTCTTGA
>JAOWBC010000458.1:7703588-7731395 GCA_028566105.1 Hypoplectrus providencianus
GTCTCTTTTTCCTGCTCAACAGGACGCAGATACCTCCATCCCCATAGATGAGACCCTACAGTTAAACACCAACTTGCACAACGCACACAGAGGCATGGATGACCTCCTGGGCAGCGGCACCAATATCCTCAACGGCCTAAGAGATCAAAGATCTACACTAAAGGTGTGTTCTGATGATATGACACAAATATGCACGTGTAGCAGAGGACCTCCACTTTCTTTCATTAAAGAAAGGAGCCAGTTTAGGAGTGTAGATTCCCTGGATTGCTACAGATTAAATTGTTCCCACATTGATCACAATAGTCTTATTGTTCTTGTTCTTATGCTCAGTAAGAGGGCGAGTCCTTGTTTCCAGGGAGGAGATGGTCTTCCTGGTTTTGCTTCAGGCCTCCTCTTATCAGGGTGTGTCTGCCGATCAGCCCCGTTGTCTCGCCATGAGAAACTTCTGACGGAGTGGCGCGTCAGGGAGGGCGTTGGCACTCAATGTCTCTCAAAATCAGACAAATTAGTGCAGATGATTACAGCGTGTTCGTGTAATGCCTTAATTTTCCAAAACATTCACCTATTTACAGCCTGATCTAACATGTGTTCATTACTGTTTACATGGCTGTTTGACAGGGGACCCATAAGAAGATGCTGGATGTGGCCAACATGTTGGGGCTTTCTAACACAGTGATGAGACTGATAGAAAGACGAGCCACCCAGGATAAGTTCATCATGATTGGAGGCATGCTGCTGACTTGCCTCTTCATGTTCCTGGTAATCAGATATCTGGGCTGACCAGCATCCATCCATCCACAGCGGCAGGTTTTGATCAGTCGTGGACATTTCTGCAGCACATCATCCCTCATGATATGAAAAGTGTCAGAACAGAATTCTTAACATCAGATTTGAGTGTTTTTTTTAATGTGCCATTAAAGCTGGTTTTCCATCATTTAAATTATTTTGGGCACTTGCAAAATTGTAAGGTTGAAGACCTTAATTACGCTCAGTATTTGAACCCACTTGAAGCTCCTATTGAGCATTGATCTTTGTGATAACAGGTCTGTTTTCTTCAGATTACTGCCACAAATCCATGTCTGTTTATCAAACCACTATAAAACTGTAAATCACTCGCCTCTACCTAAAATACTTCAAACTGATCCTTGGACTCAACTTGCTTTCGCCTCCAGTGACAAGCTATTAGTTTTGTTCCTGAATCAGTGATGTCATTCTGCCTCATTGGTTCATAGAAAATAGAAAACTTGCCATGTCTCCTTACATTGCAATTCAAGAATACCTTTGTTTTTTGTGTTATGATGTACATAACAGGGTGGCAACAAGGATTTTGTCAGGCAGACAACTGAAGCAGGAAATTAATGTAATTGTTTACTTTCTCTTGGGTTTCAGCTAGGCTCTTGTCTCACTATGTGAGTGATTTAATTCTCTTAATAGAATAAAAACATGTCATTGTCTCTGTATGTCTGTATAGCCTCATCAAACGACTGCTGGGAATTTAGAGCGATACACTCATTGTTGATGTACTGCTTTTCAAATCTATTCAAGGTAACGAGTGCACCATCTAGTGTTTCATTTCAACACTGTGACTTTGATGACAAGATTTTTCTACTAAGAATTTAAAGGAACACAACACAGCTTCAGACAGTTTTGGACCAGAAAATCCCAGGTTCTGCAAGGTAAAATTACTGTTTTTGTCAATAGACTCTGATGGTTTTATAGACAGCACAGTTTCAGTTCTCAAAAGGGCCTGTCTGCAAAGTAAAACTGAAAATATTCTGAGTAAAGCTAACACTGGCCATTTAAAAAAAAAATGGGATAATGCATTTAGCTGCCATCATCTACTGTATATAGTACACTTACAAAATTAATTATTTAACCATTTATATCATGGAAAAACACACATGAACTCAAGATTTTATTTGCTGAAACAGTACGTTTTTAAAAAATACAGAGTTGCTACTGTTTTGACAGATCACTATCCTTTGCCATCCCAGCCCATATTAACTGGGGCAAATTTAGAAACAAACTTGGTAAAATACATACAAGTCACCATCTTTCATCCATCTTGTCATTCTGCTTTTTCCAATACCAAACCTCTAAAATGTTAATAGGTTAATCTACAGCAGTTTTATTTACAAAATTACACAAAAGCAAAACACAGCCCTTCTTTTGAAGAGCATTTTTGGAAAATAATTTAAAAACAGAAAAATACAATTATTGCAGTATACTACAATCTTATTGTTACATGATGCAAACGCACCATCTCGATGTACAGATTTTCAGTGCAATTTATTTAGGTGCACCCTCACCACAGGGAACAGGAGCTTTGCCTCAGAGCATCAGGGATGTTGTAACCCTTACATCACATTTCCACTCCCTTACAGAGGGGGGGTCCTTTGTGACAACGTCATACCGATTTGGACGCCATAGCTGTAATTGATTATGGTCATCATTGGTGGGATTCTTCACATTACACACTGATATATGTACAAGTTACTGCATTACAAATTATTTGAGACCAATGATCCAATAGAGAGCAAGTAGTCATATGAGAATATAAACAAGATCAGTAAATGAAGTAGTCCCTCTCTGCAGTTTACATTACAGAGTTGTAACTGTTTGCCTCCTCTTGACATGATTCAGCATATAGCTTCAGCCATTATGTCTCTTTGGCTGCCGAATGAGCAAAGACGGAGATCATAGTTTTTATGTGGAAAACAAACAAAGAAAAAACTCCAGTGGTTTCTCTGACGTATCATTCAAAAACATATGGGTGACGTACATATACCTCAAGCTGGAATATAAACTAATATCTTGAAGTCTCTTTCAATCTACACCCCGTTTTAGAATTTCAGGGCAGAACATAGAAATACAAAAACCTCACATGAGCCAAAAGAAATTTTTAGTGTCAATTTTGAATCCAACACAGGCAGCACCACTTTGTGGCTACAACTTGTGCACTGTGTTGGCGAGTATAATGGTAGTTTACTGACAGCTTCCTGTCTCACTGCCTGCATGTTGCTGCAAAGACTTCATCGTAAAACCCGGAACCAAACACAGTCAGGTAAGTCTTTCTTCCAGTGGTTGGGTGCTGTGACTATACTCCTTCACTTGTATCGTTACTCAAGAGCCGTGGTTAGGTGGGTGCTGGAGGTCCTGCCCTGAGAAGATTGGGTGTAGCAGTGGGTGGAGCTGGAGAGCTGCTGCTGCAGCAGCTTGTGATGGCCGGGGCGTGAAAAGTGTGGGGTAGAGGGCTGTATGTGGTACATGGTGTAGAGCTAACGGGGTGTGGTGAAGTGCAGAGGCTGGGATGATATGTATAGGCTGACCAGAGAGGAAGGCTGTCGGGTGGGCAGGAATCAGTCCAGCATGTCCAAGTGAGTGTCCGAGTGAATGACCGAGAGAGTGACCCAAAGGAGATAGGGAGATGGGGGTGAGGTGGTGCTGGGGAATGTGGTGTACCTGGGCTAACTGGGCATGTGCAGGGTGTGGGTGGTGGGCATGTGCTGGATGAATGCCCATGGCTGCAGCAGTAGCAGCATGGTGCTGTAGGATGGCGTGTTGTACTGTGGTGATTGACGTGCCGGAGGCCACGGACACAGTGGGCTGCTGAATGTGGATCTGCTGCAGGGCCGGAGGAGGGGGAGCCGGGGCCAGGTTGGCAGCTGCGGCAGCAGCGGCTGCAGCTGCCGCAGCAGAAGGAAATGTCTTTACCTGCTTGGCCAGAAGCTGCTGCTGGATGTGCTGCTGTGCCGCCTGTTGCAGCTTGCTGTATTTCTCCATCTCCTCTGGTGTGAACGTGATGGGTTGACTCTCCAAAGGAGCCAGTCCATCCTCCTCTGCCTCCATGCCATCTTCCTCCAGGGTGGGTGGTGGGTATGCAGGGTACGCATGCATTGGAGGCTGCTGCTGCATTTCTGGCATTAGAGACTCCATCATGGGGTTCTGAGAGGGATCCTGTCCTGGCTCTCCTTGGTACTGGGGCATCATCATGGAAGGCTCCTGTTCAAATAACGGCCGCGGTTCTTGGTGCACCTGGGTTTCTGCAGCGGGATGCTGCGTTTCCTCTGGCACCACTGTGATCTGTGGGACCTCCTCAACCTTCTGGACTGGAGGAGCCGGAGGTGGTGGTGGTGGGGGGAACTCCCTGATAGGCTCTACCAGGATAACTTCAGACTCAGAGCACTTCCCTGCTCCTGATTTTTCACCCTCATCAGGTCTGGTGAGTGGAATCAGCGGTTTCTTCCCTGCCTGCAGCTTCCCAAAAAGCGGCAGCATGGCTTTGTTTCCCAGTGTTGGGGGTAGTTTGGGACCGAAGTATCCCTGCGGTGGATCCTTTATCTTAAGCCCAGACTTTGTTCCTGTGGCAGAATCGTCTGAGCTTTTTTTAGATTGAACCTTCTCCAGCAGCTGACGCGCAGTTAGCGTGTTTTTCTGTTCCCCTGCATCTCTGGACCCCCCTGGCCTTAGAGACTGGGAGCTGGATGAATGGGTGTTTCGGTTAAGGCCTCTAGATGATGATGATCGTGGAGACTGGGAGCGGTAGATGCAAGATCGGTTGAAGTCTCTCCGGTGTGCATCACTGTCTGTTCGAGCCCGGGGGCCTCTTCTGCGAGGAGAGCCTTTCGTGGAACTGGACGAGCGGCTGGCAGAGCTGTGGCTGCGGCTGTAGCTGCGCCTCCAGGATCTCGCACTGGTGCTGCGGCTCCAGCTGCTTGAGCTTCTTGAGCTGCTCCGATGATGCCGGCGGTGCCTCTTCCTGCGGCTGTAGCTGCGTGAACGTGAACGGGAGTCTTCTGAGGAGGAAGAGGAGTACTGATGTCTCCTGGATCGTCTCCGTCCTCGACTTCCCCTCCGCTCATACTCAGAGTCGGACGAACGTTTGGAGTGCCTCCGTCTGCGGCCCTCTTTGCTGTAGTCACTGTAGCTGTCCGAGTAGCTGCGGCTACGGTGGCTGTAGGCACTGCTTCCTGCTGACGAGCGCTCAGAGCTGCTGGAGTAGGAGTGACTACGGGAGGTTTGGCCACGATGGCGCCGACGACTGCTGCCCCGTCTTTCCCCCCGCCTTGAGGAACGGCTGCAGGACCGCCCTGATTCTTCACTATGATGGCGGCGCTGTTCCCGAGGACTTGACCTGTGATGGCGTGACCGCTGAGCATTAGAGCCCCCTTCTTCTTCACTCTCGCTGCTGGGAGGTCTCCCAGGACCTGGACTCTTTTGGGCTGAGGTTGAGCAGGAGGCACTTTGAGCTGTACTGGAGTCAGTCTTTTGCCGCTTGGTGCCGCTGTGCTCCTCGGAGGAGTTGACCTTGTCAGTGCTTTTCCCAGCTCCTCCTTCCTCTGCTCCAGTCTTGCAAGGCACTTCCTTCGTAGCACGCTTCCTCTTCCCCGGTTCTACTCCTGAATTCCCCGTAGCTCCTCCACCACTCCCAGTTGTTGGTTGAACAGAGGAGGCCGCAGCTTTATCTTCTGACTTTGGTTTTGCTTTTTCCTTTTCATCACCTGCTGCCTCATCTTGATCTGGAGCCTTGTTTTTGCTCTTCTTCCGTTTGTGTTTTTTCTTCTTTTTGGGCTTCTCTTGTGTCGCCTCAGTGTCGCCCTCTGCATCTTCCTTTCCTCCCTTGTCTTTTCCTTTGCGTTTGGAGTGCTTTGCAGACTTCTTATGCTTCTTCTTTTTCTTTTTTTTCTTAGCGCTGCTACTGCCAGTTGCAGGCTTTTGCTCATCACCTTCCGGTTGGCCAGGCTCTTCCTTCATGACCGGCTTGTCTTTGTCAGTGCTCGTCCCAGGTTTTGAAGCTGTATCAACTTCAGCCGTTGAAACAGATATCTCTTGCCCCTTGTCATCAGATTCTTCACAGGGTTTTGGAGACTTTGCTGCTTTCCCGCCACGCACTCCTTTGTTGCGTGACAGCTTGAAATCAAAGTAGAGCGGGTTACAGCTGTAAGACAGGGAAGGCTGAGCTTTCGTAAATTCGAGGAGCTCAGAGGGCCACTGCAGGGTAGTGCTCTCATCTTTGCTTAGAACTGGGAAAAAGGGCCCTGTGGGGATTTTAGGCCCCGAGTTGGAATCAGAAGTATCCTGTGTGCCCTCTGCTTTTTGTGCAGGGGACGTGGGTACCTCAGGAGCTGTATCTGCTGCAAGTGAAGCAACTTCCTCTGTCTTCTCTTTAGCGAATGGAACATTTGGCTCTGGGTCAGGGGATGAAGTGACATTATCTTCTTTTTCAGTCTTGCACTCTGTTATGTCAGGCTCCATCTGTTCAGTAATTTCTTCGACCTTTTTCTCCTCCTGCACCTCTTCCTCTTCTTCCTCTTCTTTGGTCGGACACTGATCACTGGCCTTCATAAACAGTAAAAACTGGAAGTGAGGCTTCACCCGGCAGTGGGCTGGAGGTATGTAGTGATAGTACTGTGGCTCCTGTCCAGCATATCCTTCTTCTTTTTTCATCATCATCTTTAGTTTGTTGAGCGTGGAGGCTAGAGAGGCTCCGTCATCAGGCTGTTGCACTTCTTCTATTGGTGCCACAATCTCTCCTCCCTCACCTCCTCCTGATGCCCCCTTTGGGCTGTCTGTGCTGCCAGATGTCTCCTCTTGCCCTCCAGCCTTTTCTCCCTCCTGAGTCTCCTCTTCCTCCAGAGCCTCCTCTCCGTGATCAGCAAACACTGCTGCTGCCGTCTCTAGCTTTACAGGGGCTTTCTTGGCAAAAGAGAAGGACACGCTGACTTTGGATCCACCGCTAGGGGTTGGGGAAGAGGAGCTGTTCTTTCCCAGTGAGAAGCTGATGGTTGGGCCTGGCTTTGGAGAGGCTTCCCCTGTTTTCTCTGACACTGATCCTTCAAGGACACAGTCTGTCAAGGAAGTGTTTTCAGGTGTCAAGTCACCGTCTTCTGATTTTTCTCCATCCACAGCAACTGTGGTAGTTTTGAACATAGGCCCACTTCCAGGTGTTCTGAAACACAAATGCATAACAACAGTGAGATTTGCGACAAATGTTTCAAACAGACATAATTGCAGTGATTATCTGCATAGCTGCATGCTTGTTGTATTTGTTTTCGGGATGCCACAGTAAAGTCACTACACTAGACATTTTACATTTTAAGAAAATAAATTTGTTGATCATGTTTAATCTCTTTGGAGTGCCCATGTTGAGCTTCCTCCATCATCATCTTGTCAGTCAACTCTCTAGATTTAGATAGGAGGTAAAACAAATGCATAAATTATAATTTATCAGAATCAGTTGATTTAAAACATATACATACTGTATCTTTTAGATAATTTAGAATGGATTATGTGGTGTGGTGTGTAATCTCGCCAGATTCACTAACAGCTCCTAAGAAAATAGACCTGATGCTGAAATCTGAGCCAGCTGCAGCTGTGGCAAAAGGGAACAAGCCGTACTTTTCTGCAGTTTTTCTGCACTCATCTTCATTTTAGATAACATGTTCACTACACAAGACTATTCAAATGTTTAAATTTGATGTTTTGACCCACGATGAGAATGAATGAAATACAATGACCCCTTAATACACAACAAACGTGCATGTTCTGCCACTTCTACGGCTGTATTTTAAAATCCCACCAGCAGAGGGCAATCCAGGAATAAATTCTTACCGGTCCTGTTGTTTCCTCTGCTCAGCAAGCTCATGCAATCGGCGCAGCATCTTTTCTTGCTTTTTTCCACCTTTCCGGGAACGGGATGACACATTGCGAGCAAACTCTCTCTGTTTCAGCTCTTTAAGCCTCTGGATTACACAAAAGCAGGACATTGATGAGACAGGGAAAAACAAAGCATGTCAGGACATTTTCTTTTAGAGAGATAAAAACAAGAGTAGAGAACATATGATTTGTAAGACTTGATCATCAGAAATACCTGCTTGTGAGCGTGGTCATAAGAGTTAATGTGGTTGTCAAACTCCTGGTGTTTGGTGTACTGTTTGTCACATAGCTCACAGTAGAAATTGGCTCTCAGGTCTTCGAGAGCCTTTGCAATAGCTTTCTCCTTTTCCATCTGGTCCTATTGTTGGTGGGAAAGAATGAGTTCATCAATCCCTGACTGTGTTAAAGAATAGAAGACTTAATAATTACAGTAACCAGAGTACCTAGCCTCTGATATTTCCTTCCACTTTTAAATGTACTACAGCAGCCTTACTAGAATAGCTTATAGAACCAACACTAATTATCTGAATGACAAAGGCTGAAGGGCCTCACCTTGTATTTTTGCCGCAGTTCCTCTGTGTCCTCTTTTTCCACTTCGAGCACTCTTCTCTTCTCTGTGGCGTCCTCTGCATAGTCCAGCTGAAAAAGGACAAACACAGCAGTTATAACACTCAGAAAAAACAAAACACGACTGAATCAAAGGCAGCAGATCGCATTCATCCTATATATGCCGTTCATCGGTTTAATACGCTGTGTGGACAAGCTGTTATGCTGTTGGCACATATTGGTTCCGGGCGATATGATTGGTCGGTTTGTGTTGCTTGTGTTTAGTCCCACATGTTTCTGATGGCGACAGATTGTTAAAATCCAACTGAAATCTCATTTACTCATCCCCTTTTGCAGGTGGCTCTATCAAAACAAATCCTTCAAGAAGATCTTCAGACAAATATTACAAATTGGAATTAGAAAAGGCATGAAAGCACAAGGGACATGAAAGATAGAAAACCAAATAATTTAGTAAAACGCTATGTATATTGTTCATAGTCAATTAAAATGACAAAACCAACCCAAAAAATCTCAAACCCTTTATCTGTGTAGCCATATTAATGCAAACTAGGTTGCAATCATTAAACTAAATAAAGAAAAAAATAGATGTCTAGTTTCTATGGTTAACTCATTGTTTGATTGATTTACAGAGCAGATAAGTATTTCCGTTAGGCTTAAATAGTTAAGACATGATGAATTGTGGGAACACGACAGCACACAAGCATAAATCCTCCTTAAGGTTGATGAATGATATTCAGCCAAAATGGTGAAGGTCAAATGCAATTTATGGAAGAAACTGAAACTCCAGGAACATTTGCATGCTGCAGGCAGCAGATCCAAAGCTTCTGCATGTTCACAGAGGCAGCAAGTGCTATTTTATCAAACGATATTTTCTGTTTAAGGCGAGTCTGTCTCAAAGGTGTTTGATGCATCACTGTACATTGATTCTGCAACAGTCACCACAAAGGTACTAGCACAGGATCTTGTAGTATTTTACTGTGTGCTGTAACATCGAGACTTCAGTGGCAAGTGCCCTGACCAATTCCATGAATCTTTCTCCTCTGACTGATTTGCATTTGGCACCTATTTATTCATTCAGGTGAGTGCTCTCCTGGCATCCCCCATACTCAGATTTGTCTGTCAGGCTGCCAGTTGGCGTGATTGATAACTTCAGAGAATGTTTTCTACTGCTACACAGTCCAGTGCTGCTGAGCTTTACTCAACGACTGATAACACTTGGCACTGTGCTTGGTGCAAATGGTTATGAACCCTCCAAATTCTCAGCTCAGCTAAGAACTAGTCCATTATCAAAGCTAGATCAGAGAAGCTGCTGAACACAGTAGCTTAAACCCTCAAAACATGTAGCTGTGTTTGAAAATCAAGTTAAAATTACGATAAACACAATTTTTTATAGCCAAAAACTGAAAAAAAAAAAGAATTTTATTATAAAAATCGTAAGATTTTAACATTTTCTTTGGTCCTTGAACAAATTAAGTTGATGGACAATTTGTCAGGAAAGATATCAAAATCTAAGCATCAAAAACAGATCTTTTTTATAAATATGCCAAAAATAAACTGTTCGCTGCACAAACCAGATCCTGTAAAAAGCTCTGCACTCTGTACAGTGAGGAAGCCACAAAAGACTTGGTTACAACCCACAGTCACGTGACACAGATTCAGTGAACCTCTGACTGAACTGCAGGCTGTTTACACAGTGAACAGGGCAGAGGCTGTAACTGGAGGTTGTTCAAGTTGTAATGCATGTGCAGCCCCAACTCCTGCTCCATATTATAAAAAATGTTTAAATAATTCTTATAGTGTTTTCCTTTTCTTAAGTATTATGTATGGATCTATAACCGTTTTGCTGCATAAAAGACATTTTTTGAGTTTTCTCCATTTCTAGCCATGATTGTGCTGTTCTCATAGAGGTGCAAGACTTGTATATTGCAGTGAAAAATGAGGCCACTGTGAGAAAAATGTGTCACCCTGAAACTGCCTGGGGTTCAAAGAATTTAAAAAAAAGCTTGAGGCTTCTAACATGTCCTCATTAAGACCATGATATTAACGACAAATGGGTAAAAAAAATAAAGAACATCTTACCTCCATCTCCATCCGTCCCATCCCCATGACATCATATTTGAGGATAATGGGCACAGGGTCGGTGCGTCCTGCGGGAAAAGAGACAGAGAGAGGATGAGGTGAGTTTTTGATGCAGAGACGGACGGACAGCTCGGAGACAGCCTGCTTTTAGAGCATAGGGTGCTGGGGTTAGAGAATTTTTGCCTTGAAGTGCAAAGAGACCAGAAAGCTACAGTGAACCAAACACCAGCCATTCTCACAGCTTACTGCAGCCACCAAGTATACAACAATTTATCTAACTTTCCTAACATTTGACCAAGCTGCTGATTTGCATTTTGAATGACTCAAATTAGCTGCAATTGTTGCACTGAATGAAGCGAAGGACAGCAATGTGCAATGTTCAGCAATATGTCTTACCAGAGAAAGATATGGTTCACTAAAAACAAGACTGTCAGCTTGAAGCCAATCTGTTTCCATATCTTTTCAGTGAAGTCGTGCAACCCACCACCCCTCCTCCACCCGTTCACTGCTGCAGTCCTGTTAAACCAGAACGCCAAGTTAACCAAGGACGCTACAGCCTGAAGGACTGTGTGTGGTGCGTTAGTGTGTGTGTGTGTGTGTGTGTGTGTGTGTGTGTGTGTGTGAGAAGGGAGTTGCAACAGGCCTGCGCAGCTGCTGCCTCTGCTCACTGCGACATCCTCCATGAGGGGAACAAAGCCTCCCAATATTATCTAAGGCCTATTGCATCATCGCTTTCTGAACTGTCTGCAGGCTGGCTGACCCTTGCAAGCCCCTTCCACTGTCCTGAGGTCCAAATTTGTTCCCTTGTCCCATGCCGCCCTTCCCTCATCATGACTGGAGCTGAAAGATTGTTTTTCCTGTCTACTTAAGCTACATTACGTAAGCTGTGAAAAGAGCTAGATCGGAAGGAAATTAACTGTAGAAAAATAAAACAAACCAAAGACAACCAAAACAACAGAATGAAACATTAAAGATATAAAATATATAAAAAATCAAAACTACTTTGGAGATTTGACACAGAATTGCTTAATCCACTCATAATCAGCCAAACAAAGCAGAGAGAAAGACAGAGTAAAAATTAAAAAAGGACACAAGCACTGAACTACAGCAGAGTGACGTCACAGGCCAGGTATCGCCATGGTGACAGTGCAAGGGATGGGGATACTTACCTGGATAAACATGGGTTTGGGGAGGGGGGAAAAGGAAGGGGAGGACAGACAGACAGATAGACAGGGGAATCTCAAAAGGCATTAAAAAAGAATTTGGACTAGTTCTGCTGCTCCTGTTGCCAGCCAGATACAATAATCGATCTTACTGATAGTGATTATCAATTCAGTTTGGTTTCAGTTTTTTTTCTTCCCACATATTTGGTTTTTTTTTTTTTTCATGAATCATTCTTAAGTGTATACCATTGGGCTTATGGAATAACTACAAGCAGTGAGCTTGCAAATGTATAATCAAACTTTGATAGCTTTTATCCCTGTGCCAAGCAGGACCAGTTGTTCACATTTCTGAGAAAATGAAGGGTCTTCTTTATTGAGAAGGCTAAAATCTTACATTACCAATGCCCTGCTAAAGTAATACTTTGAGCATACATTTTGAGGATTTTAGCTTAACTTTAAGGTGCAATGTGTAAGATATGGCCATAATTTTGGTTTGAATAATCAAACAAGAAGAGGAAGAAGAAACAGTCTTAATATTATGGCAAGATGTTTATGTATTATGTTGCATGTCCATTATAACCAAGCAGCTTGCCTCAGAACATCCAGTCCTGTAATACCGCTCGAGAGGACACAGTGAGCCACTGTGGCGTCCAGTCTGCACTCTGTCCAACATGAGAGGACAAACAAATAGGGATGCCTTGCGGGCTTGTCAATCATGTTGCAGTTTCAGACCCCAGTTGTGGTAATCACAAATATGGCTAAAGCTGTGGGTAACTTATTTTATTGTGGCTGTATTCACGCTGCTATGGGCTTGCTGAAAAATAGCTTATAAGTTATTGTGAACTACAGGTTGCCACCACACGTTCAGATCAAAAAGTAGATATTTTGAGTGTCTCAGACTTTCAGCAGTTCAGTAAATTTTTGCAAACTGTTGCTGTAAGAATAGCATTTGCATGTCTAACTGTAGGACTGGAGAAATGCAGGCCTTTTTTACCATTACACACTGCACCTTTAAACTCTGACTAATTTTCTATAAATTGAGCTACTGAGGCACGTTGTTACCTTCTTGGAAATAGAAAGGTAAAAACTTGTTTGACATGAACATATTTCATTTAACAATTTACTCATCATAGCCCAATGACATATTTAATCTGAAATCATAGATGCATGGGCATTGTAACATATAATGACCTGCCTGGACTCTCAGTCCCACTGCAGTGTCTGTCAGTTAGGTGGGCTTTCAGCTGAAAACCTATGTCTGATTGCATAACTGTGGAGGCCTTATTCCCACTGAGGAAGTGGGAGGAGAGGACTGATTGTGTGATCGCTAGATCACAAGACTATCTCCTGATAGAAGTGTGTGTTGACGCTCTATGCCCAATGGCAGTTGAGAAGTGAAACCAAAAAAGGGGTTGGTCTGTTAATCAGCCACTGCAGTGGTCTGTCTGAATGGAGTCACACACCAGGCCAAGAATTAAAGATTAATGAACAATTACAGTCATCCCAAACTATCACCAATCTTTAAAACACAGTGACAATACTTCCACATTACCCATTCCAGTGGAAAAGAAAGGGACCAGACAAAAACAATGTGCATCTAAATCACAGGGTGTGAATCACAAGGTTTTAAAAAAAACTGAAAACAAACATAATGACAATGTTCTAAGAGTAATACATATGCACGATAATATACAAGCAGCAGAATGAAGACTAATAGAGAGAATTGAAAGCCTATGTAGCATTGGTGCTCTGATGAGAGGAAAACAAAAAAAATGGGAGAAATTAAAACAAAATAATAATAAAAAAACAATTCAATTGGGGGATAAAATAACATTTACCACTAAGTTTACCATCAGCACAACATGGGCAGGATCAAATCGCTGTAAAAAAGAAACACCAATTGGTTAAGCAGGAAGATTGAGGCACATAGAGAAGGGAAGGTAAGGTTGGGAGTGTGGTTGTGGGGTTTAGGGGGGTTTATTACCAGAGGGGCTTGAGTGTAGCACCCCCCCACCCCCCTCATCCCTTCACTCAGGGCTAGATGCTTACAGGGATTTTACTCTCACCACTCTCTCCCAACAACTCGTCCCAGTCCCCAGGCCCCTAGCCTGGCTTCATCTTGCTCTCTCAACCAGTATGTGCCCTGAAGGTACCAAACTATCACCCCTTACAAAGTACACCCCAAGTCTTGTATCCCTGTATCAGTAAAAACTTTTACTTTTTAGGTTTGCTGAGGAAAAAAAAAAAAGAAACCCCATCAGAAGTAGTTTCAGAGAACCTGAACTGAGTGTGGGGAATGATAAAAAAAACATCTGGGTCTGATGGGATCTTAACATCAAAAAGTAAAGGATATAAATAAGGGTATCTTCTAATAAAAGTTGTGAAACAAAATCTACTTTTGGAGTAGGGCTGCACGATATATAATTCAGCACTGACAATGCGATGCGGGCATGCACTGTAGTCTAATCACAGGATGTGTGATGTCAAGTAAGGCAAATTAACTCAAACTCAACTTTTTTGCATCTTGCTACAAAAGCAAAACTTTGCATGGTTTCCATTTCCATGACTAATCCAGTGTTTCCTATCATTTACATACAGTGGAGGTGAGCGTGCCAGAGTTTGAAAATGAAGCAGAAGTAATTTGAAACTTCTCAACAGAAGGACATCGTGCAGACAGCATGGGGAATCAGCTTGGCAGGACGGGGAACAGCTGCTCGCAGTAAAGGTGCTTGTTCCTTGCTACTGCCCAGAGCTGTGGATTCAGTGTTTGCTGTGCCATTCATATCTATAAAAACAATGTGTTTATGATTAAACTGTTTCCAAAAGCACAAGGTTCATAAAAGATCTTGCACCTTTGAAAAGAGATTGCAAATTTGATTCTAACAACAAACACTTTTCCTCCAGGGAGCATTACTATGGACTATGGGTGAAAATTCCTTTCTGCTATTTTCTATCAAAGAAATACTTAATAATTTGATAATTCATCAAACGTAGGGGTTAGTTTTCTTTAATATCGTGCAGCCCTATTCTGGAGCTTCTGGTACAGGGAAATTATTGTTATTTTGCAAATATCTACACTGAGATGAGAGATGCCTCTAGGGAGGACCACCATTTTCCCCCTTTGAGCTTTTTGCCTCGCAGACGCTTGTCGGCCCAGTTAGCAAATCTCCCTGAGATTCTTTAATTTCCTTGCCAGCCAACAGCCAGCAAGCTTGTTTTGGGATGCGCTTAACCCCGAGACAAGTGAACACATGACACATAAAATGTACCTGAGGAAAGAGCCAGCAAGGCTTTGAGCAGTGCTTAGAGTGGGGGTCTGGTTTGCTATGTATCAGCAGATTGACACTAAAAAATGTGAACTGTGCACCCATCTGGAGTGTTACATTTCCCTCTATCATGTGAAAATTCAGTGTGTTACCTCCAACACTGCTTAAAGCCCCAGGTGAGTGTGACGGTTTGAGGCAGGCAGGTGTGCACCGCTGGGACAAACATGCTGTGCAGAAGGGGCAAAGAAAGAGGGGGAGGACGGGAGCGTTTAACCATGGGGACAGAGACATTCGGGGGTGTAGAAGGGTGGTGAGATTTTCCCTGTAAGTTGATTCTATGGCCCGGTCAGTAACAGGCACACACACACACACATATCTCAGTCCCACATAATGACCACACACATACACACAAGTTTCACAGGTTTGGAGGTAGAAACAGGCAAACAAGCAGAGGGGGGAAAACTTGTCTACTCTGCAAGCCATTCAAAGTCTGAGCCGTGGTTACAGCCAATCAGATACCCGACAGCAGCAAACGGAAACTCAAAGAAGAAAAAACAAAATATCTAACATACGTTGAGATGATGATTCTAAGGAATGTGATGGAATCATGGCTTCCTAAATCTATCTTGATTTAAAATGGATTTTTGTTCTTTGTTCAAATCGAAGCACTTTACTCTTAGTGCAGATTGAAATAAAGGTTTAGTGATTATGAAGCAAAGAGGAGGAAGCTGACAGAGGCCATTAGCCTACGATACACTGTAAAAGGGGTGTTACATTGAGGTCAACTGCAGAGTGGGAAAAAGAAAACACACCCACACACACACATACTGACATACAGAGGGGATCCAACAAACCTTACCTAAAAAGGGGCAAAAAGGACAAAAGAAGAATAAGAACAAAGTCAATACAGTGAAAAACTTAAAAAGGGGACACAATGCTTTCACTTCAAAATTCAAATTCCTTCTCTTCTTGCAAGGAAGACAGGAAAGGAGAGGAAGATTATAATGATTATCCAGCAAACTTCAATGTGATTCAAAGGTGCAGTTGTGTTGTAAGCCTACTCCTAAGTACATTAAGCAAATCTGAACGGAGATAGTGGGCTCCAGCAGTGGGCCATTAAATCCTACACAACAACTGGACACACTTTGCCGCAGTCTCATCTGCCCACAAAGCAGGATGCTTACATAACCACACATCAGTGGTGCCAGCGGCGAAAACAAGAGCACAGTCAGCCCCTGCAACTTGTTCTCTCCTCCAAACAAAGCACACATCCTTATCACATCAAATAGATTGCTATTCAGCTGTTCAAGGCCAGATGGAAATAAACAATGATGCACACCGAACACTAAGCTCAGAAATTATTGCCGTGCTGTGAATCTTCATATACTTGTCAGCTTGCCCAGAATGAAGCAGCTTCCTGGTCTACTCTGGTCTCTGGCCGTCGTCAGGCTGAGAATACCTACGAGAAGGCGCCACAGGGAACCGACACCATATATGTACATGAACAAGTGGTGCTAAGGAGGCCATGACGCAGCTCAATAGCCCATCATCAGGTCTGTGTGCCTCTGGAAGCTTACCAAGAAACACAATAAACATTTAATATGGTAATGTCAGACCAAAACATATCATGGCTCCTCAATCAGACAATGTGAAGATACGAATAAGATAGTAGTGAGACATGAACACCTGCCTGTACAGCTATTTCCCCACCAAGGAAAATTAATTTGAGACCACTACCACCACTTTAATTTGAAACTGACTCCTTAAACCACACAGAAACATGAAACTGTCACCACACACGTTTGCACAGAGATATCGGCAATCACAAGTTGCTGGGCTGACAATGGCTGGTTGGAAAATTTCCACACTGCCAAACTCTATAAAGCAAGGGCAAGTTTCAGAGGGATAAACCTCTTTTTCATCAAAAAAGTGCATGTTCAGCACATAAGTCAGAAGTTCTCATACACACAGCTTTCTGTGTTTGTCTGACAAGTGAAAATCTTAATACCTGAATCACAAACACGAGAAAGGCATGTACTTGACAAATATCTAACTGTGCTTTCCACAAATCAATTCAGCAGTACAATTCTTTTGATCTACTATGTGGATTCAAGCAACTCACATACTGTTCTACCTCTGCATAGGCCCCCATATGTTTATGGGCAAGACTGTAACTTGTGTTTAGCTTGGGCGTGTGTCGGAGAAGTTGTGTTTCTCATTAAAATTGTGATATTGAGCATGATACGGCTGTTTTTACAGGGAGAGCAGAGCACTCAAGCGAGAGTTTGTAATTCAGCAATTCAGCAAAAAAGAGAAATTAAGTCAATTACTGCAGTTAAAGAAATGAAAGATTTTATGTAATAATGGTATGGATGGACTGAGAGGACAGGAAAAAACATGATGGAGGAGGTGGACAAAAGTAAATGCCAGAAATTATGCAGAAAAACAAGCTCAATTCTAAGCAAACTGTGGTGACTCATGGACCTGCCAGTGATGGCATCACTCATTGACAATGCTATACATCATCCTCTTGAGATAGTGCAGGGAAGGATGAGGCTATGAAAAGGGACTTAGGAAAGTAAAAACGCTTGGCAGAATAAAGATACTGATGAAAAGAGGAAATAGGGTGTAGAGACAGGATGAGGCTCAGTGGAAACATGCCAGGGCTCTGCACCACTGCCTCTGAGACAATGAGCCTATGAGCACAGCAGGGCTGAGCTAATGAGGTGCTGACGTTGGCCAAGACCAACCCACACACTCAGCTCAGTTCAGCCTGCTCCCTCTTCCAGCAAGTCAATATCAACTGGGCCATCCAATTACAGATGTCTCCAGAAAGAAAACCTCTTTAATGCAGCTTTCTGGCTGAAAGCTTTCTACATCTTACAGAGTTAATTCAATGGGCAGAGCTTACAGATCATTTTTCTGGTATCACTTTCACTTGATTCTGAAATCAGAGAGAACTTTGAGTGTACACATAATCTTAATCTATTTAAATCTTATACAGATACAGAGATTTGGACAAACATACTATATGCAGCCACCAATTTGTTTTCCCAATATTTCAGTTCTCCCTACTTTGAGACATGTTTGTGTTGCTTCCATACAAATACAAGACTTATATGTAACAGTAAAAAACAAGGCCACAGTGAATAGATGTACCAGGTCAAAAAGCGCCCTGATACTGCTCAAGTTCAGAGGGTTAAGACACAATCCAAACACAATCCAGACTGCCTTGTGTACCCTGGTCTTGAACTGGGTCCAATATTATTGCCAAAAGGGGCCTTATACTCTGCCTGTTAATTTTAAGTGCTTTGCATTCCTGCAAAGAAACAGCCATGTTGGATAAACTTTTGGCTTGCATGTTTGTGCTTCCAGGGTCAATAGTTGCTGTTCGTCATCTCTTATGCATCCCTGCCAAAACACAGAATCACAGAAGATGGCTTAGAAGAGAAATAACATATAGCTTCTGTAGCCAAGATACAAACCTAGCAATGTTTACAATGCTGATCAGAGGATGCTTGTTTTTGACTAGGGGTCATAAAAGATTGGGACAAGCCTTATGTGCTGGCACATCAGCAATCCATAAGTCTATAACCATTTTTTCCTCAGAGCTGGCTGGCTGAAACCACTGAATATGAACAAAACTTTATCCAATTAAACTGGGATTTTGAAGGGGTGGGGGGTACTTGTTTTATGCTGAATTCCTGTAAACTAAATACATAACTGGAAGATAAATAAACATTTTTTCTTTCATTCCCTAACCCCCAGGGTCCCTGCCCCTAGTTTTAATCCTTTGCAAGGCCTCGAGAACATTCTCCTCCCTCTTCAAGTTTGAGGGAACAGCAGCGTGAGAACGACAGGAACAACTGGAATAATATTTGTTTAAATAAAAATCCATTTTACCCAGACACAAAGGGAAAGATCAGAGAAAGAAAGAGGGAAAAAAACAGCTCTTAGAAAAAAAACAAAGAAAGAAAATCCCTGGAAATGTGAAGGGAAAGAAAATGACAGAGGTTGGTGGCCCAGTGCCACAGGCATTCATTGAACTTAGTTGTACAGAAGAGTGAGTCCTTACCCTGCATGGTTTTGCCAAGTCCTTGCCCCAACTTCCAGCCATGTTTCTGAAGCAGCCGGTGCCCGATATTATCCTAGCAGAGAGAACAGAGGAGAAAAAAACCAAAAATATTCCAATAATAAGAGGAGCTTTTCCCCGTTTGGTACTGATCAAAAAACAAACAAACAAACAAAAACAAAATAAAACACTCAGATCACGCTATCATCATCAGCACAACCACCACCACCATCACCATCATCATTATCGTCATCCACATCACCTACAGCGTGTAATATCAGTGTCTTCCAGCACAAGGAGTGGTAAGGGCGGTTTGGGGTTGGGGAGATAGAGGGTGGGGGACTGAGAGGAAGGGTAGGTTTTCCACTATGATGAGTATTATGTGTAGCCTGTGAACTACAGGATACCCTCTTACAGTAGGAGTGCAGTTATCTTAAGTCAAAGAAATTGGGCATTACTATATTTTTTATGATAAAGACAGTACATCAAGTCACATCCACTAACTGAGAATTAAGAGGAGTGGGAGGAAGGAGGGGGCGATATATGTATCACACACGCATACATATATGAACCACTACAGAGCAAGATCTTAGTACACAAAGAAAAGTGACACAGAACAGGTATATGGAAATCTTGCATTAACAAAACGAAGACCAGAAACTCCAAGCTTGCTGTGATTCCGTAACCATGACAAGGGGAGCACCATGAAACATATGCAGCTGTCACAAAAATATAGCAAGAGGAAGAGACAGAAGTGGAGCTAGTGGGCCTTGGATTACCATTACAAGGCCCAGGGTGGACAGAATATGCACGTGTGAGGGGATATGTAGGTGTGCAGGTGAAGAGAGGGAGACATTGTGTGCATGTAGCCCCAATAGATATACTAGAAATAACTATTGAGCATGTTTTTGGACACCTCCAGCATCTCTGGTCTGTTATCAATGGTCTGGTCCCAACTGTAAGAATGCTTTTCATTTTTTAATCTTCAGACAGAAATTGCTGCCATTTTATGGCATCATGTTAGCTGAAATGTTGGCGACATTCTTAGGTAAAAAAAACAAACAAACAAACATGTAAATACGATTGCCGATATCGTACGATAGGACCTTGGTAGCTTTTTGCTGAGATATTGTTTTTGAAGTCGAAATTGTAATGACTGTGACAGGCCACAATGGCTGTGACTTGATTTGCTACCTTCACCATTGTCAGGTAGGACTAATCTGTTTTGTTTGTGTCTGTAAGCTTTTAGAAAACATGCAGATATATAGAAAATGAACGCAGAGTATGTACAGAATGCTCCGGGTGTAATTTCGCCATATTAAGCATAAATAAACCCTGGCGGTAGTGGATAGAATAGGCATTTACTTGCATCTTCTTTTGCCAATTATCGAGGAACCCAGTCAAAATATGTGGTACATTTGGAGGGAAACCTGGCAGTAAAATAATTTGTATTCGCAAATTTGAAAACATACTGGTTTGATGGTTTTTACCAAAATGCAACTTAGTTTTAAGCTATCATAACATAAAATAACTGTAGTGATGCCATTCACTCAAGATCAGGCAACTGATAACAACTCAAAGACGCAACAGAGGAGTGCAAGAACATACACAAGAGGAAGTCCTAGCACACTCTGGGGCCAAATGTGCATGTCTGAGACCGTTATATCACTAGTATGGGTCAGCAAGAAAACAAAACAAAAACATTAAGTGAAATGCAAGACCGTCCCACCACTACACACTACAGTACATCCTCAAGCACAAATAAACAGGAAACAATGAGATTTCTTAATAAGCAGTGTTTTTCTGTTGTGATTATAACTATTCCAAGCTTGTCTAACATTCACCAGAGTGCTGCATTCTACCAAAGTAAAACATACAAACCAAACAAAAAGGATATTTATAATCACAAAGAGATTGACATCAACTTTCACAAACAGAAAGTGAAGGTGTTGGAACAAAACAGCATGCAGCTTTTTGTTAAAGAGTTTTTAACAAAAAGGATCGTCGGTGTTAGTAGCGCACTGTGAATGGTACACATACAGAGGGGTGGGGCGGGCTGAGGGTGGAGGGCGGGTTAACAGAACTCCAAAGTGTTAGTGTCGGGTGGATCAGGCACAGAAAGGAAGGTGATGGCTCAACAGGGCTCAATTAGTTCTCTTTGAAAAAAGAGGAGGTCTGGACAGGGGGCAGAACAGAGCAGGCTGAGCCATGGTGGAGGTGAGTTTCTGGGGTGGTGAAGGTAAGCTGGGCTTGTATGGGTTAGTGCATGTGAAGGGGAGTGGTAGTCACACACACAGCACACACTGCATCTCCGCCCACAAAGTCTCATTTTGGGTACATTTGGCATAATCATTTGTCAACCGCTGTCTGTAATTCAGAGTTAACCGTTGCCTTCCTTTGCCCTATTTAATAATTCTAAAACCATTTCAGCTGAAAAAAATAACATTCTACCTTCCTGCTGACAAGAATAAATATATATCCTAAATATCTGGCTCCCTAGAGGGGCTAAACTGATTCACTTCCTGTTTCTGTTGGGGTTTGGTATTTTTCCCCCCTCCATTTCATGGATGTACAAGCTGTGCTTACTCTGTGTGACAGTCAGATCCCTTCCGCTGTGGGATGAGATAAGACAGGAATCTGTGCACATGGTGGGAAAGGAACTGGGTAAAGCCTGCCTGTTTCAAGATATAACTAGGACATTAAAAACTACATCTACATGCCATCACTTTCCCTGCCTAGAAGTTCCTGCACATGTCACAAGATGCACAGACTAAGAGGTTATATG
This sequence comes from Hypoplectrus providencianus, assembly GCA_028566105.1. Classification (NCBI taxonomy): domain Eukaryota; kingdom Metazoa; phylum Chordata; class Actinopteri; order Perciformes; family Serranidae; genus Hypoplectrus; species Hypoplectrus providencianus. The sequence goes on from JAOWBC010000458.1 coordinate 7,725,177, forward strand.
GCCAAAAGTGTTGCCTCCTGCCTGGTGGACAACATGTCCCTTGATTTCAGTGTGTAGGAAAACACTGCAGAATTTGCTGCAGTGAACACCTCCCCTCCCTTCGACATTGGGTATGCTTCTGTCCCTTACTGCAGTATTATGGTGCAACTCTCTACACATGAACATTTATATTGATTTGGGGGATTAGCTGATCTTTGAGGGTTAGAGCAAGGAGGAAAATAAAATACACCCCCGACTAGCTGTTTGTGAAATACTTTGCTCAGTCCCAACTGAGTCCCCGTTAACTGAATTGCTTATTTTTCCATCACAAAAATCTGACCAAGGGCTGCAAAATGAAAGCTTTGAGAACATAAGCCCTACCTTAAATTAAACATGTTTCATCTTACAAAGCTTCTTTTTTAAAAAGAAAATCTCAGTGAGATTAAAAAAATAATATGAAAAAAGAAGGGCAGGTTGGATGAGGCATCAGTCGCAACTGCTGACACTAATAAAGAGATTAGTTCAAAATGGGCTTAGCAAAGGTTAGAGGGCGGAGATGAGGCGCAGACTGCGTGTTGAACAACAGATGAGTGCACCAAAAGAATAGACAGACAGACGGATGAAAGCAACGACGGCGAGTCCAACAGCAGTGCAAGTGGAGTGAAGGCATTTCCATACGAACCTGGCTTTAAAATACTGGGCTGTCAAAAAAACAGTCACACGTGACACAACGTAAGAAACCGGCCAAACGCTTTCAACTGCAATTCTGCTAGCTTCTCTAAGTTCTTAAAAATGCAAATCTCTTTCTGCTTTTAAACAAACATAATACTGTATACAAACAGAAAAGGTAGGCATGTCAATAAATCCACCAACTGGCTGTTAATACAGGAGAAAGAAAAATAGAAAATGTTATCCAAACAAAAGAGATCTACAAGAAGGGGTGTTTTTAAAAGTGTGCATTGTGCCATCATCGGCACAGTGCATGGCAAAAGATGTGGGTAAGGGAAGTGATATGCAGGGGACCCCACCTAGAGACCTCAGAAAATTTCTTAATCTTATTGCTATGGGTGGCTGTGTGAGTTTCCGTCTGGTCAAAAAGTTGGATGATGCAACATGGAAAAACCATATTAGTCTATGTCAGTGACTAAACCAAAATAAACACGTCTGATATAATTTTCTTTGAACAATTGTGCTTAAAAACAGATTTGAGATTTTGCATGTTCTGAAAAGTAAACTTAAACTGACCCTTTATATGTGTCATACAGAAAGTGAGCTGCTGCAGTAACTCATCAGCCTATCTCGTGTTCCTGAGGAATGTTTTTTGGCTGCTGTCCGCTGCTGCTCATAAACTCTTGCAGCTCCCTTGTGTTTGGTGATCTGTTCATTCCTGGTCAGTCTCTGCTATTAAAGGTGTGACTAAATGGAAACAACTGTCTCAGTGCAACAAGAGCCAAATGCCTAAAACAGAGGAGTCTCACTTCCCAGTAAATGGAGGTGAAGTGTGGTTGTATCAGATTGAATATGAAGGGACTGAAATTTTTTTAACTAAGTGATGGGGAAATGACAGGAAGCTGAGTCCAATTAATATAAAAAGGTCTAAATGTAATAATTTAAAAACATATACTTACCTTACAATTGTGAAGACCCAATTCATCAACTGGAAGTTTATGAAAGTTAAGTAAAACTCATTTATGGCCAAAGTGTGAAGGGGCCACTAAAGTCATTAGAAACGGTTATACCCACTGTGTCTGAAGTAAAACGGTAAAACAGACAAATGTTTTTGTTTAGTTTTTCTACACTCTGACTCAAGGCTGACTTAAAAAAAAGCATTTGGGGGGGGCCTCGGCAATGACCTTGAAACCATAACCCTGCAGCTCACTGGATTAACACTAGTGCTAAATAGAGCTTGCAGTGTCGTAAAAATGTGGGTCAGGATTTTTAAAGAAGGACCTTTCGCCTGTGTTCGTCACCCCAACTGATTGCATGACTTCTCCAATATGGGAAAAGATTTAAATCAGAATTACTTTGGCCAATATTGAAATTACTGGTTATCTTTGAAAACATTGTTTATTTGGTGAACTTTTTGAAAATGATTTTTTGACTACTAAATACATATTAGCTGAAAAAACCCAAAAATTAAAAACTTTAAAATTAAAAGTATAAATATATTATTGTATGCACAGACACATTTAAATGCATGACAAACATTTGAAATAAAATGGATAAACGACTAACTACTTTATAATACCTTAGGAAACCATCTCCAGAATATTCCAGTCAAAACAGATTCAGTATGGCTATAATGCAATGCAGTGACACCTGATTCACTACGACCTGACATCTCCCCTTTCTGTGCCACTAAATGTTACAAAGTTCCTGAAGGCCCTCAGTTCCTGAACTGTAACAGAAATACGAAATAACTTTTTTTATGGGGAAAAATCCACCTGGGGTCTGTTAACATGTGTGTCTTAGTTTTCCGGTGTGTATGTGTGGTTTCTGTGGCTCTGAGGCTGCCCGCTGCATATCGCTCTTGGACAAAGTTGGGAAGGGGAGGAAGGGAGGTTGGTTGGAGGGACTGAAAGGGGCAAAGGACGTGGGAGGGATGAGTCTGGGAGGAACACTGTAGTAGTGATTAGGACAGAGTGTTGAGATAAAATAGTACTGAATTCTACCAAGTTAAACACATGCAATGCAAAAACAATGTTAGAGAGAAAGAGCAAAGACCAAAGGGGAAAGACAGAAAGAGAAAAAAGATCCCAATAAAGTACCACAGACCTCTAGCTGCCTATTGATCACACACAATAAGTGGCAGGGGAGGGGCTCCGAAAAGCAGGGCTGAAGCATTCAACACAGATCTCAGATGTAACACTTGTGGACAACTGCCAGAAGTCTGCACCACAGAGGCCTGCGTGTACCTGACAACATGGTCACATGTGGTATGTTATGCGTTTTAACAGTTAATGTAGCATTTTAGATATCCATCAACTGTAAATCACACCTGGAGGTTTTTTGAGGCCAAAGTGTCCTAATCTGCTGTGAGGTATGTGCTGGCAACTTTCAAACAGGAACTCAGTTATTTGTATTAATGAAACACAGGTAATGCAAAAATGGGTGTCACCAAATCCTCTTAAATCGATCTTCAAGATTAACAGTTTGGATTGGTGGCAAACTTTCAGTTACTTGCCTGTGGATGAAAAGTCTGCCACCTACGACTTTGGACATACACTTCCAAAGAATATATATACATTGTGTATTACTGTTGGTGACAAAGTGAAAGGTTGTATGGCCATGTTTTCACATATGTGTAAAGAGCTGTGTGATGCTGCGGCGCGGCCCTCAGTGCCCCTCCACAAATAATAGCGCAGGAGCAAAAGAGCCACTCAAGCCAGGTGAGCAGGCCACCTCTCTTCCTTTCTTTTCTCCACCTCCACCACCCACACACAGTGGGATGATTTCGTGCCTGTGAGAAAGTAAAACTCAACCAGGATATAAAATTTTAATGTTCAAGCTTCAAATGCTGTCACACAGCATGAAGAGTAAAAAAAAATATGTAAATGGTGTCTTTTTTCTTTTCAAATAGGACATAATAACTTTTCATGGTCTGCAAGGACGACATTCTCTAAATCATGTGTAAGTGTTAAAATGGTTATATAACATTCTTAATTCATTACGGATGCACCAATATCCCAACAAAATCGGACAAAAATACTTCCATCATGCAGACTGAAGGAGCCTAAGTCGATATTTTCATTGGGTAGTATGTAAGCCAGTCCTTGTCTTTAATATTTAAATTCACCTGCTTAATTAATTTAAATCATAATATGTTTCACCTTTTGCATTTTTATTACCATTTTCTCAATGTCATGTCATTGTGTAAATAATATCTCTCTCAGAGGAAAAAAACTTCATTATACCTGGCCGCAGATCCTGTCTGCTTGGTTCACAAAGCACATCCATAAAGTTGAGGGGAGGTGAACCGACACTGTGTAGGAGAAAGGAGTTTGGGCCTGCTCACCACAGTGCTTCAGAGACAGAGGGGGGGTGGAGAGAGTGGGAAAGACAGAAAGAAGAGAGCTGCCTGCGCTATTATCTTTGTGCCTCTTCAGCGAAAAATGCAGTCCCAGTTGCACAAGCACCATGCCAGCACAGAATGACAGAGGGTACTGTACATCGAATCACTGTGTAGTAGGGAGGGAGCGAGAAAGAAACAGAGGTAGAGAGAGAGAATAGATGTAGAGTGTGAAAGTAGTGAAACAGAGAGAGAGAGAGACAGTCAGAGAAGCGTTACAAGGACCCTAAAGATAGGAGTAAGAAAGCAGAGCGTGCAAATACAAACCGGGTCATTGCTGCTTAGCTAATAGGGGCCAATTCGCTGCAGGAGAGAAATGTCGAACACCCCAAGTTGTGTACAATAAGATAACTGTCCTATAGACACAAACACTAACACAAAAATTCTAAAACTACATAGACACACTCATTCAAACACAAATGTAGCCATTCACACCATCTTATGTGCGCTCTCTTGTTTGCTAAATGGAGTGGAATAAGCACTGCCCACATTTTAAAAATAGAGAAATCTGAGCCACTGCAAAAATAATCAGTTATGTAAATGTGAACTCTACCTTATCAAGCTGTTCTTATATCAAAATCTGACCTGCACCATATGTGTATTCCTTTTTAGGTGGGTTTCATTTAGGAGAGCCCACGGACTACATTTTAAATCAGTAAATCAAAGTGGTTCAATAGGTTAATCCCTCACACAATAAAAGAAAACTACTTGGCTCTGTACAGCAACCTCCTTCAGAGTTTATAATAATCCAGTATCCACAAAAAAATATTGTCAGTACTAAGTATATTTCTTCTAAATCATTGCGAAAAGCAAGACTATTTAGGAAAAATCTATTGATGGCATTGCTTTATCCACTCCATGCTCTCAAAGTCATCTCATCTCATAGTGCTAAGATGACTAACAATGACTAATGGGATACAAAAATCAAATGTTTATCTGTAAGCTGTACATAAAACAGGAAGATCTAGCTTATACATTATTAAGTTTAACTGTCACACAGGAAATGGAGTAGGCAGAGGACATGGGAAGTGGGGGGGGGGCTTAAAGGGTATTAATGGACATGAGACAAGTGATTCTACAGGTTAGGTGGCAACAAGTGTGTTCAAGAAAACACTGGATGCATCTACATGGACAGAATGAATGGCGTAAAAAGATGTGGTTCTTATTCCTCCCTGGACCAATCATCCACTCTCACAGCTGGTCCAATGGTTCAGGATGATGGATGCAGCCTTACCGATTCGATGGGCTTGTCCAGGGACGCCTGCTCCAGCTCCAACTGGCCCTCTTCATACTGGTCAAAGTGATTTCCACCCTGAGTGACACATATTTAAAAGCTCAATTTAGTAATCTAAAAAATATATATATATATTGCTTAATTAATATAATTAATTATCAATCACTCACATTTCAAGTAAATGCTACTAATTTCTAGACAGTTGTGAGGATTTGCTGCTTTTAACAATCTTTTGCATTTGGTAAACTGAATATCTTGGGGTATTTTGAGCATGGTTGGACAAAAGAAGTGAGTTGAGGACATCTAGAAACTTGTTATGAACATTGTTGGCACCTTTTAATGAATTGTTAATTAACTGAGATAATATTGAACAAATTCTAACTAACAAACATTCTTTATATTTATTAAAGCTACACAGAAGTCTCGGCTACTGGAAGTTTGGTACAGTTTGGCACAGTGAACTGAGCAATTAATTTTTTTTTTTTTAATTCTGTGTATTTTTTGTGTGGCTGCATGCACCAAAACGTGACCCCTGAATTGTGCACAAACACACAAACCATTATGGCACTTGTGAAAGCCCTGTTTGGAAGTAGTGACAGAAAGAGTTTCTGAGAACGAATCCATTGCTAAATACAAGTTTATACCATCCAAATCAGCATTAAAGTTAAGACACAGACTGAATTTATTTTTATCTCTCTCTTTTCCAAACAGTGACACAGCACTGTGCAAGGAGGCGTGCTTACAGCCTGTCATTTGCTCTGAATAATGGTCATTCACACAGAATAATAGTCAATCACACAAAACTCACAGCACAAGATTGCATTTCAATCATGAGCAAAACTCAGGCAATTCTGGATGATTAAGTTTTATTCAAACATTCTTGTGATAGTTATAGAAGTAGTATAAGTGAAAATATTTTTTGCCAGCCAAAACATCA
>JAOWBC010000458.1:7731495-7742976 GCA_028566105.1 Hypoplectrus providencianus
AATAGTATTTTCTATATTCTAAAAGGAAGGCACAAGACACGTGACCTATACAACGGGCTTTTGAGTGCCCATAAAGAATACCTATGAGGAAAATACAATTTATCAAAAACACATGAAGAAAAAGGGAATGTTGGGCTCTTTGTTGCTGGTCATTCCTCATAACTCATCCTATTTCACTTATTTAAATTATAACAACCTTCAATTTGAGGATGGTATTACAACTTTATGTTTCAGTTATCAAATGATTTAGTTTATCCAAAACCATGCTTGTCTTTGTTTCCAGGTAAATATATTCAAGGAGTGACAGCTTTGAAGGACAACTTCCTCCTCGGGCTATTTGTTGTCTGAGTTTGAAGCATAGCTTTACTTTTACAAATTGAGCATTTGTGTATAAAGCCCATGCCCTGTGTGGGACAGAGACTGAGGAACGGGCTTGCTATCCCAACCAAAAGGAGAGTGTTTACATAGCAGTTTCTGTTCTGAGACAGATGGCTTCCTCTCTCAGCTGCAGAGGAGAGACGAAGGTCATGTTTGTGAGTCCATTTTTCCTGACCTTCACACAAGCAGAAATCTGCAATATTCCAAAAATAGTCTACGGTATATTATTTACTAGATGCTTGCAGCTACTAGCAATAGGGCGTATGTGTAGACAACTAAATCTGACGTCACAACACACAGAATATACAACATGACATACACAGCAGGATATTTACAACTGCCTTTGTATCATTGAGGACATCTTTGTTCACAGTAAATATTTTATAGTTTACTCTACAGCTGCAGGGCTCTGCAGAAAATGTTACTGTAAAAGACAATGGTAACATGGGTTGGGCCACGCAAGAGGCTATACCCCCCCCAAATTCTCTGGGGGAATCTGGTTTTGCAGAGATAAGCAACTACTCAAATCAGCCCACAATAATGAGGTGATTTGATGCCACACTGGAAGTCATTAATTCAGATGAGACAGGACTCCTCATCAGCATGAGTGAAGCCAGGGATTATAAGAAGGGGAAATGCAGAGGAAGAGCAAAGGATTTATTTATGAACAAATCGATGGCTCCCGGCTCTCCCCCCTCACCAGCTCTCCTCCTCCTCCTGACTTTCTGCTCAGACCACTTAATGTGCTATCAGCTCAGCCCCAACCCATCACAATGACTTCTTATTTTCAATGGTGCTTCCTCATCCTCCTGACTCTGGTATACAAAACACCACAGCATTGCTGCATAGACATGCTCTGTCCTCTGATTTACATTGCAAGAGTAAATTTCCATTTGTTCTACCACAGTGAAATGGATGCTCCATACCACCGCACATTAAGAAATGAGAGCGATTCTGCTGGCCAGCTCTGTGGAAGATCATAAATCGCCTTGTGTTCTTCAGCAACTCAAGATTGGCCGAATGCTAATGCACCGACAACAACAATGTAAATCAGGAGAGCAGAGAGCTGTTGGACTGGTTGTGCTGTAGATATTAGGTAGACTAACTGTGGGTGTTTCCTGCGCCGTGTTGCTTGGCAGCAGGCTGGAGTCCATGGAGTCAGAGAGAAACTTTCTGAATACTGAGCATATGAATGCCTTCACAGCAGATCTCACACACAGAGCTCCACTGTGCTGAGCCGGAGCTGCACTCAACAGACTCATTCAGACCACACAGCAATTCACCTCTCTCTGACAAAAAAGCTGAACACCGAGTTCCCACTGGACAGCAACACTGTGGCTTTGCAAGAAAAAACAAGCAAATTTACAAGCAATTACACATGCTTTAACTTGTAATGGTGTTCATGGCAAATCTGGTTCTTTGTCATATTACTACTACAGCAAAATAAATGGCTGTTACGAAAACAAGCCGCTACAGCAAGCGTAGCAGAGTTTATGGCTCTTCACTAAGATACTAAAATAACCATAAAATGGATCAGTACTCCTGTATTTTTCAGACACTAGCCTAGATATTAAAAACATAACAATCTCTGTTAAAAATGCACTTGAAAGTATCCAAAGTGCTGAAGCTGTACAAAAAAAATAATCTAAAGATGCACTGATGAAATCAACTGCTTGTCAGTCAGTGTTAATCCGATTCCAATTTTGTTGCCTTGGATTTTTTTCGTATCGTTCTGTTTATACTCACTACGGTATTAAAGTTTTAATGTCATGTATTGTGACAACATGTATACAGAGCTACTGAAGAGGTTTCACTTGAACTGCCAGACGGTAGTTTAGCCACTTACAATTGTGCCAAAGAATGGAAAAACCTGTCAGGTTGCTTAACAATATGTCTGAATAAAAAGTGTAACTGATAGTGGGTAAAGCGAGGGGATTACAATGACATCTGAGGAATTTGGTAGTTATTCACAATGAGGAATGTAATCTTTTTTTTTTCAGTGAGAGCAAGTTAAAAAAATAAAAATATGGATTAAGCTTTTTTATCTAATCAGTAACATTAATGTTGTGTTAGGTTTTTCACTGGGTGCGGTCTTTGATCACAGATAGGCAACTGAAAGACAAACAGCTTCTATGTGGGTTGTGAAATTCAGCAGCTGGGCTATGGCACTACTGTTGTAAATATACAAATAGAAATTACATCGTATCCCAAAAATATTGTTATTAATGAACAGTAGGGGCTGGTTTATTTTGAAAATGAATGGAGAATTTCCCATAACTGAGACAAAATAGGCAACCCTTGTCAACATCTAAATAAAAACAACATGAATGTGAGCTAAATGATCCTATCGATGGTACAACAACAAAAAAACACCAATTTCAATGTTGAAAAAAAGAGGTAAACACGGACGTTTGAAACAGTTTCTTGGGCTTCAAAATAAGCAAATGAGTAGCCAAGGACATGTTGTTAATCCAAACTCAATCGATAACCATATCTCACACTTTCAAAACCAATTAGCGAGTTATTAGAGATAGTAAATGTAGTGCTATTGAATTGCCTGAAAGGCATTTAGCTAGGAGTAACTAGGATCATTTCAACGTCGTAACTAGCTGTGTTGGTTGTTTAGTTGTCAAAATGATACAGCCATTTCTTGCTAATGCTACAATTGCCCAATGTGCGTTAGTTAGCTACATGCTAGCGAGCTATCCATCGTTAGCATATGTCGATAAATAACCAGACTACCCAAGGTCACTAACTAGTTGGACTTCAGTGTCTATTTTGCTCTTTACTGGTTAAGACTGTTGGGTGATATGCATAATGTTACAGCTCACAACACATGATAGGAGCCAAATATAGCACGCAGCTAATCACTGAGACGTAGGGGAAGTTAAATTCAAAAGCGCCGCAGTGCATTAGCGTTAGCTTAGCAAGCTTGCAGTGCTAGCGAGCGACATCAACACCGAAATGGACGATGCAGATTGCATTGATTCAACGCGTTTTTTTAATGTATTTCTATGCTAGAACTTTCAGACACGGTAAAAATATATGCAAGCCGTCATTCGTATCGCATGCATTACCTGGAAATCACGCTCTTCGTTGAACCTAGAAAATCTGTCGGCCATTTTCTGAACAGAGCAGCAGCTTCTCTATCGCTCCGTCTGTCTGTGTCCAGCAGGAGCGGAGCGCTGCGCTGCTGCTGATGATGATGAAAATGATGTGCACCTTGCAAACGATTCAGTCTCTGAATTGACCTTTCCCCAACAATTTCCATTAACATGATGCAATTTTACAAATGCAAATGAATTAGTTATATTTATACTGTAATGTATTACTTTCCCCAGAACTGCTTTGTATTTTAGCATATTTCAGTTGTTTACAACATGGGTCTGCTGACATTTTTTTTTTTTTTTTTTTTTTTTTTTTTTTAAAATAAAATAATTGATGTAGTCAAGACTGGGTGATTGCACACTGGGTAGAGCCCAGAGCTCTAGATCCAAAATCAGATACATTTGGTGATATACGTTAATTGAAAAAGAAAAGTGAAAATGCACACGATGCTGAAATAAAACAATAGAAGTTCAACTGAAAAATTAATTTCACACATGCCTATTAAAAGGCAATTGTAATCATGATCTTTAAAAAAAGGAATATTACAAATATTTAGTGTCAGTATTCATACAATTTGACACTAATTTGAAGTACTGATATCACTGTTGTAAGTGCCTTATGTTTAAGCTGTCCTTCCTGCAGGAGGGGAAGGATTCTTTTAAAAATTAATTAATTAATTAATTAATTAATTAATTAATTAATAGTGAATAGTTTGAAGATGAAGCTGCTTAAAAGACTGACAGTATGTCCGTATTGATGTAAGAAACAGAGATATATTTTAGTCCAGTGTCATGACCTGTACAGTAATAATTGAGCTAACTTCTGGATAGTAAAGGGAATAGCTGACATCTTAATATCAGACACTACAACATTTTGGTTGTATACTAATATACTAAGAATATATATTTAAAAACTTAAGAACAACAATGGTAAAATTAGCATTTGACGGCGTTATTTGTAAGAAGCGTGAGTATAAAATAAACTAAAAGAAGCATGTAAATTAAATCCTAATGGCAGTATAATAATCTTTAATTCAATATTAGACATAAACATGTAAATAGAGTGGAAATAATATGGAGTTGCCCCTTGTGAGTAGTTTATGACTCCATCTTGTGGTGAATTTGTGTCAATACAGACAATGGTGGTACGTTACTAAGTACCTATTTGACTCAAGTATTGTAATAACTTTTCAGATCACAGTCCTTTATCTCCTTCCTATTCTGTAGGAAACTACGTATCTTCAGTGTTGATCAAGAGTGTTTGTGTCTTGATCATACTTGTACTTCATAAGCTAAATATACAATTTATAAACCCTCTTAAATCAGTTGAAATGCATCTTCACAAAGTTATAAACTGAGCTGTTTTACTGAGTATATGAGGGAAAAAAACACTCTGGTGCGTTTAAAGTCACTAGTTTTCACATCTCATGAGCGTTTCCTCCTCTGCCTCCTTAGAAATTAAAAACAGGCACTTACAGGAAATATCCTTTCATATTAAAAGCATAAATGTAATTTACAAAAAAAGATATTTTATTAGAGCGCAAATTTCACTTAACTATCCCTAAAATAAAAATGTAATCGTGTTTATGACGACAACTAAACTATATATAGTGGCATTTCTGTTGTCGTTATTCAAAAAGTAAGGCTTCATGTAAGTTATTTTGAAAGGAAAACTGGAAGTCATAATTCGAGTTTAACGCCGATGTGACGCCAACAGCCGCACCTACTAATCAAGTCGGTAAGTAAAAATGTGTTGTATTTATTATTTAGTTAAACAGTTCGATCGGTTTCAATATCTCAGTCTTTTCTGCTGTCTTTTACGATAAAAATGTATTGTTTAAAACATTGAGATTGCCTAACGAAGGGCGAAAACTTTCCGGTTTTTGTTAAGGTTTAATGCGAAATGGCGGTGAAGGTGGCTGACGTTAAAAGGAAGTTATTATTAACTTATAAAGTATTAGTACTTTGAAATGACACAAACATTCAGAAACAACTAATGGTAGTTATAGGGCATGCTTTTACGATTATATTATCTTTGTGACAATTAGCAAACAAAACAAAGGTCGGATCGGTAAGAGGTAGGCTGCAGTTACTGTAAACTTGGCCCTATATGTCACCAAACTTTATGAAAACCGCCTCATACGCCTGATGACGCCAGATGTATATGATTAAAACAACTGTTGTACTCCAGCCTGTAGTTTTTACAGCACTACATACTGTGAATGCTTGTGTTTGACATGACAATTATGGCCTGAAAGTATGAATAAGTCATCTAATAATCGTAGAAAAAACACCAAAGGACACAAATGGTACATCCCGAGCCAGCATATATGTCTTCAGCAAGAAACTAAGTGTACCTTGGAGTCCTCATATAAGAGAAGCCATTATAACATTAAATGCTGTCAATGAATGATATATTCCCTGCTATTATCATGTTATGTTCGCCTGAATGATGTCTTAAACATTAATAATCCATTATTGGCCCATATCTACCAGATTTAATTGTTTTGCATTAGTCACCCTTGACAGGTACTTTATGTTGAATACAAGTCCTGCTGCTTCTCCACAGTGCACAAATGCAAGCCAGATCGTTTTTGGACCAGAGTCAACCTCCTGGCCTGCATTTATAGCTAAGCATCCCGGGCCTGGGTCCATCCTAGAATGAGAAACCAAAGGCGTCCTGTCAGTGCAAATGTTCTTTGTAATATCCCCAGCAAAATAGAAAAATCTTCTGAAAAGAATATTAACTAGCAACAAAGTATGGTGCCACACCTTTTACATTGTAGCATTAACTTTATAGCTATTGTTAGCCACAGAGTAGCCCAACATAGCATGCAATTTAGAAAATTAATGCCAGATTTCATCATTGCACGACTTAATTTTTACCAGAGTGTACAGCTTTATAAAAATGTGTGTTATGGGAGTTTTAAGTCAACTTCTTTACTTCATGTGTTTCTGATATTTCCTTTGCAATACTGGTGTAATATCCTGGAATTTAAGTAGTTATTCATGCTGTTTATAATCCTACACAGTTTTAAAAAATATATATATTTACAATCCAGGACTATTCATTATTTATAAATGTGCACATACTGGTTTATACTTATTTATGTATGCTTTTAAATTATGAACTGTCTAAAAAAAAAAATGAGTACAGTTTTCTCAAGCCCATAACCTAAAAAATAAACGTATAAAATTGCAGACTGCAACTATTTATTGGTTATCAAGAGGAATGATCATTTTCAGATACCAACAATTAATGCACAGAACATCTAGGTATAGTTCTTCATTTGGTTAATAGTGAAACAAGGGAATAAGGGAAGTTGTTTAAAGTGACACAGAACTTGTAGATCTTTAAGTTATAGCGTGCAGATGGTTTCCTTAAAGCTCTGAACATATGCAGTCCAGGACTGGGACATTTTCCTGAGAATCAGCCGTTTCCCTGAAGGAATGCCGGGCTGTGTATTTTCTGTGGCTGACTTCAGGTTGAGTCCCTTTTCCCTGTCCTTACTAAAGGCTTTGGAATTTCATTAATCTGTGTGGGTGTACAGCAGAAGTTGGCTCAATATAGCCACGGAGTGTATGTGAAATTAAGCTCAGGATCTTTCTTTAAAACCAGACTTCACTGAATTGAGTCACTTCATGTTTATTCCTGTTTGCATTATTCATTGGTAAACCTCTATAAGGAATGCTTATGGCAATTTATGGCAAAAGATGCTCATCATAATCCCCCTATGTGCAGGGCATCTCCTGGGATACAGACTTTACTAAAGGATCAAGAAAAAAACATTCGGATCTCAGATCTTTCATCTGAGCCTTTTTTTTTTCAATAAATTATTATCAAAATAGTTTCCGATTAAAAATCTCTCGATCAATGAATGGAGTTTACTTTCCTGTGCTCAGCCATGTTTAATCCTGCCACAAATCTCACTATCCAGGTCTTATTCTGTCAATTTAAGTTTGAGTCACGGCTGTTAGAAATATGCTATATAGTGTTTTAGTTTTAAATAAGTCGGCGGCTAATAACGCAGGCAAAACTACACCCTAACGACTAATTCCGCCAGTGTTTCTACCATGTTGTTGCCATAACAGCAAACCATTTCCGCTCAGCTACTTGCATTTAGCTTTGTGTTCTTGGTTCATGGCAGAGCCTCTGAAGTGGTATTCTGAATTTCCTGTGTTCTGGGGCGGTTTTCATATGAGTAAGTTGTTTTTCTGCTCAAAAAGAAAAGGCAAGTTAGATTGTTATAGATAGCTGATGCAGACGACACCTTGAATCTCATGTGGCAGCTCACACGCTGTCCCCAATTCTTTTGGTGGCAAATATTTTCCACAAGATCCTCATAATATCAGATATCAGAAGTTTGCTGTCTAATGAAAACTCTGTTGTTTGATGTTAGGTTTTATGACAAGTCTTATAATGGTGTGTGTTGGGTGTCACATGACCTTTAATAGCTTTATATATGATTATATATACTCATGTTAACTGGTTTTAGGACGCTTGCTCATTAAGATACCGTGAAAGGTCACAAAACTATTTAAATTGAATTTTGTGGGTTTTACAGGTCAGAAACTCTCTCAAGAGCACAATGAGAAAACGCTGTGACCGTTCTGAATTAGCACCCTATGTCTTCTACTTTTAAATGTGCAATATGTCATTTTATGCTGCTAGGAGTCTTTCAGTCTAAACAATAACAGAAGACAGAGTTTGAATTTGAGGAGTGTGGGATCATGGGAGTTGTCATCACCACCATTGCACTCAGCTTCTCCTGGTTAGGTTTCATCTAGTGTTTATTGTTCAAGAGGTTTTTTTAACAGGAGCCAAATTAATTGCAGAAGTCTCCCCCGTCTCCAAAACAAACTGACCCGCTGATTAAAACCAGTAAAAACAAGAAATAAAGCAGTTTAAATCTGTTCCCTGACACAAAGGACTTTTCAAAGGAGCTGAGAACCGACCTGACGCTGTCGTTTGCTCAGCTTGTTTCACTGCTAACTAAAAAAAATCAGGAGGTTTTTACTTGGAGGCAAATTATCAACACATATCTCTTCATGTCCAAAACAAATTGACCCATCGATTAGAACTGGTAAAAATATTGACTCAAGCAGTTTCACGATCAGACAACTGCCAAAATCAAATTTATCTTCAGCTGGTTAAGAAATGACTAAGATCTAAAAAGTTAATTGTAAGATGTTGCTGAAAACTGGATAAAAAATATATGGCAACCTTGGCACACCAAGTGTAGTTGTTTTTCTAAAACATTTTAGTATGGAAAAGTTACATATTATACCTTTAATTCATCTTTGATATCATGCAGTAATTTTTTATTAGCTCTTCCTTGTGTAAAACCTGAGTATTTGCTGATAGACATGGGCAACAGAGAGCCGATGTTCTGCTTTTAAACTGTCCGTATGTCACATTTGATCATCAATACAAACATGTTATCCTCTAATCTAGTCACAGGGAAGAGTAAGTAAGACAGCCCTGTTGGAGTGAGCGAGAGAAGGAGGGGGGAATATGGGGAAGTGGAGATGCATTTCCCATAAGTCATTGTCAGCCAGCTCCTCCCCCCCCGGGTTGGCCGAGAGCCAGCATCAAGCAGAGCAGCAGAGCGGCGACTGGGCCGAGACATTACAGGGAATCTGAACATGAAGGACGAGGCAGACAAACACCAGTCGTGCTAATGTAGATGACAGGTTCTAGAGAGCGGACACACAGCACAGAGACTGCAGATCACACTGGCATCTGTCGGTACGTCCACACGGCCCTCGGCCTCACACATACACAGGCTTGTTTTTGTGGTCGTGTTTATTGCAGTGGGTTTTTTCTCTATTTCCTTTCCACGTAAATTCATCGGGGTGTGGTGTTGCGCCGGGCTCTCAGAGTACCGGCAGTGTCTTAAGAAGGAAGTGACAGTTGAATTGCTTTGTTCTTGGTAATCTTGCAGTGCATGAAGTCGGCACACAAGGTAATGACACTGCTAAACGGCTTTTATTGAAATTTGACTCTATTTTGGTGGCAGATTTTGCTTTCCTGTTATGCAAGACTGTGGAGCAGTTACTTGGGAAGTGTTTTGGTATTGTTTTAGTCCAGATTTATCCTGATATGAACTCTATCGAGATTATCAGTCCAAGTTGAGCGACAGGGAGAAGCTGAGGTGTGTAGAGGACACACTGATGCAACGTGCTGCAACTGTCGGCCCAGTTTGTGCCTTTCAAACTGTACTTAATATATATAATATAAGTGCTGGGATGAAAGAATGTGTCTGCTGATTTTACAGTCATGCATATTTTGCCGATTATAACCTCCACGCCATATGCAGCCATTCGTGCAAGTCTTTATTGGAATTACAGGCTGCCTGTGCCTAATATAATGCTGTAGTTTACTTCCTCTGAGTGAAACCGACTGCTTGCATGTAACAACACTGTTGCAACTGTCAAAACAAGGCCTGGGTTGAGTTTCCTGCCTCGTCTGCCCACCACAAACTTTCAAAGTTTCAGTTCAAGGGATCCTCATGATACTGAGCGTACTTGACACAGTCGAACGTGTTAAACTTTAAACAGGCCATAAGGAAGCAGATTAATATGTGCTTAACCCCAGAACAAAGCCTGTCATTGTTTCTATGCAGTGCGTGCATATTTCTGTTGGCAGGAGTAAACATCTTATCTTGAGTCATGTATGCAGGCCTTACTGATTTACTTTATTACAGCTGCTGATCCTGGAACTTTAAGGCCCAAATAAATAAACAAAAAGATCTTAACAGCTTAATTAGGAATCAATTGATAAACGCAACATAAGCAATATAAAATTTGTAGAATGTTTAGTGTGAAAAAAGTTTTTCCTCTTTTTCGGTACCGTCACTCTCACATCAGCAGATAGTAAAAAGTCCATTGTTACGTTTTAGGGAAACAGTTTTAGGAAGTACAGACTTATACAATACACACAATATTTATAAAGGTCAGTCAGTCACCAGCAGTGATAAACAGCAAACATGTGATTTACTGTTGAGACATGAGCATTGTGTTGTTTTACAGTGTGAACATGTTTATCTACATCAGTTTTAATGAAATGGTCAATTAAAAGTGCAATTTATAAAGCAGACAAATGGGTTGCGTTGTGGTAATAAAAGATTCAACTGAATGTCTTTGGGTTTTGGATTGTTAGTGAGACAAAACATGGCACTTCCATGTGCAAAATTACGAAGGGCATTTTTATAGGCAAAAGGATAAATCAGGATAATAAATTATGGTTCTCTCTCTCCAGATCCAGCAGATGAGATGGCGGTGAGGCAAAGGATTTTCAACTCAACAGCGCCCTTCTCCGGGTCATCCCAGGCCGAGCTCAAGGGGTCGTACCCATCCTGCCCTGCTGCGGACCAGGAGGCTGAGGAGGAGGAAGAGGAGGGGAAGGACAGCAAAATGGGCTACATACCCTGTTTAGGCCCCAAGATAAATAGATTCCTGACACATGGGACAGCAGAAACAGTGGGAGAAATGCCACTGAAGACCTCAACTGTCATTGCCCAGGCAGAATGTAATTATGGCCCTTTATTTTTTGTTTAATATTAAATCGAATAAATGTAGAGACTTTAACCTTAACTCTCTGCAGGTGAAACCCAGGACTCCCAGGAGTTTAGTCCATCCTGCTCTGAGCGCTCCTTCGTTCCCTCCCCACACTGTTTCACCACCAGGTACGGCATCACCTTCACCTCTGCATCTGCATTTCACACTTCATTCAGGTGATGCTGAATTGTTCAAAACCGTGACTTGAAATTACATCGTTTCCTTTCTTCAGTCTTTCCACAGAGCACAACAATGTGGCGTGCCCGACCATGGCCTCCATCCAGCAGCCGAGCAGCTCATCGGCGCAGCTCACCCCAAGAAAGAGGGCCAGGAAGAGACAGAAGCGTAAAGGGAAGAAAAAAGTGGAGAAGAAGAAGGAGAAGCAGCGACAGAGACATCGAATGCCCTCTGGAGTCCCTGAACAGGAGAGTGGAAT
>JAOWBC010000458.1:7754040-7771599 GCA_028566105.1 Hypoplectrus providencianus
CTCTCTGGGCACGGTCAGAGAGAAAGTTCCTGACCCAGTAGCAGGTGGTGGCTGGGAGTCCAATGTCCAACAGTTTTATTGTCAGTTTGTCTGGGAGTATGGTGTTGAAAGCAGAACTAAAATCAACAAAGAGCAGCCTGGCATAGCGCCTCTGCTGTTCCAGGTGGGAGATGGTGGCGTGAAGCGTTGTGCAGATGGCGTCCTCTGTTGATCGGTTCGTTCTGTAAGCAAACTGATGTGGATCGAATGAGGGTGGGAGGCAGGACATGATGTGGCGTCGGACCAGTTTCTCAAAACACTTCATTGCCACGGGTGTTAGAGCAACTGGTCTGTAATCATTGGGACTGCTGAGACAAATAAACAAATTTTTCTGAAACTGTATATACCTGGAATAAGTGCAAAACGGACTGTGTGAATGTGTAAGTAAGGTTTAAACAAACACAAGGCATCACCAGGTAAACGAGGCTTCAGAGGCCTCCTAGTAAAGGGCCCTCTGAAGTCTGATTTTCCCCCTCCTTCGTGCCTTTTCAATTTATGTCCACTAATGTTTGTTCTACATACTTTGTCTTCTGTATCAAGGCTTCACAAATTTTGTCTACTTTCCTCTAACATGGCTGATGCTCTGGCATCATCATAGATTCCTGTGGGATCATGACAGGAAATGCTTAATGATGAGGCTGAAGATGGCATCTAAGTAGCAAGACACTTATCTAAGCGTTACATCTACTGAATTGGCAAGTGGTCTGCATAACAGTCCCCTGCTTGTTCATGTATTTCAGCAACTCCTATATTCAATCTTATATTATATGGTTAATAGGTGTCCAATGTCAGAGTCATGTTTTGTGAAATTGCTGTAAATTATGAATATAACCACGATTCCTGCATTAATTTAATGTCCATAGCAACAGTAAGATTTAAAAGATTTATTTTCCATATTACAACAGACAAAGTACAGCAAAAAGATTTGCAGGGGGACCGTCATCTAATTTCAGCCTTACAAATGTGATAGAAAAGGTGAAAATTTGAGAATATCAAAGTGATTTCATAGTAAAAAAACAAAACAAAACACCAAGGCACTGACAAACAAGAAGAATGTATAAAAAGCCATTTGCTGTTTAGATAAGATTGCAGTTTGAATATCTCAAGTAAATGTACAGTACTTTGAAAATGTGTGAAGTGAGGTAAGCATCTGTGAGCAACCCAGTGCATTCTGTCTGCTGTATATCCTTTGTAAAAAAAAACAACAAAAAAACAAAACAGGAAGTGTCACTTCATTAGCTGTGGCTAATTCAGAGGCCTCCTAGTAAAGGGCCCTCTGAAGTCTGATTTTCCCCCTCCTTCGGGCCTTTTCCATTTATGTCCACTAATGTTTGTTCTACATACTTTGTCTTCTGTATCAAGGCTTCACAAATTTTGTCTACTTTCCTCTAACATGGCTGATGCTGTGGCTCTATTCAAAACACAGATAGGCTTTTTCCTTATTTTGAGGAGTCACATTAAGGTCGCAATGCTGGTCCAAATGCCCAAAAGGAGCATATACAAAAAATAGGAATTAGGGTTAAATTTTGCTGAGAACATGTGACCGCTTTCTCATGTGAAAATTCATGTGATACGTCAGGAACGTAGCATAACTTTGTACACTAGCCCCTGCTGCGGCACTTTTGTTTCCCATTGAAATACAGTTGAACTGTGCATTCAAAGGGAGAAATTATTATCTTTTTTTAATCCCAAGTATTATCAGAAGTGTAACTCATCATCTTTGTTGTCTTCATGGTAACTATCTGCAAAAATATCGCTTTAGAACTGAAAAGGATGTAACCACCCTTTAACCCGCTCAGTGACAGCAGATCATTACAGATTTACACCAGTTAACACTCACAAATCCATATGAAGATGGATTCTCACTATGAGAATACAGACACTATGATGAGGTGGATGGAGAGATTGTGAAGATTAGAAAAGCAATCTGAGGGGAACAAATGAAAGAAAAAAAAAAGGAAAAAAAAGACGCAAAAGGGAAACTAATTAATTGAAACATTTCAGTCCATATATCTTTTCAGGCAGAAAAGAGATTGCAATGACTTATGTTTGTCTGTACCAAGTAAAAAATAAATTACTCAAAATGCATTCCCTGGTCAAGTCTTTCAACTCTCCACCCCCTTCCGTGCATGTAGTCATGCACCACACACTTCCTCTGTGGCACAGGGATCATGGGTGCGACAGTCCAAATCCCAATCCTTGGAAATGAAAGGGAGGCAGAAACGAAGAGTGACTCTTCGTGTCCAAATACAAGCTCTTCCTGTTTAACTTGTTCTGTCTTCCATAACTTCTTTCGTGTCTTCTTCAGTTGTTCTCTCATGTTCTTGTTCCTGTCCGCATTTCCCACAGGCATACTTCTTCCCATCTTTTACATGTCTGCTCTTACAAACCCCCTTACATCTTCCGAATGACCAGAACAGTGGTGAGAACGCCTGCCAAGAAAACTCCCACTGTCTGCCATGTGGGTGTGCCAAAGTGGGACCGAATACCATCCTAAAATCATAATCAACAGACAATGATCAGTATTTGTCAAACAAGAACTTAAAAGCAGGAGTCAAATTTTGAATAAAGTTCTAATACAGTTCAAACATGTCTTTTTGAGAATTTACTGAGCCCTAGTCTGAAATTAATTTGTTGACTGCATTCTTACCCAGCCACCTTGCTCCCTGATCCAGTTGATCAAATTGTCCCGTAGGTAGTCCATGGTCCAGCTGATTATCGTTCTGATGATATCAGGAACTTGAGTCACAAGAGCCTGTTAACGAGAGATGCTTGATGTCTTATGATCTGTTATTCAATCACAATTTCAAAAAAACTAATACATGTACCTCTCTTTTATTTAACAAATACATAAGATACAACAGAAATGCTAAACTTACTTTGATGACGAGTCGACAGGCAAAGTAGAAAAGTGCAACCACCCTGCCCCAGTTGAATTTTCCATCTGAAAAGATCTCGATGGCAACTCTTACAAACATGTCTTTCGTGGGACTGAGTGAAGAATCATTTAGCATCCTGAGGAAAATAATATTAAGACATTATGAACAGTTATTACTGGTCAAATCTGATAAATCCCCAGGCCTTGAGGCTGGTGGAACAAATACATGGGCAGTTAAGTCACCTTTGAAGCTCTACATTCCCATCCAGCTCATCTCCAATCTGCTGCAGGCACTGGGCGAGCTTCCTGTGTTTTGGGTCACACAACTCTGCTCCACCCAGCTGTGCCCTGGTCAGTGCAGCATTGCCATCTCCATGTTGCTGAACCCGCTGGTAGATGAAACTACACAGGAAAACACACATAGGTATGAATAAAGAATGATCTGACTCCTTGCTCCTTATAAAAGTGAGAAGTACATTATAGAACATACTTACTCTTTTAACAAAATAGTTCCTACTTCTAGTATCTGGTCTTGATTATTGCCTGAAAGACAAGGGTCAGTGTTACATCATCCGAATGCTGATACTGTTTTACGACCACTGTTATTATATTAGAATATGAGTGAATAATTGAAGAATGTGCGCATGTGAAACTGCATGTTCGCCTTAACTTCAACTTGAATCTCACACCACCACACTTTCCAGTGAGTTTATTGGGATTGACAACGCTTAAAGTAACGGATAAGAAAATAAATATGATTTCTATTTTTTTCCCCGTAAATTTATACTGACAGCTATGTATTGGGTCGTATGCGTTCGTCTGTACAGTAACGTATATTGTGATACATATTTGCCGTTTAAAAGGGCAGCACATAACGCAATAAGTCAATTATTTGATAGCTAAGTTACCTAACGTAAAGCTAACGTTTACCGAAGTTAGACAATGTTGTAGCCAATAAGTGAATGTTGCCGAGCCCAAAAAACAAAGAGTAGACATCGCCCGAGTGAAATTAAATACTTTCCTGATATGTTTCCGTTTTGTTCAAACACATTTGCTAACTCACTTTTGTTGAGCTATCAGCTAGCCGAGCTACCTTTAAAAACGCATAGTAAGTGCTAATTGCTAGCTAACATACGGCTAATGTTTAGATTAGCTATCTCGCTAAACTCAGTTTGGCTAACGTCAACGTTTCCAAACAAACAAGCTCACGGAGATTTTTTCTTAAAGTGTGAAATTATTTTTGTCTATCGCGCTGTTGCCGACACTGTCACAGTCAATCTAATAAAAAATACTGCTTATGCTAACTTGTACCTGAATCGCCTCCTCCCGGTTGTGATGCCATCTTGTTGTCTGTTTAGATCGCCACTGCTTCCGTACAATCACGTGACAAAGTTTTATTGTTTGTGTGAACTCATATCCAAGGGCGGCTGCAGTTTTTTCTAAGGACGTGTTGATCTGTAATACCTCCAATGGGAATAAAATGTTTAAATAAATTAATTGTCAAATAACTGCTTAATTATTAGGATATTCGTGTTATGTTTTCCTTTAATGATGAGGGTAACTTCCAGTTCGTGCCACTCATAGAGGAATTATATCAGTTGAAATGTTCCATTTTAGCCTATAAACATTTACTTCCAATGGAAATAATTTATGGGCGACAGAAATAGCTTAGATATGAGAAAAATATTTATTTCGTTTTTGAGCCTCGCCTATTTGCAAACGTCACTTCCCGTTTCTTGCGGTCTTCCGTCAGTCGCGCGCATCCTCAGGCCTCTTTACGACTCGGCAGGCCAAGATGACGGATACACAAGTACGTTCAAGAAAACGGCGTGGTGAATTTAAATCGATATATTTATATTGAAATAAACACATTTAGCGTTCCATCTAAGTTATGTTCGATTGTAAGTTCTTCATACACGGCTTTGAGCTATTTCAAGCCACAACGAGGCGTTTATGTCCGGCATTTTTATTGCCGTTTGCTTATCCTCGTGTAACGTTAAATTAGCCGGGATGCTAACGTGGTTAGCTTAGCCTGCCACCACGTAACTCCCTTCTTAAATCAGCTAGCTAAGCTATCATCTAGGTTCGTATACACAGCAAACATTAACAATTCTAATCAAAACGAATATCTAAGAACTTTTGCAACGGTATGTTTTATCAAAAAGTAATTTTAAGGGGCAGATTGTCAGTTTATCAAACTAAGCAATGCCGGGCGGAGGAATGTGATTGCGGTTTCCTTGTGCATGCAAGTGAATAGGGATGTTAACGCCGTTCCTCCTTTACATGGCTTTAATTTTTGACTCTTTCTTTCCACAGACCGAGAGGGCTTATCAGAAACAGCCCACCATCTTCCAGAACAAGAAGCGTGTTCTGGTCGCAGATGGTGGCAAGGAGGTCAAGGAAAAGCTCCCCCGCTACCACAAAAGTGTGGGTCTGGGCTTCAAAACCCCAAGAGAGGTAACCTGAGTCGTCTTATCGAAAATGTGCAGAAGTAGAGCTGTTTAACTGCAAATGATGTCTTTCTCACGATGGTCTTCCAAGCCTTCAGGGTTCTGACGACAGTGCCTTTTGGCATTGCTGATGCAGTCATAGGGATTATTAACGTGAACTGATATATTGCTAAGGCATATGTTAGGAATTATGACACTAATTTCTTTGTTCTCAACAGGCTATTGACGGCACTTACATTGACAAGAAATGCCCCTTCACTGGAAATGTCTCCATTCGTGGCCGTATCCTCTCTGGTAAGTTGGACAGGAGGAACCTTGAAATGATTGAAAAGTTCTTAAGTTTCTGCGTCATCAGTTTTTACTCCTGAATACTACGTGAATTGTTTTCCTGACTACCTTGTGAAGGTGAAGCAACTGAAAACCAGAATATGTACCTTCAAAGAATGATAAAAGAATAAACTTGTCACTGTCCTGCAAATGATGTTTTTCTCACGATGGTCTTCCAAGCCCTCTGGGTTCTGACGACAATGCCTAATGGCAACACTGATGTAGTTAAGTGACAGTCTTTTCAAAGCGAAAAACAGAGTTGACTGCTGTGTCCATAGAAAGCCTTTCAGCACTGATTTTAATTGTTGTCCACAGGGGTGGTGACCAAAATGAAGATGCAGAGGACCATCGTTATCAGACGTGACTACCTGCATTACATCCGCAAGTACAACCGCTTTGAGAAGAGGCACAAGAACATCTCTGTCCATCTTTCACCTTGCTTCAGGTATAATGCTGCTTATATGCTCTAATTCACAGTTCCCGCTGTTCATAAATATATACATACAAAACATTTTGGGGGAAATGGCTGATTAGTTTGTCCCTGGTGTAAATTCATATTGTTTTTTTTTCTTCTCAAAGTGGTTAGAACTGGTTGTATATAGCCTACTTCATAACCCACAGCATAATTATGACAGCTGTTAATTAAATATAACTGTCAGTAACTAGTCCGTCATAACTTGCTGCAAATGATGTTTTTTCTCACGATGGTCTTCCAAGCTCAAGAAGCTCTGACGACACTGCCTTTGGCAAACACTGATGCAGCTTCGCTTTATACCTACAGTTCAAAGCAGCCAAACTGATTTTAAATGTCATGTCTATAGTCGGGCAGAAATGCCCCAACCACCTGTTAATATGAGCAGTGTAATGATGCATCTTAAAATATCTGTCTGTGTTGTTTCTACAGAGACGTCACAGTTGGAGACATCGTCACTGTCGGAGAGTGCCGACCGCTCAGCAAGACCGTGAGGTTCAACGTCCTCAAAGTGACAAAGGCTGCTGGAGCCAAGAAACAGTTCCAGAAGTTTTAGGTGTGGCTGTGAACAGGAAGGCTGCTGTTGGCTCACTTGTTTCACTGTCAAATAAAGAAAACCTTGTTTAAATTGCCTTTTCTGTTTGTCCCATTTTCCTCTTTGGATGTGGCACTAAATACATGCATAATATCAGCACTGCCTGATGTTTTTCTACATGCTAATTCAGTCTTGATTGTGCCTAATATTACTCAGATGTTGCGGTAGACTGCATTTCTAATTGATAAAGGTAATGAATGGCCTCAGCTGAAATGGAGTAATGATATAGAATTTAAGATGAGTTTGAACATAAGTTTAAATTGGCTGAATCAGCAGTTTAAGATGACTACGATTAAAAACTTCAGGTTTCACTCAATGTTTGACATAAACATACTAAGAGGAAACTGACAATTTAAGTTAAAAAAAAATTAACATTTTTGACCATTCTCAGTAATAATTTGGGACTGGTGAAATGGTTAGGTGACGGGCACCTGGGTTAGCCAAAACCTTATTTAAATGGCACAATCCTAAAGTTGTGTCCTGGTATCAGGGCCCAAACCTTCAAGTAAACCAACAGAGTTACCATGATCACTAAAGAAGTATTAAATGATCATGAAGTTAATATGAATAGTTGGAGAAATAACAGCAACTATGTTGCTGTAGGTCAAAATGAAACATGCTTGTATTTTAATTGTAGCAGTTTAGATGTGATAAGACATTTGAAAGTCTCAGTTTTTCAGTGTAGGTCCTTAAGTTGTAAACTATAAACCCTGTACACGATAACTGCCACCAATTAGAGGAAATCTTGGATAATGTAATGTGAATATATATATGGTGCCATACATTATCTCATTCACCTTAGCACGGTCAGTATTTGCTAAATATCTTAAAATTTACATATTTAAACTTAGTAGTGTGGTATATTAATAAGAGTAAGGCTGAGTTGAAATATATTGAACTTAAAGAACACACTATGTTTGGACTGCACCTTTCAGATTTATGCATATATATATAGCTGTAGAGATAACACAGGTGACTGGTATGTGTGCAGTTAAACAATATATAGTACAAACAGTATGATTTAGTATAGTTTCCCCTGTGGATAACTGGACACACAGTCATCTGTACACACAGAGAGGCTGCAATGAACCCACAGCGCCTCCCAGTGTTTCACACGTGCACAACATGTTTTTTTTTTTTGTTGTTTTTTTTTTTTACAGGAATTGAATGTGTCCAGCAGATGGCAACAGATAACTGTAAGATGTTGGTGAGAACTCAAAGCGTGAATCCAAAATGGTACATTGATAGTGGGCAGCTTTGAATTAAAATCAGAATCGCTTTCAGTGCCGATTATGTTTAGCTAGCTAAATAACTAACATTTTAAAAATCTACTTAGATGATTTAATATGAACATATGTGATATTAATGTGTACATTTTGTTACCCAAAGGGGTCCCACAGTTACTGGAAGTCCTTGAAAACACTTGAAGGATCAGAAGTGTTTGAATGGAGTTTGAATGCAGTGCTTGTAAGTGCTTGAAATTAAGGATATAAAGGATGCTAAGCCAATTTAAAAGCATGTCACAAAACTTAATTTTGGTTGTTTTTGGTTGAGTCCCAAAACATCCAATTTAGTGTGATGAATTTAAAAAGTATGTGTACTGTGTATAAATGTTATTTATCAACATTGTATAATGCTGGAGAAGCTTGAGATTGGACCTTGAAAATAGAATTTTGCCAAAGTTTTGTCTGATTACAAGAGACATGCTGGGAACATAACTGAGCAGACCCATGGTTCATCAGATGAGTTATCTTCATTTTGAAACTACTATAATAGTAATAAAATTTAATAATCATAGAATCCTCATGTTAATTTTTGTATCAGTAGCAGGAACTCTTAACTTATCTAAATGTCCTTCATTCCTGATTCAGTCATTTGCATAAAAAAGAAGAAAGAACGTAATCCATCAGTGTTATGCATGTAGCTGTGTGACGCTGCAGCTATTAAAGGATATGACCTCCTTCCTTTGTACAGTTACGATGATGCGCAACAGAGTCTCACATCCAAATAAACACATGCAAATAGCCTGTCTGCATCAGCTGAATCATTTGCATGTGTCCTTATTCCAGAATGAGAAGATGACAGCTTTCCTGTATGGGAATCACTAATCCCCCCTCGATGCATCCTCCTGTCAGCGCGGCCTTCTGTCCACTGAGTGCCACAGCAGAGGCGTCGCCATTAACATAATGATGCTGTACACGTTTTCTTCAGTGAATGTGGACCATATGGTGATGACGATGAGGAGAAAGTGGTTAATGTGTGCTCAGCCGTGTAAACAGTCCCATCGTTTAATGATTAGCGGGGTAAGCAGCTGCCATATGAAAGTTTGCTTTGATATAACCAAACATTTTCCTCAATTACAGTTTTCACTTGTGTTTTTGTTGTACTAACAGAGATCCCAGCTTCCCGCCCATGCTACAATATTTACCTAAACAGCAGCTTCTAACCACAAATTGTCCTCTCTTGTACCGGGGCTTTCCCAGCTCCGTCTCTCCATAGGCGCAGACACTACGGGAGGGTGGGAGGGCCTCAGGATGTTCTCTGAATAACAGGCCCTCATGAGCAGACACCCCAGGGAGCGAGACAGCCCAGCAGGCCACCCAGCCCACATGAGTGCATACATGCTCCCACAGAGTGTTTGTTTGAGGGCAGAGGTCTGATCCCTCAAAAAGTCCAAGCAACCATAATAAACCTTAGCTGACAGTGTTCAGCTTTGATGAATATGAGCTGCTAGAAAAGCCTCTTACTTTAACTGCTGGTTATCTTCTCATCTGTCCCTTTTTAATAAACTTTAAAAAAAAATCAAGATAAGACCAGTGGAATTACTTAAATTGTAAAAACTAGTTTGAGGTCTTCTAGATAAATCATGTCATGATCTACAAATTTATTTTGCAGGGAGGCCCTATTCTGCCGAAAAGCAGCTGTTGAATACAATTTCGTCATCCAGTGAAAGGCTGCCTCTTCCACTAGCCTCTCTCCCTTTTTATGTAAACATTTTTTAAATAAAGATAAGACCATTTCAACTACTGAAGATGGACTCCTAACATCCACTGTCCAGTTGTCCTTTATTGGAAGTTAGGGCAATAAAACAAATGTTCAGTTTGTTTCATGTTTCATAGCTATATTACAATCTTACCAGCCATGGCATTGTTTTAATGATTCTGGAAATTACCCTATGATTTTCTTCCACCACTGACTCCTGCAATAAAATTGTAGATCACAGATTATAAACTAGATTATTCCAACAGCACACTTCCTCCTCACATCTTGAAACATGAGCGTGGGTTATTCTCCAGGTGGTGATGAGAGTTTCAGTGATGGAGAAGCCAGTCGTTCCCCCTCTCTGCTTAATAACTCTCAATTTTCCATTTGGAGGCTTCACCAAAAGGTGGAGGTGAACAGTGCAGATTGAGATTTAGTGCTCCATCCGTCACAGGCTGGTGACCCACCAGGGCCAGCGAGGTCGGAGATGGCCCTGTGTTTGTATGAAGTTAATCTTAAAAGGGAGTAAAAAACCACCCATAACATGTTTGTTTTTTGCCCTCGTGCCATGTATCAAAGTGAGGATGGATGTCTCTCCTCTGTCAGTGGCAGCAGACAAACAGTCTTTTGAACTGTCTCCCTTCACATTCCTCCAGTTTGCCAACATGTTTACCCAGTGTCATGGAGCGTTCTTGCAGTCGTGCTTACTTGTGTATCTAATGGCAGGGATGTTAGCTCAGAGGGTCAGCTCCATGAGGGCAATGGCCGCTATCAAAACAGAGGCCTTCTGGTGGCCCAGCAGGAGGCTTGGGCAGCAAGGGGGGTCGTATAGTCCCATGCTGGTGGACCCCTGTTCTGGGTTGATTGGAGGCTGTTAGTGCCTCCTAACAGCAGAAACAGCAGCAGTGGACCTGATGGGCTGAACAGATGGAGGCCGTGTTGTGCATAGGAGCCTGAGCTGTAACAGATAAAGCCCTCCATCCTCTGGACCGTTGTGCTGGCACTAAACAGACTTCTTCTAACGCTCTGCTCGATACAGACAGAGGTTTCATCATGAACATGTAAATTTAGGCTTGAGTTAGTAGGAATCATGCATTAGAACTTTCCTTAAGTATAAGTATGAGCATCAAAAATACTCTTGAAATACCAAAAGTAATATGAAGAATGTTTTTTTTTTTTTCAAAAATTCTATCATATAATAATTATAGTGTTTGGTTATAATTGATAACAATAAAATGTGCAAGCATCACTACAATACTGTAGCTGTTAAATGTGGGTGTTATTTTAATTACTGTTTAATTATGTTGTGATTATAGCCTGTATTAATAACCAGAATCGTCAAATTGACCCTAAAACCCTAAAGCCGTGCTAATCCATTCACTGTCAAAAAAAAGGGGGATGAAATTAAAATGTGGCAGAGGTTATTTTTTCACTTCTGAAATGCTCAACATGTGAATAAAATGTCAGAAAAGTGAAAAAAATTTCCTAGTTTCTCAAAGGCTAAGATAACATTTTTTAAATGTCTTTTTTGTCAGTCCAAAACCAAAATGTGTTTAGTCTAAACTTAAAATAAAAAAAGGAAAAAAATACACTTTGCATGGAAATATACTTGTTCTTTCAACTATTTCTTCTCACTGCAGTTTAATATGCTACCATCAAACCCACCTCTGTCCAGCATCACCACTGTTGGGTAGCACAACAGGAACACTGTGGGCTCCGTTGAGGGTCAGTGTGGGGTCACGCCGCACATCTGGACATGTCATCAGCCCTCCAGATCTGCACAAAGACAGCCAATGTTCCTGCACCAAAGACAGACAGTAACATATTAACAAATCTGTGCTGTTACATTCAGTCACAAATACAGTCATGTTGCACACTGTACAGATGCAATAAAGGAGGTTTGGTGTGGCCGTGTGTTGGGTTGTGATTTTTAAAGTCAGTGAAAGTGGATATGACTGATAATGAGCATGTCAAGATCTATGACTCTCAGGTTAGAGGTTGTGGTCACAGTTATCAGTGTCTGATATCTGCAGCAGCACTGTGAGCTTCTTAACTGATTTTAAGTGATGTAACAGATGTGGCTCCCGCTCTTCACCCACACACACCTTTTGTCCCTGACAGTATGTCTGTCAGTGCTTTGTAAATCTCTGGTTATTTAGATGGCAGACTTTTATCCCCGTGTGATGAAAACAATCTGAAAGGTAAAGTTCAGACCCCGCTGACTGATATCCATGACTATCGATTACAAAAACGTGATTGATTGTGGCTCACCTGGCCTGTCTGGTAAGCCGAGAGCCTTGCAACACATCCTGGATTTGCACGACAGCCCCTAATTCAATATTCTCGTGTTCGGGCCGTGTTAATGCCTCTCTGTTAGCCAGACTGCGTGTCTGGCATGTGTCAGAGCAGTGGGCATCTCCAATTTTACACCACGCTGTCAGATCAAAGTGGGGGCTGGCGCTGGCGGGTCACAGGACAGGGTGTTGCGTGCAGCAGCGCTCTCGGGTCATGTGTGAACCATCCAGCATGGCTGTCATCAGCGCA
Organism: Hypoplectrus providencianus; assembly: GCA_028566105.1. Classification (NCBI taxonomy): domain Eukaryota; kingdom Metazoa; phylum Chordata; class Actinopteri; order Perciformes; family Serranidae; genus Hypoplectrus; species Hypoplectrus providencianus. The sequence continues at coordinate 7,766,328 of JAOWBC010000458.1, forward strand.
TCCCTGGGGTGTGCTCTCGCTGACTGATGGCCTCACACTGGAGCCTGCAATCCAGAAAACAGACAGGATCTGGACTGCATATCTAGCAAGGGCTATTTACAGTTCTTTATGGATGATGCCAGGTGGAATACATTTAAATGAACAGGCATGCTCTGTTAAAGCTACAATAAGCAGGACTTTTAAAGCACAGAGTACCATAAGTTTCAGTCTTTTGTTTGTGAGGCATTCTCTGAGCTTGTGTGCAACAAAGGAACTGTAAAGTGTAACACTTCTCCTTATAAAGGGTAACAGGAGAAACTCAAAGCAACGCCCCACAGCAGCAGTTTGTGCAGCTATCGAGCAGTTCCTCTCCAGCAGGAGGAATTCACCCTGGCAGATGGTGGGGCCGAGGCCCCCGAGGCCCCCAGGCAATGCTACACCCTGGGACCCGGATACCTAATCGTGCCCTGTTGAGCCTCTCACCTGCTGCTCTGCCGCTCACAATGTTATCTCATCTCCCTGACCTATTGTGGCTCCCATCGTTGATAATGACAGTTAAGAGACCCACGCAGCGCTGGAGCAGAGGCTCGCTCTCCCCGGAGAGAGGCAGGATCATGGGAAACCTCGGAGTAATCGATCCCTCCATCTTGCCTCCTCGAGTGGATCTCATTTCTTATCGTGACCTGCAGACAGGGCTGTTTGTGTTTAAAGCACAGATTGCTTTGATTTCAGGGCAGCTATTCTTAGAGTTGCAAGTGTGAATTTAAAGTTTTCTAAATGAGGTGTGGTTACTCAACCTCTTTGTCCTCGTACACTGCAGTGGATATAAAGAGGAAGCAGCTTTCAGTGGAGGGGGCTTTGGTGTAAAATCTGACACAAATATAAACCATAAAAACTGACATTTTATTGTGTTTTTTTATATAAATATTCTTTGGTGACATTTCTGTCGCAGGGAGAATATTTCTACTGTCCGACCCTGTCTCCCCACATCAGCTCATAAACTGTCAGACCATAAATTTGCTGCCTTGGTTTACCACAGTTGGTTGCATTTTGAAAACCAAGTTCTTGCAAACCAACTTAACCAAACCAAAGTGTTGTGGAGAATCTTGTTGTTGTTGTTCTAGTCTTTCTTCTCGCTCTCCACTGTTTTAATTTCCACTTAGTCATTTTCGCTGAGAAAACACCATCCAGTTCCTGCGTGACCTCGGTTCCCAGCATCTCATTCAGTTACTGTGACAGCGGCCCAGTTCTCACTGAACTCCACTGGGTTATTAGTTAGACTTTTAGTTCTTTATCCTGAGAATTTGGCCTGCATAGAAAGTACAATACTTCTTTTTTTAACAAAGCATTGTTCAAGTGGACAACAGAAAGTAACACACTAGTTACTCAACTGTTTTCAACAAGCTCAGAAGTCCTTTTGTGACTAAAAAACACAAAACTTAATGTGTAAAAATAGTGGAGACCCCCTTTGAAAAAAAGAAGTAAAACTTTTTCCGAGTTGGTGGAAAGTTCAGGTTTTGTTAGAGCCGAGAATTGACATGAAACAATGCATCATACATGCAGCTTCACAACCCCAACACTCCAGTCAAAAGAGGATATATTTCAAACCCTGTTTGTGTTCTGCAAACATAAAGGGAAGGAAGTGAAGGGAGCCTCACTGTGATCTGTTTCTATATGAAGAGAAAAAAAGAGTATCTTCTTGCGTTGGTAAATTGCAGCTGAGGAGAACAAAAGAGATCAAATGGAAAGAGCACACCCCATCACTGTCTGTGTGACTTAAACTGTGTCCCCCTTTGTTGTCGTACAATCAATATGGAACCAAGAGAAAGGAAATTGAGTCTTTACATCTCAGACAAAGCAGAGAAAAAAAACATGTTTGGTTTCCACATAAGATCTCTTACAGATCTGACCTTGTTACCTTTCTTTTAACTTTTCCACTTCAGCTTTAGGACTCTTGGATTCAGTGTGATTCAGGAAATCTGGAACATATTGTGTGCTTTTCCAGCTTGGCAGAACAACACACCCTAAATCAAGAGTTTTTATATGTAATGTTAAAGAATCCTTCTATAATCATGAGATTTGCAGTTAGGATAAGGCTCAAATGTATAAAATTCAGAAAGCAATGACTATTCATGTTGGTGAATGACTTTCCCACTGACAGAAACCGAGGAACTAAATTCTTGTGACACACATCATTTACAAAAGATTTTCAGCTTTAATACAAATAAATCTATATATATATATATATTTAAAAAAAAATTACCATCAAGAGACAATTTAATTCCACTTTTGCAGTATTTTCTTTGGAGGTTTAGAGTCATATGTCTCCATTAGAACTCTGAACTTTACATCTAAATGGTGTCTTTGTGTGAAAAATGGAAATGGAGAGAAATAGAGATCATGACCTCCATGTCCTCGGTTGAAGTTATGGCCATGGCTGACGGGCCTTTTCTCCAGGCAAAACAAATTTTGGAGCAGGACCCCCGTCCCTGAGAAACGGAGGAGGGGTCTGAGCCGATGAAGTGACACTGCTGATAACCTTGTGCCATTGTGTGCCAGAACATCTCTCTTTCACTGCAGTGTGTGTAAACCACGATAGAGATAACAGCAAATCCCAAACATTCTCCAAAAGAAAAAACAAATCCTACATTTCTCCCTGTAAAAACAAACAGCAAAAGTCCTTATCATTAGATAGATCACATCTGTAAAGACCACCGCAACTCAAAGAGAGCAAATTAAAATGTTTGTAATGGTGGGCCCCTGGGGACTAAATTGCATTTTGTAACCTTTATGAAAATATACTTTGTTCAAGAGAGCATGACTGATACGTGCCTAATAAAGCCTAAATGCAAACCAATTATGGAAAATCCTAATGGCCTTATTAACTAGTTCATCGGGCAAATTCCAGCAGAACAGTGACTGTTACTTTACTCATCTGATCTTTCCAATGTGGCATGAACATTGATTTCAAATGTTTAAATGACAACTAGCTGTATAGAACAAACAAAATCACATAATTTTGTAGGCCAACCAGGAAAAAGCATTGCCATTGGGTCAATTCAGAATTCACATATCTGATTTTTATTTATGACAAATACAAACTCTGTGGCAGACACATGTTTGGGATGCTTATCCATTTCGTTCAGCAGGAAATATTCACAAGTGAACACCTTCTTTATTATGTTTGAAGTGTAAATGTTGTAAATGCAGCTCCAGTATGAATTTGTTTTAAGTTTCCAGATCGTTATCCCTTGACTTTGCATCCAGCAGACTTGTTTTTTTTTCATTGTGACATAATTTAGATTTTTTAAACAGTAAAATTTAGCTTTAATAACAAGAGAAACAGCATTTTGAGAGGTGATTTCAGTTGTTTTGTTATAAAAGTTGACCCACTCTCTAGACTCAGAAAATCAGTGTATCATTGCAGTAATCCCAACAAACTGCCTCAGCACTGGCATGTGACAGGAGAAGTAACAGAAGAGGCTTTCCCTCCATCAAACCCTGTCAGGGATCCATCCAAGAGCCACATCCTGTGCTCCATCAATAACAACACAATCAATTTGTTTGCTTTTCACTTATCAAGTGGAAAAATGTGACTCATTTAATGACACACACATGGGAAGACAAAAAAAAAAAAAAAAGAGAAAGAGAATCAAAGCTGCTCTACATCCCAGTGAGGTGGCCCCAACATAAACAGAGATCTGTGGAGCGGGAATAAACTTCCTTTGCTTGCACTGGTGCACACACTTCCTGAGGGGATTGAGCGATGCATCGGACTGAACCCCGTTCCCCATGAAAGCTGGAAGTGTTTGACTCTGTTGGCAAAAGAGCCAACCAGGCAAATTCAAGCCACATGCTGAAACATATTGCTATATATATGTAAAAATGTAAATGAATGCTGGTTTGTCACATTTGATTCCGACTGAAATATCTCAACAATCATTAGATGTATTGATGTGAAACTGGCTGCAGATGCTCCATGACTGATGACATTGTCGCTCTTCCTGTAGCTCCACCAGCCCGTCAAAAAAAGCAGCTGAAATACCTCAACAGTTCAACTGGCATCTTTGAATCTGTCCCACGGTGCTGTTTGCTCAAATTAAATCAGCCAATGAAACAAAGCCATGGCTCTGTTTCCCACAAAGTCTTGTGTTAAGATAATTTTCCACTGTTATACATGATCTCAGCACTAAGATGTTTGCTGAGAAACATGTCTGTTACTTTTTTGTTATGGAGAAAGTGGATTATCTAGCTGTTTCTACTAATTCGGTGTGTTCAACAGCTTATTTTTGATTTCCTGCTCCATCACTGTAGATTAATATCGCCAGTGGCAGCAGCCCAACTGCAACAAACTCACGACTACGAGGGTCCCTAACCTCAGCACCCTGAGAAACACTATATCCAGCCTAAGACGGCCTTGCGCTGCAAAACTGGACTTGTGATCGGGGAACAGTAGGGATGTGTGAGTTTTAGTGGCCTGGGGGGAGTCCCACCCAAGGAGACGGGAGAGGAAACTGAACAGATGGAGGTCAGAGTTGGGCTGCTCACATCCTACTCAGTATTTGTCCTGTTATTCCAAACTCCGCCAACACACAGACAGGATTAAGGATACTGTCCAGGGAATGATCTCAAATAGCATTTTTTTCCAAGCACTGATCTGCGGCTTTTTTTTTTTTACAACCAGTCATGAAGATGAGAGCATGAAATGACACTTGAAGCCGCAGGATTTTAAGTGAAATGGGAAAACTTGCCCTGAAGTCTTTCAAAAGTCACATGAAGCAGTAAAATCGTCATCTGTGACTTGGCGTATGTGGCGTCTTTCAAGACTTTGAAGACCCTCCAACTGATGTTCAGCATCTCCATACAAGATGAATGGTGTAATATTACTTCCAGGCTGCTGCTGAATTTAACTTGCAGAGGGTAAAGTTGGCTGATGTCATGTTTTTCATGGCTTAAATGGGCAAAGACCATCCTCAGATGTTAAATATGTCAGAGAATATATCTAAATCAGAGACAGGAACAGTTAAAAATGGTTAGACGTAAAGATGGACGGCTCACATGCTGTTTACTGAATCCCCATGCCTGCACGTCATGGTAACTCAAAAGTGTTTTGGTGACATTACCGGAAAAAATATCCATCGTGCTATTTTACAACATGCGACTACAAAGACAAAATCACAATGAGGAGTCTTCCTGGAGATGTGACCACGCTCACGTTGTCTCACGTTGCAGAGGTCTCTGGTGAACGCCAGTGAAGCACAGCGATGACCTGGGAAATCGGGATCTTTTCCGT
>JAOWBC010000458.1:7807747-7828473 GCA_028566105.1 Hypoplectrus providencianus
GTAAATTTCAGCCTTTTTTTTCTCTTTTGTAAATGTTTATAATCTGTACAACCGCCTTGCGTTACAAACAACAAAGAGAATATGACTACTACCCAAAAACAGAAAGACTGCATCAGTGTAATAATGTTTATACAGAGCAGAAATGATTGGAAAAAGTCAGGCTCATGTTCTCCTTTGAATTCACTGTCAACTCTGCAAAGTGGCCTCAAGTAAACACATTTAAAAAGATATTCAGATAGTAAAAGAGTTGTGCTTTACTTGTTGGCACAGTCTCCGAAAAAGAAAACACCTCTTGTACTGGTCACGATGCACATCTAAGAGAAGCAGGTACAAACATCTCACTCCACATTTGAAGGATCGTCGTGCTTCAAGAGGAAGTCAGCAGGTTTTCCTTTCACCATTTCCACATTATAGAGGGAGCAGAGCAATCAATCCCTTCACAGCATCCACTCACCCTGATCTACTGTTTTTTTTTTTTTATAAATGCTAAAACACATTTGGAAGACACTGCATTGCCTACGCATTAAGTTTCTCTCTGAAATCTTCTTAGAAACTGCGATAAGCATACTGTCAGTTAAACTTTTTTTAGGAATTTCTGGCTCTAAACTGCTGCTGCATTTGGTGAAGAAGATCATTGCTGGACTGAGTCAATGGTGTAAGTGTGTGTGTCTATGGACTGTGTTCTGTTGAGGGAGATGAGGCTCCTACAGGAACATGGAGAGAATAACAAGCAGTCTGGGGAAGAGGCAAATTACTGTCAAAAGTCTGGAGTAATGTTGAAGAAGACATCACGCACAACTGTCCTCCTCTGCTTCTCCTTCGTCTTCAAGGAGCTGTAAAAAGTTTCTGCTTCCAGTAGTAGAAAAACCTCCGTCTCTTTCATCATCCTGCTCCAATGCTTCTTGTCAAACAGCTGCATTTCCATCTTTGTCCTCTGAGAGCATGTGCCAGAGTCGAGTTCACAGCTTCACAAGTTTACAGTCATTGCTGTAGAATAGTGGCCCATTAATGTACTTTAAAAAATGCCACAGGAAATTAAGTGTCCCAAGGGGAAAATAAAATCAATTGCAGAACTGTAAGACATGCAATACTGCAGAAAAAACTGGTCCCAGACATCGGTTTCGACATGAAATGCAACAACAAGCCAATATGATATACAGTACGGCAACTTTAACTGCAGAATAATGCAAATCTTGATGCCTCAGATTTGCAGATTGCGAGATGAGATGTTGTTCTGTGAATTTAATCTATTCTACCACAGTTTGATCTATGTGTTCTGTGAGAAACAATGTCTACAAGTAGTTGATTCCTTCTGCATCCGTGTATGTGTGTGTAAGGCATTTTTTTACTCTCTAGGAGAGAGTGCAGTACAGTACTTTACAAAACAACAACCAGTAGTAATCAGTGTTAGTCTATGAGCACTTCCAGAGTCCTCAACACTGCAATGCCTTGTTAGATGTGACGCCGTGCATGTCATGGTGCATTCATGTGTAAAACAAAAATTAAAAAAACAGAATAAGTCGGAGTGTAAAAGTCAGTCCAGGCTCCATCACATCATGGTTGCAGATGAATTCCCAGCACCAATGCAACAGTAAACATCAGCCGAGGATTGTGGAGAAAAAGTCTGTGCACTGTACGTTTTGCTTCATCCAACCAGCGAAAAGCACATTTGGTTTTCCGTTTAAAGTCAAGTGCGATGATGGAGGAAAGCAGAAGGAAGAGTGATTAAAATGTATGAGGAATAATTACTGACTCACTGACTGGATGAGATACTTCAGAGGTGTCAGTGCTGCAGACAGGATGAGTCCAGTGTCTAATGTGCTGCAGGAGGGTTGTTGGGATCTGGTCGGCTGTTGGCCAGGTACTTTGCTCGCATGCTGGAGGTGTACTGTGGATGAAATGCAGAGAAAAATACACAAATACAATGACTTACAAACAATACAAAAAGGGTCAACTTATCCTGTCATTTTAAAACACACTCCATGTCTGATTTTTGTCATTATATTACTTAAAAATGCAGGTTTAAAGCCTGGAAAATGTATCTGTTGCACTCGCAAACAGATGTAAAAGCTGCAGTGCTTCTGTGGAAGAACATACAATATACTGACATCAATACTCAACACCATTCAGAGACACAGATTACCTTCTCAAACTAGTTACTCCAGACCGCTGGACTCTAAAGGGATGTTAAACGATTTACAGAGAGAACACCACAGCTACAGAGCACAAGGACATCAGATTACAAGGATTTGTATAAATGTATGACACCAATACCTGTTGAAATCATTTCACGTTTTGCTTTTAACTGCCGTGCACATTCATATACATTTAGGATGCACCCATGCATTTCTTTTTAAACACAGGCGATACAAGCACAGAAAGGCTGCATTTCAAACTCATGTGGAAACACAATGGTAACTTAATTCTTATGCTGTGATCAGCCTTCAGAGCCTTTTGGACAGCCTGTCGAAGATGTGAACGCAGTTTAAATATTTGCACCAGTATACGTTCTTTTATGCAAGTTAACTTACCTTGACATCAGAGAAGAAAATGTATAATGTGAGCTAAGGTTTTTGTTAATCAATTAATTTCTTTAATAAATATTTTGCCTATAGTGTCAGGACAATAAGAAGCCTGAAGAAATGTCTTATAGAACCTTGTTTAGTCCTTTTATAGACTTTGTATCTTTTCCATTTACTAAAACTACCTTCATGTGTCAGAGATGGTAACTTTTGGCTGTAACTGACCTAAACTTCCAGTATACACCAGTCTACATACTGCCGGAAAACACATATATCAGCTAGTAGAGTTTGATCTGGTGGTGGGTGAAATATTAGAAAACAAAAAAGCATCCTCTGAATATGTATAAAAAGTTACTTCAAACTGCACATGAATTCACCCTGAAACCCAATAATCAAGACAAAGCAGATCCAGATGATCAGTCAATCAGAATTTGGCATTGACTTGACTCACAGTGAGCCCCAGGGCAGAGTTACAGCTTCACATGTTCCTCCCAATACATTTGTGGTGCAGGAGGGGTGTCGGGGAACATGCAGCCCAGGGCCACAGGAAACAAAAATCAGGTGAGACACCAGGTGGGACACTTAGCAAGAGTCAGGACAGACGGGGAGTGGAGAGGGTGGGGTGGGGTCCAGCAGCCTTGGTGGGACCTGATAGAGGGTGAGTAGAGCTTGGGAGTTTGGGAGGTTGTACAGAGGAGGAACAGGCCAGCAGGTGGAGGAGGCGGGCATGTTTTGTACCTGTTAGCATAGCAGATGAGGTTACCAAAACGATCTTGAACTCTCCGAAGGCTTTAACTGCCAGCTGTGACCGCTGTTACTGTCCGCAGCAGTCAAATACAACTGTATGGATTCGCAGAAAAAAAAACAAAAAAACGACAAGAAGAGAGTATAGAGAAGATACACAAAGAAGCGTCTAGGTCCAGGCAGACACACAGACACCAGGGAGAGGAGGAGCTCTGCTGGAGGTTCAGGCCGAGGGAGGAGCAGGAGGGAATGATTCAGGTTTGTTCCCAATACAGGTTCAAAGTTTGTATGAAGTTATAGTTTAAAGGAAATTATAAAGAAACCCAGGAACTAAACCTGTATTTTTGGCCAGAATTAAGGATTAGACTTAGTTCTTTTAGGATAAGGTAACCTCTCTAGAAGTCTGATGATGGTGGTTCATTAATTATTGGGGCTGACCATCACTAATTGGTGACACCACAGCTGCTTTAACTTGCTATGGGTATCATTATAAGGGGCAGATATTTCTTGACATATATTCATGTTAAAAACATTCGTTGTTGTTAAGAAAGAGAGTGCTTCTGTGTGAAAGAGAGAGGAGGCTGCGGTCAAGCAAACTCTTGAGTGGTGACGAGGAGATAAGTGAGTGGTAAAATAAATTGCTGATGGTTTCATGGCGGTTATGTTTTCAAGTGGAAATAAATGATCCATCAAACACACTCAATTGTAGAAAAAAGGACGCGTGGGGGTTTTCGATCTCTTTTTTCTCCTTTGCATTTTTGTTTTATGTTTTAAAGTCAGCATGAAATACAAAGACAGGATGACTGTGTGGAAATCGTCTTTTCGAGACTGTTTTTCATCTGTTATTCGTCTAATTTTGCCTAATTGTCTAGGTCCTACAGACACGGTTGAAAGGAAAACAGGAACATGAAATATTCGTAGTTTAGTTCCTGATTTCTGGTTCTGTAGTTCCTGGATCATTTATGTTGTCAAGTAATGGTCAGTCTATTAAAGGCTGCCATATGACCCCTAGATGTTCCAATAGTTTTCATGACTTTTTAATTGGAAATGTGACACTTACCGAGGGTGGAGGAGACTCTCGTCCTATCAGAGGCGTATTTTCACAGCGAGAGTTTGGAAAGTTTGCGTTCTGAGCCCTGTTGAATTAAACACAGTATGAGATCAAATACAACAAGGCCAAAAGTGCATAAATCCCTACACACTGCGTTAGAGAATGAAACAATATACTGGATACATGAAACTCTCCACGTCAGTTTTCAGCATGCCTAGGCATTAAAATAGAGCCTTCCCTTCCCCCAAGTTTCCCCAACACTGAGCTTCACTCATGAGGCTGAGAGCTTTGAGTTTCACAGGCTTCACAGCTGGAGAGCAACAGCTGCATCTGCTGTCCACTGCATGACTTTCTGTAGGAGAGCTTAGCTCCTCTCTGGGGACATAAAAACTGGCTCCTGAGTACATGAAGTATCTAATATCAGCCACACTGTGCAAAACCTCGGGCTGGGTTGTGAAAATAAATTATCTACCACTTCTGCCTTTCACTAAGATGCTTTCTGATTAAATTCACAGTAGCTTTAAGCAGTGATAACTTACATGTACTCGGTGACAGGTGCGTTGCTGACGGTGTGGGCTGCAGCAGGGATGGATGTCTCACTGCCATAGCTGCTGCCACAGCTGTACAGGCTGGGCATGTGGACCCGGTACAGGTTATCATGGTTTTGCCTTCCCCCGTGGCTTAGAGACTCATCCTCACTGTCATCCTCATTCCTGCAAAGATCACAAAGCACTTTAATACCATCACCACCAGAGGGACCCCCTGTCCTATCTGACCGATAACAAAAGGAGCATGAGTGCCACGTGGTCACGTTTTGTGTTTATTCTCAGTCACATTTTGATTGACTTTCCTTGCTGCCTGAAGGCAAAAACAATACAATGATTTCTTTGCTGTTGCAAAGATGATGCTGTTTCCACTGACCTTAATGGGGCTTAACAAAGGCACATAAAATAGCCTCATGTAATTGGTTCAGTTTCTGCAGGAAAATTAAATGCCTGTGATTTTGCATTAGGACAATAAATGCATTTATTCACATTGTCAAAAGAACCAGCAGCCAACCACTAAAGAGAGAGCATGATTCGACTTGATTCTTTTCTGACAATGGAACTCAATAGTGCATGTGAGATAAAGACAATGCACTGAACGGTGTCTGTCAAAACAGAGCAACAATGACTCCGACATCATGGAGCCTGTCTCCCTCTAGTGTTCATCACACAGGCATTTTCCTGCATAAAAGTTTTATTAATTTTAGCTTACAATACATGTATTTTTCCTATTGTGTATATCAGATAAAGGGTGATTAACTCAATTAATGAATAACAAAATTCAAACCATAGAAGCTATGCTAAAATATCAATTATAAATCTTATAATTCCAGATGTGGTCAAATTAAATGACTATGCTTGGATTATATTGCAAGAAAACTGAACAAGCTTAGCAGGGACCACTGAGAAAACAGACTGGTAGCGTGTAAGCCTTTGCTTTATAACAGGAAGCACCAGCTGAGATCAAACTGATGAACATGCCCCCCAATTGTTAGGAGGGATCAGTTAATTATGTGGCGCAGCTGAGCTGACGGCTGTGCCTGGGAAAACCACTTTCCTCACAGCCATCCCACAAACCTTATCTGCTGCTCATAGGACAAAGACATCAGGATGATTTCACCCCTCGGCAGCAGTAAAATACATCAGCTCAGGCGGTGGTTATGATAGATTTAGGCCAACTCGGCACAATTAGGGGGTTTAACAGGAAGCAATCTATTTGAGCAAGCAGCTGGAGCCTTCTGTACACATCCCAGTAGTAAATACAACAGCTTTACAAAAACTAATCATGTTTTCATTTCTGTGTAGATTTATCCTGAATCACTTTGTCTTCTTTATCCCAATGCTGCGTAAAAATAACTTCTGAAGGGGGTTAAATGCCATGAAAACATAATTAATTGATAGGCTTATCCTCTTAAATTATTTCTGACTGTATACACAGACCTGCACACAAACCCAGCTTAAAAGCTTTTGTGCTTATGTGGTTTTCAGTTGAAGAGTGTAAAGTATGTGGCCAGTGGACGTTTTACCTCTTGCTGTGCCAGGTGTGAGGCACGCTGCACACAATTGAGCTGAACATTAGGGCAGTGATGAAGGAGAAGAGCACGAGGTAGATGAGGCCTTCCAGTCCGTCATAGCAAAGCCCCGTCATGGCCTGGACAAAGTCCTGCAAAATAGGTGGCCACCTCTTTCATTATAGCAAGCAGTGTAGGAAATTTAATAAGCATTTGCCCTGCTGGTTTAAACAACAGGGTCCTTTTAAAAAAACATTGCATACTTTGCTTAATCACCACCTTCTGTAAAGATAAAAAAGAAATAAATGCAATAAAGCACATTATTTATGCTCCAAAGAGAAGTGTGCAATCATTTATGTGTGACAGAGAAAGCAGGATACAGTTCTGGTCTTTTATTAACTGGCCATTTATTTAGCAGGAAATAGCCTTTGAATATATATAATGCTATAATTAGTTTAGTGGTAGAAATAGAGCTAAAGCAAGTGGAATACTTGTTTTTTTTTTTCTTTTTAAATCAATGAAGTTCTGGAAGCAACTGCACAAATCACAGTCTGCATTCAAACATCTAAGACAATCGAAGAAACATTAACTAAAATGCACAAGTAATAACAATGCTTGAGTTAAATTTCAGCATGTGGATTCACAGAAAAATGCATCTGCTGTGATTTCCCATTTAAACTAGGTCAAACCAATGAGCTCACGGTTGGCGAACTAGAAGGAAGGCTGTGTATTTTTATCTGGGTTTGAAAAGAAGCACTACACCCCACAATACCATGATTGAGAATCTCCTTTCTGTTCGCACTGCACTGCAGGAACACATTCAGTAGTCTACTGGAGATTCTCTAATTTTCATGAAATAATAAGCTTTGGCAGGGAGCTGTTTAAGAGAGAAGGCAGAGAAGAAAGCACAAAGAAAAGTGCTTCACTTGCACGTGTGCACTTGGAATTTGGAAGCCGCTGAGGAACAATCCTCCAAAGCATTAGGATAGCCAAGTACTTGTCATTCAGCCAGTTTTTTTTTATAAATGGTGCAAAGCAAGCATCAACTGGACAAGAACTTGCATACAGAAAAGCAAATGTTATTTATGTTGACAGGTGTAGTCAGCTGCACAAGCATAAAGAGAAGAGTTGCTTTATACAACTAAGCTGCACTACAAAGATGTCACTACAAATCAATCGCTAGCCTATTTTTTTCCCCCATCAGATATGGAGCAACACTACAGTAACAATGTCTTGGTTTGTAAGACTTCTCCCTGCTCACCATGTGCAGGCTGCGACAGTCCACCAGGGCAGTGAGCTGATGTAGACTGATCTCTGTGGTGTTCAGTATCCCCTGGATCTCTTCTAAACTTCCCTGGAATGAATAAGGAAGAAAAACACAAATTAACAATGTTGAAATAGGCTTAACTTGAAATCTAACTTTGGCACCCGGGTGTGCTTGGATTCCATGACCAATCATAACAAAACAAACATAATGAGTATAATTCTTTGTGCTGAAGAGAAAATGCTGCAAAGTGGTGGTTTCCTGCCTTTAAACTGGGGTAGAAGAGGTATTCAGATCCTTCACTTCATTAAAAGACCAGAACACCATATTGAAAGTACTCCACTACCACTCCAAGTGGAGTACATGAAAAACCTTGCTTAGCTAAAGGTTTGCAAGTACTATCAGCAGAATGTACTCAAAGTATGCACAGTGCAGTAAAATGTTCATCGTTGGTGTTTAACTATTAAAAATAGTGTTTATGATTAATATTACTGCTACGGCTCCATGAGCTGAAGAAGTAGGAGAAACATTTCAACAAATATATAAATCTGGAGATACATTATATTTACTGGACAGAGAGGGAGTGAAAAAATGGAATTTGAAAAGCAACTAGATCTAGAGCAGAAGTATATTGGTCGACAAAGGGGGATAGTGATATTAGAAAAATCTTTCATCATTGTGCATCATTTAACACTGCTATATAACATGGAAATACTCAGGTTAAGTACAAGAAACTTGCTTTTACTTTTGACTTGAGATTGTGAGAGGAAGCAGGGGAATTTTTTTTTAACAACAATGAATTGACTGAATTGTCTATACATCATGTCTTGTATTGCTATACAACATTAGACAGCAGCTCTAGCTGAGAAAGCAAATTCTATTGTATGATACACTAAAATGTACCGTTTCCCTTCTTCCACCACTTCTCATCACAGCTCCAGCGGAAAATACGTCTGATAGCCCGATATAAACATTTCCACAACCTCAGCACATTTCTCTGTGTGGGCATGTGAAGTGAAATATGCCTCTCTCTATTCCCAATGTCAGCTCTCATTTGTGCCTCTGTCAACACAGTGCAAGAACCAGCGCCGGACAATGCCATAGTGTTGTATTGACAAGGGCCAGTGAAAGCCTAATGCAGCTAAATGGACATAATGCAGGTCCCAGGTGGGCCGTCAGCAGATCTTTATGTGGACAGGTGCACTTCACCTCTCTGCAGGTCAGTCGTTTGGTTCCATTCACTGGGATATTCTGTCATCACAAACAGTACAATAGTACAGGACAGCGTGTGGGCTGGTGGTGTGTGCCTGTGTGCGTGTGTGTGGTGGGGGATGGGGGGTTATGGTGGTAGCTACCCTGAAATGTGCCATTTCTAGTAAAGAGTGTAGTGATGGGGTTGGAAAACATACCTGAGTTTGTTTATACTCTCTGGTGGCAGAGCGCAGCAGTTCAGACACATCATCCTGCATCTCCACTAAGGCTTTGTGGCTCCCGGAGAGCTTCTGAAATAAAGTATGGATACTTTAGCAACACAGCACATCCCAACAGTATCTCCATTATTTGAATCATTACCAAGTGCCTTCGGTCGCCTCCTTTTATAGTTACATGGAAGTCAAGTGGAAGCATGCTGACAGCTTTTTGACGTGAGCTGAAAGGCTTACACACCATATATAGCTTCCTTTTCTTTACAGTCATACTAACAATAGCTGCCTCAACTTCAGTAGCACTCAAAAGTTTTGATTTATTCATGTGGCTTGCAAGATGAAAGCAAATGTAGTCCATTAAAGCAAACTATAGATTCACAGTAAAAGTGCCATTCTTCCTCTCTAGCTTCTAACACACATGCTCTGATGTAAGCGTCTGTTATCAGTACGCACCCACAGGAACAGCTGCTCTGTTATTGTCTGTTTTCCTTCTGGCAGAATGGGAAGTATTGTACTATTACGTGAAAAAAAATCCTTCTTTGAGGCAATGTGAGTGACTTATTGCATCAATTTGGATTGTCAACAATTACAAGGTCAACCATCACGCAGAGACTTGAGTCCTATCACACTGAAGTTGAGCTTGAACAATACCAGTCGTGGAACAAATAGGTATACACCTGACGGTAAATGCTTTGTTTTAATATTTAACATATGCAACGAACCTGCTGGAATGGGTTTGTGTGTTTCAAACTGCAACTTAGGTAGTGCTGCAGGATATCTGTGAAAAAAAAGAACAGGAACAGAGCGTTAGCATAAATTGGGACACTGGAACCCTTAACCCATATGCAATTATATAATTTCAGCCTTTAACATTCCAAAATACTGAATTTAGACTAAAACCTCGAGTACCTGCCAAACACGTTAGTTAGTTAGACAAAACCCAACATTAGAAGACCTCATGTTGCATTTTGTGGAAGTTTTTATTTTTATATATTTTTATGTACATATTTGTTTAGGACTAGAATGAACACAGCCCTCTACTCGAGTTAAATACTGCAATGAAAAACTGCATTTTAGTCACTGGGCATTATTTTATAGGTAAACATGCCTCTTCATTGTTATATCCTGATTTGGATCGCTCTTATTCTGAACTGCACTGTGGTTTCTCTATTCTGAGTAACTGCGTTAGCCATCACTGTTTTGTTCTGAGAAGACGTCAATACCCAGGTAACAGGCAAATGTAGAGACATTGTATTGTGTTTCCCAGCTCTGTCTCGCTGTGTTCCCTGTTCCTGTTGCCCTCTTAGAGCTGGACTGCTTCGTAACTGTCCTCCTGCAGAGTTAATCCTGAGCTCTTTAGTGAAATGTTCCAAATGAATAAAGTTCACACATGCTTTAATAGTATGAATGAATGTGTTTTCCTATTACACGGCAACACTTGTGCAACAACAGAACAAAATGCCTGTCAGAGGCTTAGGTATAACCCTTCTTATTGCTCTGAACCTCAGGCAAAACAGCCCAAGGAGTGGTTAAATCATCTTTGAAGTTATTGTTAAAATTACAGCATGAACTAACTTGTATTCTGCTCACAGTAAACCAGCAACCAAAACAGAAAGTAATTAAGGCTTTGGACTCTCACATGCTGTTAAAACCCACTCTAGCTACAAACTCACAGCAGTGAGTAGGAGTCGATGAGAAACCCTGAGCGACTCAAAAGCAACAGCAACGTCCACAAATACAAGCTGTGAGAACACCACCGCCGACCTAGCACATGGTGTGAGTGACGTCCACGCTCACTGCTGTGTCAGGAGCTTCTTTCCCACACAGTTGAGAGAACTCATGAGGAGGATATCCGGTACAGAGAAGTACATATCAAGCAAGCCCTCTGTCTCACATCCACCCACGCACACACACAAATATCAGGAAGAGCAGCTTTCCTGGATCAGACTTTTGGTAATGGAAGAACCACTGATGCCTCGTCATGGGGTTAGGTTCAGCTCTTGTATCAACTGTGCTACATACAAAATACATCCTTGCTGCCAATCTACAGTGGGCTGAGAGAAGACTCAATTTTGGCTCATAATGCTTTTATAGAAATAAGTTTCAGAAAACAACTTTATATAATTCTGTTATTACTTTATCCACTGTTCATGTAGCAGAATTTTTTTTTTTTTTTACTCAGAATCTGTTACAATAACTTGGACAAGACAAGGGCATCGTTCCGTTTTACAATCAGACTGATTATTGGCGAGCTGTAGCTTTGGACTTTGGCTGTGACAGAAGACATTTTTGAGTTTTTCCTACATCTAACCATGGCTGTGCTGTGTCCATAAATGAGCTAGGCTGATATACTGTAGCAATAATTAAGATACAGTGAGTAAAATGTGACAAGAGCAACAAATGCCTTGACATGGCTTTTGGTTGTAGCATTGAAAGTATATTCAAGTTTGCACATTTTCAAAGTCCTTTCAAAATACTGCATCGTTTTTCAAAGATGCAGCTCATCTCTGTCACTGCTGATCACTTGTTAAGTATTTTACGAATAAAACCATCAGAATACGAGACATACCAGCTGCAGCATGACAAATTGCACAGATGAACTCTCACTCTCCCTTTGGATTGAGACCATGTGTCTGACATAATTGTGCAATGAGGAGAAAGCGGAGGAATGAAAAATAACAATGAGGGTTCTTGAAATGATGCATGTTCAAGAAAATATAACAGCCATCCAGGGGAGGAAAGCAATAACTCCACTGTAATAATAACACACTTGGTGCTATCCAGAGATTTGTCTGCTCTTATTTTAGGATGAGCAGTGAAAGCAAAATATACAACAATTGAGCAAAATGTTCCCTTTAAATGGTTAAAGTATCCTATATGTAATGCAAATAATATCTAGGGAATTGTAATCTTTTACTGTTTTTTCAATTATCAAAATTATCATTAAAGTGATTAGACTTAATTTGACTGTTAATATACATACATTTCTTTCAGTGGTTGAATAACTAACATGTGGTACAAGGGAGAAAAATAGAGCAGAAACCCCCATACTGCATGAATCAGCCCAGGGGCAAAACACAGCTTATGCTGCAGCATAATACAGTTTATGCAAAGAGTAAATTGGTGCTCATGGTTCACATGAAATCATAGCTTTCACAGCGAATGCTCTGCCCTGACTGCTTGGACTGTATATTCAGCAATCACCATTTTTTTAAGAGAAGAGAGCAGAAAAGACAAACTCAGAAGCTGATGATGGAGAAAAAAAGCACATCAAGTGGGCAGGAAGTCCTGGGTGTTTTCATTTATAAGCACCATCTCCTAATTTTTATTTCCAAGGACTGAAGAGGCAAGCAGGAAATACATTGTGCCTCTGATCCTCTTCTCCACTACTCTTATCTCTCTCATACACCCAGCTTCACTCACACCCGAGGCACTATCATTATTCCCTTATGCATCCCATCATGGGACAGATTGGGCAATTACTATAACGAGATGTGTTAGAGAGGCTTCTGTATTGCCTAAAAAGGCAGCTCATTGGCCTCTTGACCCTGTCGCAGATGTGGCAGTAATTTTTAGAGGCCTTTTTTATGGGCCATGGACAAGACCAAGCCCCGCTCTTTAGAACAATGATGCCTCACTGCTGCACAATAATCAGAGCATTGAGACCAGAAAGGGGGAGGGGATTAAACAATTCAGGCTAATGTGTCATCTACAATTTGAGATGACTAATATTCACCATTTCATAGAGTTGCTGGAGTGAAAACAAACACAATACAGCATGCCAGTCTAAGAACCATAATAGTGATACTTCTTGATTACCTTGGCTGAGGACTCCATACTGATCTGCCACTTTGATGACATACATGTCAGGAGCCACACAGAAGTCACTGGAGGTCTAAAAAACAAGAAAACAAAAGACATAAAAGAGAAGAAAAGAGAGTTGTAGTGACAATTTTACTGCACATGTCCAACAGAACACTCAATGCCTTGTCTAGCTGGATAGAAAATGGGAATAATTGATTGCATTCTTAAAAACATCTTTACATCATAACAGGCTGTTTAATTTTTTTCTTCACTTTGTGTCACATGTTATTAACATTCTGACTCTATAACTGCACAGATTTTAGGGGATTTAATGCCCCTCCACGGCCAAATTCTCTTGTCTTTGGCTGAGCACACAAAAATTGTGTTATCCAATTATAAGTAATGATCTGTGTAGCTCTACCTGGAAAACAGCATCGTGCTCAGATAGAGACACTTACCGCAGAGACAGCCAACGCCAGCCCCAGGGAAACCCAGCTGATTACCAGAGCTACTACACCAAACAAGCACACCCTGGGGAGAGAAAGAGGAGGTGAGGAGTTTAAGTACTTTTAACCGGAAAGGTTCGTGCAATACTTTGTATGTGTACAACAGCAATCCATACAGTGTAGCAGGAGACAAGTTGGTCCTTTAGTAATTATAAAGTTTCTCATGCATCACACTGATTGGGGTGAGTTATGGAGAGAACAAATGAACAATGTAGCAATCTTGGAGCCTGGAGGTACATTACGTACATTAATTATTTAAGTTAAATCATGTGCTGGATACTTGTTTAACCACCACAGAAGATTTAAGTCTCTTAATGACTATTGTGTAAAATACATTCACACGGCAATTACCAACAAGCATATCTATCACTGTGTATATAACTCACTATGTACAAATTAATTGTTTGATTACATATGCTTTTTTGCCTTTACCTGCTTTTAAAGGCAAACCTTCACAAATTTCAAGTGTTCTGGTTTGCTTTGGTAGACTTTATTACATTTACTGTTTCATTTTAGTGCTTATAAAATGCAAAGGCCCTTCTTACAGCTGCTGTATTGAATATAAAATTATAACCAAAATATATCAGATCATTATGAGATGTGAATAGGGACTGCTGTAACATAAAAAGGGAATAAATTCATTGTGACTTATGTATAAAAGCAATTTTGCCTTGATGAGTTGAAGGCTTCGTGCACAATAACTGCACCTCAGTCCGTGACAACAGCAAGTTCATTTCCCAAGGCAGAATCATTTTCCCTTTAGTGCTCTTGTGGCCATGATGTCGAGATAAGACTCACCCTACAAGCGTTCCCTTGGAGTTGCGAATGAGGCCAAACAGCACCAGAAGGCAGATGAGGACGTCGAACAGTAGCAGGCCTATGTAGCCCAGCCACCTGTGAGGACAAATGCCATTAACGACAAATGGCAAAGAGCAGCACAGCATACCATCTAGTGATGAAAAAAAGAACTCTATCTTTGAAGCATCCACAACAATTTAAACTCTTAGCTCTTGATAACAAAACTCTTGCTCAAATTAACCCTCTGAAACCTGTAGTTCATTGTTTTCCATAGACACAGGTTCCATAGAGGTGGAGGTTGCATATACTGTAGTGAAAAAGGGTCACACTGAGCAAAATGTGCAAAACAATGCCCAAAAAGTCATTTGGGTTCAGAAGCTTGATCATAGAATATGTTTATAGCATCAATTACAACTGCCTAGAATTAAATATTGTAGGAATATGTGAAACTGTAACCCGTCATTTGTCATATATCATGATTAATGCAGCAGGGAGGGCTAATATCTCCAAAATATTTTCCGCTGAACTCAATGCAGGTTGAGATTCTGGGTAAGGCAGCTGCCTAATGACATGCTGAATGAGTACTGCTCGCATCTGCTTCCTACTTCAGACTCAATCAGAGATCTTAATTCACAAACATTTCCAACAGAATGGCCTCAACCAACACTGTCTCACCAGGGAAGAAACAGCTTTTCAACAATATGTAAAGAAAAAATCTTCACAAGACAATGAAAAACTAGAAGTGTGTGCAATGGAAGATGGTAAAGAGGTGTTGCCAAGAATCAGGGTCTGTTGTCTGCATTGCTCACTGCTCCTGCTGCTCCTGCCACTCCTTACTCTGCAGCATCAGACAGCAGCTGAATATATAATGTGTTGCATTCATCTGTAGGGCACTCTTTGTTTGAATGACTGCTTGGACTGCACTATTACAGTCTTACCTGTACCAGTCATAAAGCTCAATGTTGAAAGCCAGCTTGTCCAGGGAGATGTCGCTGTTGTCCCAGAAGGGGATCTCCACCATCTGCCTGACCAGCTCGTCCAGCTGGCCCTGCAGCTTTTGGATGATGGACAGGTAGTCCGCTTGCTGTGCATACTGGCCCTCAAGCTGTTGCAGATTGTTGTCTACCGTCTGGTTCAATGAGGATGTACTATCATAAACCTAGAGCCAGCACAGAGACAAACAAAGCCATGATGGAGTTGGAGTATAAGGATTCACTACACAGCTTGACTGGTTGGGGGAAAAACCAGGGACGCTGAAGGCAGAAGGACGATGAATTATTAAACATGTTGGCATAATTTGTGCCCTTAGTCTTACCAGCTTCTCCACACCAGTGATTGTGCGGTTAGCATGGCGCAGGGAATACGTCAGCCGGTGCACTCCATCACAAGTCTCGCTGTTCCCATAGAAACCGACAGCAATGCCAGCGCTGAAGGGAGACAAAAGGAAGGGTGGGGAGACAGGGTGGTGAGGAGGAGGGATTAGCTAAAAAAGACACAGAGAGGAGACAGAGAAGAGAGCGAGCGAGGGGGCTAGCCAGGCAGGGAGAGAGGCGTGTGAACTCCACATTAACCCTGTCGGTTCAGACCCCAGTCAACAGGCTCCTTTCAGCCCCAGCAGAAAGACTCCATACAGAACCATGGAAACACAGAGGAATGGACCAGCTATGCCCCAAACCCCACACTATGACTGACAAAGGCTGTACTGAGGCAGGAGATCAACTCTCATTTGCACAGACAGGCTTCAGGTTGCAGAAAAACAGTTCCGGCAACTGCATGGGAAACAGTTTCTGTAATACATCAACAAACTAAATTAAATACTGTGACAATTTATTTGTGTGCATCCTCATCCAATTCTGTATCCTGATGTGCAGTAGAGAGTAGAAGCTATTCGTAATGCTTGTATATTTCGGTGGCAAAGAATAAACTCCCTTCCTGCGCCCTGAGAAGCAATTTGAACCAAGGACCGATATCTCTTCCTGTTTTGCAGCTGTTGGTCTTTCTGCTAACCCCCATCCTATGCCAGAGTGGATTTTTATCAAGTAGGACGATGATAAGCGAATCACTTCAAGCTAAGTCAGACTAAGTCTATCAGCCTTCAGCCAACAGCACTCAGTGAATCAATGGGTTTTCCTCGCTTCCTGGAGGGCTGCTAATCTCTTCCTCTCACACTCTGCAGTGTGAAAAGGTGAACAGGAGCTGTGTCACAGCAACAACAAACACTACCTCCCTGCTGTGATGATGTGGAAACTTCTCTTTCAATATTGGAGAACAAAACACCTAAAAATAACTCAGCACAATAAAAATTAGGATATTCTCAGTACTTCTAACGATGCTTTGTGCAACAACGCCAAGGACTCTGTCAAAGAACAAAAGCGAAACAAAAACAATTGAGCGTATGAGCTCACCGAATCTGGTTTTCCTGCTTTTGCTAAAACACATTTGTTTGTGGGTTCAAGCACACACGCACTCACAGATACAGTGATTGTAATGCAGTTCTTGTACTCATCAGGTCCCCAAGCTCTTTGTGCTACTCTGAATCAACCGTGATGGCTCTCTAGTGGCCCATCAACAGGAGGAGGAAAACAGGAAACAAATGCAGTGTTCAAGGATAGAAAGCATGTCCAGATGGTACAGATCTCACACCATGTACTCCAAAAATAATCTAAGATATAAAAATAAGAAAGCATGAAATGGCAGACAGTTTATATAACACTCCTGTGGTATTTGTGCTTTAAGTGAAAAGTGAAAACATGAACTAAATTTTCACCACTCCGGTCATGAGTTTAGACTCACCTGCAGACAAGGGTTGCAATGATGACACACCAGGCTGTGCAGCAGCAGTCTGCGTTGGGCTGGTCCTCATTTTTTTTCCGCCGGCAGCACAGACAAATGGAGTAGATGAGGAGGAACACAAGGTCCAGGGCCAGACAGGCGAGCGCCACACCTCCCAGTAACAGGATAGACTGGTGGCCAGAGAGATGGGGTTATGGAAACTTCATTGCTTATACCATTTTCACATCAATAACAGTAGGGTTAATGGTCTTACAAAGTGTCCCACAGAGAAATGCCACAAAGAACTTCAAATACATTACCTCCTAAACTGCGGGACATATTCCATTATTATATTTTTGATTTGTGTACTTCAGACACTATTTTGGAATATGTTGTACTTTTTGCAACACAGAAGCTCTGTCTGTGTTCATCTTTGTCCTTAATTGAACTGAACGCAAGTGATTGGAGCATGTTATCAGGAGAGAACATCTCTAAATTCAGATGTCTTATCTTTCATTTTTATTTGAATACAAAAAGGATCTTTCAGTTTTGTACAAAACAGACGGTGCTTAAATGAAAAAGGACAAATAGAAACAAGTGATGTAGTATCAAAAGTTTCAGTTCAGAATGGGAGAGAAATTCAGAAATACATACTCTCAGAAATCTTGAATCGAGAGAACTGAGAATACCTGCTTCACATTACAACTATCAACATTTTCCACAGGCAGATTTTCAAAGCTAGTTGTAGAGTATATAGACTATCGTGTCAACCCTCTCAGCCAACAGCAGCACTTCCTATGTAGGTCAGACAGAGGGCCTCTGTGTTCACTGTATACTCTTGAGGATTCACGGCTGGGGCAGATTTCCATCGTGCCACTTTTGTTTGTAAAAATACGGGGTTTATCTATTTGTTCAGCTTTCTCAATGATGCATCACAGTGACTGTCACACCCTGATGCAGTGGTTGGCGACCTGTTTTATGGCAATGAGTGAACCCAACTTTGGAACAACAGCAGACTAAAAGTGCAGTCTTGTCAACACAATATTTGGTGAGAGTAAATGAGTAAATGTATTATACTGACAATAATTAGCAGCACATTATCTTAGTGGGTTAATAATTACAGTATAGCCAAATGATGCCCTTTTATATTCTTCTGTTGTTGTGATAACAACATAAAGTGTGAAATAAGGCGCTCCAATTGCTTTGCATTTTAATAAAATATGCATTTACTTTCCGCAGAACATCCTTTTAGCAGTGTTTACATTGAACTTCTAGCTGTACACCCTGACAGCTAAACACATACAGCTACAGCCATTATTCAATCAATGAACCCTTCCTGCATCCTACCAGCAAAAGGCTCCCAATCATACCTCAGAGAGCTGGACAATAACAGCTGTGAGGTTGTACAATGATGACCCTTTCTCAGTAAATGGACTCCATTGCCACCTCGGCTATATGCTCTTTATTTCTGTACTCAAGCCCATCTTTGTCACTAACACATGAATCGCAAGAAAACTGACAGTAAATATCCTACACTCACACAAGTTTGTCAAGGTGAATTAAGGATGCATTGTATTACAGTTTCAGTTTTGATTGAGCTTGAATGTGATACAAGCTTAAACGCATCACCACTGCTGAGAATGATGAATGTCTGGAAGATGCTTCCCATTTCTCAGGAACAAGGATTCACTTCTGCATTTTCTGACTCACACAACCACTTAAAAATCACACCCTATTTGCTGTATTCCATGCATGTCTGTCATTTTTTTTCACTTTGTTGAAAATGACCCTCAATCTCTGATGTTGGCACTTCATTAGATCCTGTTTACACTACTCCACTCTTTATCATGTCCACGACAAAACAATCAACTTCCTATCCTACATGTCAACAGATGAAGTTAATTGTTGAGTAGACAGTTTCTACTAAATTTCTTAGGGAGGATTTGAAGGATTTATAGGATTTCTTTGTAGACCAAATAAGTTTAATCTGAAGTTAATGCTGTGCCATCTGACACAACCAGTGATCCTATTCTTTTTTAATTTTCAATCAGGGTGCATGCAGGGTCATTTTCCTGGGTACCTTGGGTAAAATGGAATGAGTCTGTTTTTAAGCACTGTTTTGAGGGGCATAACCTGCAGATCTGAGACCAAGCAATAGCATCTGCATGAATGTGAAAATCCTAAATGCTAAATACTCAACAACTACCACTGCAATATAAAAGTTAAGTATCACTTGACCTAAATTTTAGAGATTCACTTTAATATTAACCATATGAACAAATGCCATGCTATGCTCCCCTCCCCCAGTCTTAGCCGTTCATCAGGCTGTGCAAGCTACTTCCGGACCTTGGTTGAACCTCTTTAATCTACACATTACATCAAGAGCAGACTTACTCCAGAGTCCAAATGCTCCTCACACTGAATAACAAATACAGGTCATAATTAGGAACAAGGCAATTTAAGTCAAAGTAGGTGGCTTGGATGACACTATATAAAGCCAGCTGGTCGTGTCTGGCATAGGTCATGACATGGATATAGCAGCTACACGCAGATGGTGGCATGGATCAAGAGGTGAAAAGCAGTAACAGGTGTATACAGGTCATCTTTAACTGAGAAAAATACGAATCTTTATAATTAAGGCAGCACATTTCATCAAAGTATTAGACACAATCATTTTATCCTTCTCCTGGAGGTGGAAACTGAACTGAAACAAACATTAGCTGTGGGCATCTGCGTATGCCAGGTAATCAAAACCTCTAGGGCAATTTGATATCAGGCAAAGGGGTTTGTAATGCATTTTTACCTGTTGATATGTCCAGTCTTCAGGCCGGAAATCACTGCTTGTTTGCTCGAACTTGAAGTTGAAATGGGGAAGTCTGTGCAGGAGGTTCACCCACCATGGTGGAGAGTAGTTAACCACTGCTGCCATGGCGAGCAAATGTCAATGAGATCCACTCACCAATCGGGCCAGCAAGGATGCTTGAAACTGTAAACACAAGAGGGGAACCCACTTCATAAAGTATGTCTGTTTCCGGGATGAGACAAAAACAAAGCAGGGCTGGGTTGAGGTTAGTTAGCTCGCGTTAGATATAGTGTATATAAATTGACTGTGCCAATCAAAAACAATTTAATTATTTACTTCATCCCAATACTTTATTTACAAACTGCCCACATATTATGGTATTTAATAGCAGCAATTGAAAGCCCGTCCAACAACCTGCTAACTTGACACAAATGTAGCTAGTAGCTAGCAAACATTAACTAGTAGCTAGCTGAAACGTTAACCCGGACGAACAGAGGCTAGTTAGCTTGTCAACTTATGTCATTGTTATGTCGCTAGCGGAAATGTTGTTCGAGTATTAGCTGTAAACGGCTCGACCATGGTCGATTTAAATTTGTCTTGAAAGAAAAACAAGTTTTTAAAGCCAGTTTTACCCGTAATGTGGCTAGCGTTAACTCAGCTAACGTTAGCCGGTTTAGCTGCTGGTTAGTTCTGTCCGCTGAGACCTGAGCACAGAGGCGAATAACAACAAGAAGTCTCTTTTGTTCCACTTGACATTCTGCTTTGCGGTTTGTTACATCCTCTTCTGTTTAGTTGTTAAGTCCTAAGTTCCTCTCTTGTCGTCTTATTCCTCCGCAGCAGCTCAGACAAGCACCTTCAAGTAAAACCTCCATCCAGTTATCAGTGGAGTGCGGGGAGACTGGGGCCAACACGGCGACTGTTCACGACATTCACCCAGCTGGCAGCTTCCCCGGCCCGGCCAACACACAGCCCACCTCACCGG
>JAOWBC010000458.1:7834063-7846262 GCA_028566105.1 Hypoplectrus providencianus
TTATTATTTCTGACTTTCATTGGCTGTAATATAACATTCATTGGTTTCATTTTAAAGGAAGATTTTTGTAAATGTTCAAGGTTTTCTATCTCTGTAATATCAGATGAGCCTGTTTCATTGGGTCTAGGAGTTTTGCAACTTTGCATTAGCTCAAAGGGCCAAAAATCAAAAATGCCTAACTGAAACAGTATTTAAATAGTGCTGTAACATTGTTGCAGCTGAAGATTTACATAAGTTTTTACTGTTATTTTTCAAAAAACTCCAGGTGAGTCAGTATGGAATGACTCAGTGGTTTTGGTTGACCAAATGTTTGACTCTGACGTAAAGAAAAAAATACAGATTTACCTAAGTCTAGTTGGTAAGTTTGGCTTGCTCTTGCCCAGTTTCTGATTATTCTGTTTTTGCTTTCTCTTTTTAGCGTTATAAAATATCAGTTTACCGGCGCTACAGTGATTTTGATGTCTTCCATGAGGTTTTGCTTCAGAGATTCGCCTACAGAATGGTGCCGGCACTGCCACCGAAAAGAATGTTAAAGGGAGGTACGTTACGCTGCTGCGTTTGAACTCTGACATCTACACAGTCGCCATTGTGTTTCTTTGTTTCTGCATTTCCTCCGTCTTTATTTCTGAACCCACCTTTCATTTTTAGAGCTTTGTTTTTGATTATTTGGCTTTACTGAAAGGTCAGTCAAATATCCAGCTGCTGATTCTGCCAGCTGAGCACTTTGTTTTTGTTTGATAAAGAAGAAATGTGAAATTTTAATGCAAACTGTTCCTACAGGCCCTGTTGTTTCAAACAGGCCTCACCATTCATCAGAGTTATTGCCTGAAAGAAACAAGGAAACTAGTGATGCGTGAAATGAGCCTGTTTCACTTCACAATGACTTATTGTAGATTCGGGATGATAATTATGTCACACGCACGCTGATGAGTCCCTGCGAAACACATGACTGAACCATGTCTCAATTAGAGATTTCCATCATTATAGAATGTTTCATAAAGACACTGAACATGGAAATCTGCCATCACATGCATTGTGCTCTTTTTATTATAAATGTTTATTCTGTGCAGAGGAAGTTTAAGGAAACAGTGAATTTACATGCAGAAACAGTGTTTCACCAGTTTTTATACTGCAGCATTCAACACTGTCAGACTCACGCTGGACAGCTAAATTACCATGTTTTAGGGATTGGCCTGTTATTAAATATGTCTGGAGAGAGATGCACAACTCTTTACAAGATATTTTCAGATGTCATTTGCTGCTGGAGATGAAGACCATATTTTTATATTTAAGTATATTTAAATATGCATTAGACATATGGATGGTAGCAGGATAAGGCATCTTCCAAGGAAATAGTTATTTTTATATTAGTTATCCTAATGATGATATATATTCCGATGATATTTTAGGAAGTGTATACATTTTTGGTTTATTTAAGCAAAACATAATGTACTATTGCCTAGTTAGACTATAAGTTTGACCATCTTCCCTTTCCTACTAAATTCATGCCATTTTATTGACCTATATAAGTGACATTAGACTCCTGAAATTGACAATTATTACTGGATACTGAACTTAATTATGCTTGTTTGTGGGCACGACTCTATTAAGGCTAACACTCCTGGTCAAAGTGTCCTCACTGTGTTTTTTCTGTCCACAGTCCTGACCTCTGTCTCTGAGCGTGACTTCATTGAAGGGAGGAGACGCGCGCTGGGCAGATTCATTAACCTGGTGGCGCGGCATCCCTTCTTCTCAGAGGATGAGCTGATCAAGACCTTCCTCACCTTCAGTGGCTCGGTGTGTAGCGTTTTTGTAGCTCGCCGCTCCGTGCTGCGGCACCGGCTGTTGCGCAATAAGCATTATCATTAGATGACTGACAGTGACATGCATCCTGTTCTGGTTACTCACTCACTGCCCTTTCCCGCTCACACACTTCTCACCCGAACAGGATGTTCAGACTAAGCTGCGTGACACGTACAAGAAAACAGGCGATGAGTTCATGACAAACAGGATCGCAACTCAGGCAAAGGTTTGTCACATGTTTACAGCAGTAAAAATCAGTTTCAGTTTCAATCAGTAAAAACATTCTCTCAAGCAATCAACTTCATTTAAAATGACTGTATCTGTTTTATAGGAATATCTCCCCCCTGATATTCAGTCTCAGTTTGCTACAAGCAGAGAGCTGATTAGAAATATTCACAACAGCTTCCAGAAGCTGCGAGACCGAGCTGAGAAAATGGCGGAGCGTTCGAAGGAGAATGCATCTGATCTTCTCATGTTTGGCAGAGAGCTCAGGTATTTTGTTATTATGAGCACAGAGTTAAAGTCTCCCATATCCAGCAATATTGGACTAAGAAAACACATTTTAATAAGATCCCAAATCCTCTGTGTTGTTCACGGTTGTTAGTTTGAAATGAGTTTGGCAGCTCAGACGCCGCAATGTTACATTCTGGCCCAGTAAAAATGCTGTTTTTGACAGTACGCTGGGATCAGATGCCTCGTCTCTTCCCTCCTTGGCCTCTTCACAAAGCACCTGGGGGACCCTGCGTCAGTCTCTGAAGAGTCTGTCTGTGGAGTTCGCCGTGCTGTCTGACAAAGCTGCTCAGCAGGTACAGCCCTCGGTCCTTCATCCCCACCACCTGCTCCTCTGCGCTCGTCCAAAACTAGCACTGGGTAATAAATGTTGTTTTGTTTCTGTCCTCAGGGCAGACGAGAAGAAGACGATGTTGTGGAAAAACTGAATCTTTTCTTGGATTTGCTGCAGTCGTACAGGGTGAGTCAGTCTCACTCCGCTGAGCTCTTTTAAGTCCACCTCCAGGGACAGGTGATTGGGTTTTGATGTTCGCACATTTGACATCGCAATCCAATGAAGCTCCTTTTATGAAGCACTGCAGAACAGTTTTTATCCATGTAGGCAATAAAGTCGACCTCCTGTTTTCTGACTGAGAGACGCGGGGAGCTGCAAATTTACAGTAAACCGAGTCTCAGTTAGTAAATGCGGAACACCATATGAACATTTATGAATATGTTTGATATCAGATATCTGTTTCCTCCACCAATGAACTAGTGTGCGCCAAAATGTCTTTTGACTTTAATAGTTGACTAGTTACACACTTTGCTTCAACTAGTTACCAAGTTAAGGCTAAAATGTTCAAATGAAGTGACAATAGTGACACTAGGGGTGCACTGGGTCTCAAGTTCAAAATAAAAGCTGAAAAAAAAAGCTTTTTTTTGTTTTGTTTTGTTTTTTTATCTTACCATGCCATTTTTAGGGTGAATAATAGGAGGGGGTTTATGTGGCTGTGTTCTCTGTGTACAGGATCTCTGTGAGCGCCATGAGAAAGGCGTGCTGCACGAGCACCAGAGAGCTCTGCACAAGTACGGGATGATGAAGAGGCAGATGATGAGCGCCTCTGTGCAGCCCAAAGAGCAGGCGTCTGTGGAGCAGCTGGAGTCCCGGATTGTTCAGGTGCCCACTTTCTGCCTGTTTCTGTACCTTTGCTCCATCAGAATCCTTCTATACTGATAACAAACTGTTATAATTTAGTAGTACATAAAGAAAATGCTGAATTAGCTTGGTTCTTTCTTTTGCTGCTATCCTCCACTCGCCCATACTCCAATTCAGCACTCAGCCCCATTAATGTCTAAATGACAGCTGTTGGTATAAACTAAAGTAACTATATGAAGGTAAAGACAGTGGTGGAAGTAGTATGATGATAGTGAGGTAAAAGTAATAATACCACAGGGCAGAATTACAAAATTTACTTCAATTAAAGTCAAGTATCAGCATCCAAATGGACTTAATGTATCAAAAGTAAAAGTATTTATTTGCCGTGTGACTCCACTCATGTTGTTCATATACATATCAAATATAGTATTGTATTATTGTTTATTATGCGTACTGTTGCTAGGATAACCCTAACCCTAATTTACATGTCTCTCCATTTGACAAAAAGGTTGTAAACTTCCTGTCTCCTAATAAGCCAAAAAAGGACAGGGAGACACCTTTAACTTACAAAAATGACACAAAGCAGGCACAATCCCATTCAGGCTAATTACGGTTGATAATTATTACACAGCATGCTATCTGGCTAACATAGTTAACAAGACGGTTTGCATGACTTAAATTGGAATTTAAAAAAGTAATAATATTGATTAATAAAAAAATAATAATCTTGTGACTTTACTTCCTCTTTGCCACTTTGGTTTTGTGTGGTGATACATTTCAAGAGTGGCAGTTGGTGGTTTTCTTCCCAGTTTACCTCCAGACGGCTGTTAACCCACAGAGCTACTGACTGTGACTCAGTTACTCAAAATGTTTCTTTATCAATACCAGTAATAGTGTAATATGAATATAAATTTACATAGAGCCCTATGACTGTAAATGCAGACTTCCTCATTAGTGTTGGTGTGAGTAACAGTCACTGAGCTGGTGATGAACGGGATAAAGCAATAGTTCACTTGTGAATCAAACAAGAGCCAATTAAAATATAATGGAGTGATGAATCGGCAGAGCTTATCAGCCTCGTTTAATCTCTGGTATCATTGGAGGAACATTTCCCCACAGAAAACTCCTCTCTTTCCTTTCCCACTGATTATTATCATCATTTGATTCGTGGTGACAACTTCCCCAATTATCCCTTTTTTTTTATTATTCTGTTAATAGCAAGAAAACGCCATTCAGACCATGGAGCTGCGAAACTACTTCTCCCTGTTCTGCCTTCATCAAGAGACGCAGCTTATCTTCATCTACCTTCCAATCACATCTCACATTCTGGGAGCTTTCGTTAACTCCCAGGTCCAAGGGCACAGAGAGGTGAGGCTGCCCGTCTGGAAATACATTTCTCCACAGACACTTCAGGAGGGTCAGATCAGTTTTAAATTGACTTTTTAAATCCAACGAAAAAAGCCAAAAATGATGGATGGTATCACTGTATGGATTCTCTCCTGTAGGATTTGAGGCGGCTTACATTGCACACGAACAAGAGAATCTCACATTTACCTTTGTCTTTCCTAAAGGCATGATATGTAACTTCTTGGCAACAAAAAAGACTTTGATTATGAACAAAAATAACAGTTTTTTTTTTTATTATTAAGCAGCCTCTTAATGGCATCATATCCGCTTTCCACTGCGGCTGTCTGCCAGGAGCTGTCATAAATTGATTTTACCCAGTTTTAAGCTGCATTTTTACCGTTCTTTTTAGATCTCGGTTCTTTTTAATGAACCAAATTGAGGATTTTAGTCATTGGATGTCTAGAAATATCAGGAAAACAAGCTGAGCAAATGTTAGCAACGGCTCGGCTCCAGCACCTCTGACATATTCCGTGTTTGCCAAATTTCTTCTGAGAAATAGTGATTTCAACGAGCAACAGCTTTATTCAGTATTTTTACCATTTCAATCAACTGGCCCATTTATTTTTGGAGAGGAGGAGGCCTCTGGGGATAATTCGGCTCCTGGTAATAACCTCTTGCAAACTGCAAAGCAATGTTTTGATGCAGTTTATTCTTCCAGTGTGGTAAGTTTAATTGAAACATAGGTAAAGAGAAGTGACTTTGTGCTTTCTCTCCAGATGGGCGCAGTGTGGAATGAACTCCAGCCCAAGCTCGGATGTCTTTTTGGTGGGAATAACGGGCTGAAACCGCCCATCTGAAACCTAACAACACTGCCGCTGTCGATGAGGATCACAAACTGGAAAATAACTTGCTCTGTGAGCTAAAGAAAAGTCTTCTATTACACAATATAAACATTCACTTCAATAAGATTATTTTTATGCAAATTGACTCTCAACTTTTCAGCTTATTTTGGGGGTTTGATCATCAACCATTTAACTGGAAAGGACATGGGGCTCAAAAATCATTTAATGCTCTGCTTAAAGAGGAAATAATGCAGCAAGGAAAATCCGTGTTATTATACAAGGGACCATATTCATGCATTCCTGAAGCACCTGTTCAACCTTGTAAGAAGTTTTACACACTAAGATAGTTAAGATAAAAATTTGGAGGGAGAGAAAAAATAACTTTATTAAAGGAGGGGATTATTTTAAATCTCCTATGAAGGTTTAACTTACTGAATAACTTTTGACCAGTGTATTTTTGATACAGATTTTACTTCATAAGGATATGTAGCAGCGTACTTTATATTTTTTATGGAAAAATTTGCTATTTTTCTGACTTTTACCGTATTTACTTTAATGCAGACCAACATATTTGCTTTCTGAAATTGACTCCCAGTTTTATTCTATAAGCTATTTTGAAAGGCTTATGCTCAAAAGTGTACAATACTACAAAGGGCAAATATTTGAGATTTATTGATTAGAAATGGCACTATGACAATAATAACACTATAAGCTATTGATTTACGACCAAAGAAATTATATAAATTCCCACATCTGTGCAAATCATGAACCATGACTGCACAGTTAAAATCTATACTTCTACTACTTACTACCTATTATTTCTTTAATCTCACTGGAAGATTTTTGCCCATGCCATTTTATAGATGGCTGTTTTTCATTTAGAGAAATCCTAATTTTGTTTTCTGTCAGGGGAAACACACTCTGGTTAATGTTGAATTCCCATTTCCTTTCTGCTATTGGATTTCCACATTTTCAGATATTTGGCATTATTGGAAAAAGAAAGAAAAGTAAAGGGACACTTTGCCGTTTATGTTACCTCACACACTGAAATCTCAAATTCAGCAAACTGACTGTGTTGAAATGAATGACGCCAGCATGCAAATCAGGATGTGCACAACTTTTATTCTGTAAAGATTCTGTAACACTGTGCATACAGTATATTTAACACATTTGCTCTGGCAAAAAAAATGTATCAGGAATGAAGTTAAGTAACTTGCACAGAATATGAAATCCAATAAAATTATAACTGTAGATACTGTAAATATCTTATTAAAGAAATCCTTGATGAATGGTGTTAAATCCTGAAAATCGCACAACATAATGGATATTTTTGTCAGTGTTTATGCTGCCTTGATTGATTTTCGTACTTATAACGGTATTTTAAAAAAAATAATTCTGTATTTTTTACAGTAATTTGCCACGCAAAAACTCTTCATGTACAGGTATCGTGGTTTAAGTCCTTAACATCTTGTTGTTTCCTCCCACGAATGAAGCGGAACAACAAACACTTAACAGTGGGTTTTTTCTGCACTTAAAGAAGAAATCTGGAACGTTTTTTAGTCCTCAGAAACACGAGTAGCCTCACAGTTCCTCCACTTCCTCCAGTTTCTGGCTCAGGATCACATCGTGACCCTGAAACTTAAAGTATCCGATGAATTTCTTCTTCTGCAGCATCATCGGGTACCACAGGATGTCATCGGGCCACATTTGACTGTAAGGGATTTTGT
The DNA here is from genome assembly GCA_028566105.1 of Hypoplectrus providencianus. NCBI lineage: Eukaryota > Metazoa > Chordata > Actinopteri > Perciformes > Serranidae > Hypoplectrus > Hypoplectrus providencianus. Next base: position 7,841,428 of record JAOWBC010000458.1, read on the forward strand.
CGTTATCAAACCACTGAGGCCGCATTTCTAGAAAAACAGAGGGAAAAATAAGTTGTAGAAAAATGTTATCATTAAATGACAACACTCCAAAATGAATAGTGCATACATAGCTTTTGTAATATTCTACTTTATTACATTAAATAACAAATGAATATTACTGGGACCAAAACCAGATCAATTTATAATATCCAAGAATCCCCATTACAGAAAAAAACTGCTGGTTTTACATGTTTACAACTTCTCAAAGATGCAATATTACCAACTCATGCAAGAAGCATGAGTTGGTAATATTATTTGACTGTAGTACATCATAGTCATAGAATCTATTATTTTTTTAAAACATTATATGAGCAACTTTTCCTTTTATTGAGGAACTGCAAGATTTCAAATGTTGGACATTTATGAAAAACCTAATTTCAGGGGAATATTTTATGTCTTTTTAAAAATTGAAGGGAGAACTTTGGTATTATTCTTTTTTATTATTTAATAAATTTTACTTACAATATGTAATTTTAGGGAACTTAAGTGTTTATATTTAAAAATTAAACCGAACTCTGGTATCCATTTTCTTAGCCACAATTCATCAATTGAGGGAAAAACTTAGTTCCTCTTTTTAAAAATTAAACAGGGAACTTTGGTATTAAATTTCTAACTTACAATGCATCATTTCAGGGGAAAAAACAACTCTGTTTTTTTTTTTCCCCTAATTTAATGGTTTTAATTTTCACACTTTAAAATCAAACTAAAGCCTCATTTAACTAAACTTTAAGAAAAGTAATGCAGCTAACTTTTGCCGTCCCATCCTGTTTTCTTTCCCAAACATCGGTTTCTTCTGAAACTAAATTCATGTTTGTCCTGAAGCTTCAGCTGTTGCTTCCTGTCTTGTCAAAGCAGTGTTACCACCTCACCATCCTCTCTTTTTCACTAACTTCAGCACTTTTCTTATGAGCTTTTTCCTCGTTTTATCTCCTCACCCCTCGGCTGTTTGACCTCTCTTGACCTGCGGACTCTTTGGTTGAGTGCTGCACTTCGCTGCGTGTCTGTAAACTTCACCCTGCTGACCCTGACTAAACTCTCAGGAAATACAGATTACTGGGGCTCTGCATTCCTTCTGCCGAGGCCCTGTCCTTCCCTTTGTGTTGTTACGGTCTGTATCTATGGAACAGTCCTTCAAAAGTGTTTCAACAAATTTACCTAGAAACATCACTGACGTCTACAAGGTTTAAAAAGCTGAACTGAAAACTGTTTTGGTTCTCATCATCTAAACATTAAAGACAATGTATAACTATAAGCCTGTAGGGACACTGAGGTAAAATTAAAGGAAGTTGAAGATGAAGGGGAACCACAAGCGGGAAGAAAAAAAGGGAAACAATAGTTACTTGGAATTATTTCTCACAAAAATGCGTTTCTCTTCAACATCCACAAATATTTGTTTATGGAAGTAGGTGTCACCTTGATTATAGCGCCTTTTGTTGTCTTTCAGTTATCTAATATCTTTATTTTTACTCTGAACATTTCAACAGGGATTTTGAGTTTCTTATAAATATAACCCCCTGAAAATATTATGCCAAAATGACCTTTTAACACTTAAACGTGGTGCAGTTGAACTCGTACCCTCTGACTCGGTTGGTTCTCCGTTAAAAGCGTCAGCTCTGAAAACATGGACATCAAGCAGCTGTGTTTCTCCAACAAATTCAAATTTGATGATCCCGATCTTCTCCAGAGTGTCCACTGTGAGGCTGCTTTCTTCCTGAAGTTCCCTGCAAAATGAAAACGTCAGAGTAAATATCAGTGTTAAAAAACACCCCTGCTCAGCCCTCTGCCCAATGACAGACGCACAGACGCTAATAGCAAATAAAGTCATATCACTTTTCCCAGACACAGGATCTATTTGTGTGTTCAGTTCCTCCTGAGCCAGCTACAACTTTTCACACAACTTTTCCTTGATTGATCTCTTGCACACACACTATGTTTCTTTTCCATAATTTAGAAAACAACACTTTCTCTGGCCTAATTGCCTCCTGGGTTTCCTTCCTTCAGCTCTGGAGCAAACTTCCTGCTGTTGACTGATGAACCAAACACATTGTCCAGACTTAACATTTATTTATTTTATCATGACTGCATGACACACATCTTGAAAGTGAAAATATTTTTCTTTTCACATTGTCCCCGTAGTACTTGGAGGATATGCTGCAAAGCATTGCCATTGCTGGTACACTATTAATAAATCATTTGTTGCAGTTTTCAAGTAGAATTACAGCACTATATCTTGTGTTGTTTCATATTACTGCATGTCAGAGGTGTTACAATATCTACCATGACGTGTAGTTGAAGAGTTGAAGAGAAATCAGTTATCAAACTTTTGAATTTTGAGCAAATAGATAGTTTTCTACTGCTTTAACCCTCCTGTTATGTTTGTTTCTCAAGGACATTTATGTTCAGTTTGACCTGGGGCAAGTTTAGTTATTATAACATAGAAAAATCCCAATGAACAGTGTTTGTATCTCATTATTAAGTCCATAACTAAAATGATTAAATAAGCCATTTTAATTGCATTTGTTCATTAACTTAATTTCACCTATTAAGCCAAGCAGAAGTTTTATACCGAAAAATACTATTAGCAATCATGTATTTATTTATATTTATTTAATTAAAAAAAAAAGAGTCAGTTTGATCCAACATAACAAGATAATTCCTTTTTTACATTTATTCTTTGAGAGAGAGAAAAAAAAGTTGTTTGTGGACTGCTCTCTGTAAAGGGGTCTCGATTAGATATGTGTACCTTCGTGCAGCATCTTCAATAGCTTCACCAGGTTGAACTTTGCCCCCAAACCCATTCCACCTCCCAGCCCCAAAGCCTCTCTTCTTCATGCCGAGCAGCACCCTGCCCGGCTGCACCACCATCACCAGGGTCAGCAGCTTGTAGCTCATCTCACCTGTCTGAGAGGAAGTTAGCAACATCAACGCAATGTAAACAAACTGATGCTACATGAGCTAACTTAATCTGGATGTACTGACTGTAGAGGCTCAGTCAGCTCTGCGCCAACACACTCACCTGTTCAAATTCAGCGCTGTGAGCGATAAAATGACAAAAGACAAAACGTTGTGGTATAAAAACAAACGTGGACGTTGAATGACTCCCGCGCGGAGCTCAACAGCTGTCGTCACATGACGCGCTGATGTGATGACGCAAGGATTGGTGTGATCGCAGTCAGACTGTATTCACGAGGCCGATCATATGAGTTATAGATCAGTCTCAATGTGTTACCTTTAAATATGTCCGGTCAGAAAAGATCCGCTTGTCCTCAGGCCAAGCAAGTCACATATATTCACTGGACACAAGTTTTGGAAGTAGTTCGAATTACATATGATTGTCCATTTCAAATAGTGTATATTATATTACTGGATACATCATATCATCCAGATGGATGATGTATAAGATAAACATAAAAAAGGTACAACTCTTGAAAGGTTTGATACCTAAGCAACATGAGAACAATTATTTGATTGGTCAAAAAGAAGCCATGTAAGTGCCTAATTTCCTCAAGTTTCATTTTAAAATAAATTGTAGGGCCCTTAATTGAAAAGTAATCTGTTATATTAGTGTAAGTGGGATGTGATGGATGACTACTGAATGGATAATATTTATTTTAAACGTTTTATTCAATGTAATGTTGATCTGAAAGGCAAAAGACAATCCAGGTAGGAACTGTTGTTATCGGAGTTTTTCAGTAAGGGGAATTGTATAAATGACGCACGGTATCTGTCATTGACCAATGGCGAGTTGTATTTCCACGCAGGCGCAGTTCTCTAGTCACTACACATGACCGTGAAGAGTCAAAACAATGTGGTGTTTCTCCTTACAGAGGAGGTGTTTTCATTCTTCGCTATGTTTGATGAAATTAAAGAAAACTGTTGCGGAGCAGCGCTGGCTGCAGCGGCACCTCAGAGACCCGTATGTCAAAGCTTCTCACGCGCAGAACTTCCGGTGCAGAAGCGCCTTCAAGCTGCTGGAGATAGATGACAAGTTCAGGCTTCTACAGCCTGGATGCAGTGTGGTGGACTGCGGAGCTGCACCCGGAGCCTGGAGCCAGGTGGCTGTCCAGAGGGTCAACTCAGCCGGGTCAGGTGAGGCATCTGAGACAGGTACACGCGCACTTAGGAGGGGTTAACGTGATACAACAATAAAACAAATATCTCCTTGTAAATGAGACTTGATAATGTCTCCTTGCATCTCAGATCCAGCATTACCAATTGGTATGGTCGTTGGCATTGATTTGCTGAACATGCATCCTCTGGATGGCGCCCACTTCCTGCCCAGTCACGACGTCACCGACCCCTTCACTCACGCCAAGCTGCAGGAGCTGATCCCCAACGGCCGGGCTCACGTCATCCTGAGCGACATGGCACCCAACGCCAGCGGATTCAGGGACATGGACCATGAAAAACTCATCACAATGTGTTTGTCTTTAATAGATTTGGCTGAGAAGATTTTAGAGCCGGGGGGCGCTCTGGTTTGTAAATACTGGGACGGATTCCTCGCTCATAAACTCCAGGAGAAACTCTCGGGAGTGTTCAGCCGTGTTCAGAGTTTAAAGCCGAACGCCAGCAGGAGGGATTCAGCTGAGAGATATTTCTTAGCTAGAATGTACAGAAAACCAGTAAAATGACATTTTATATAATTCTATATACATATACACACATGAGGTGTCCTTTGAGTCTTTTTACTATTAAAACAATTATTAGAAAGGCAGCTGACGAGATGAGAGATATCTTATAAAACTCCTATAAAAATGGCTCCTCCTCCAGAGAAGGCACAATCTGGATCATGGCTT
>JAOWBC010000458.1:7901900-7925080 GCA_028566105.1 Hypoplectrus providencianus
AGAGGTCAGAGGTCATTATCAGTGTCAGTACTGAAATCCTGGACCTGACGAGGATTCAGTGCTCTGGGTTGTTTTGTAGATGAACAAACTTATAATGTGTAATCTTGTGGAAAGTCTTTTCAATTGCACTTTTTTTTTTGCATTTAAAGAAAATATCATTAAAATGAAAACACACTCTGGAGTCGTATTGTTAAATAATTTGTTTTTCTCAGCCACCCATACATAATGCATGTATGCATTATTTATTATATGTTAATGAAAATAATGACATTGATATTTAAGACAGGCAGTAAGTATTCAGGCCAGTGCTACAGTCTCAGAAAAAAGCAGTCTCTCCAAATGCGTCCCGTGGTGTGGAAGCATTATCACCAGCCATCTCAGTGCATGGCTGAGTTTCCTGATGAAGCTGCCATTGCCTGAGAGCAATGATGCAGTTTGCTGGAAAGCAAGCTTTTATGTGATGGCCGCTGTATCAGCGGGCAGCAGATGACAATCTTGCCGAGTCGACGCTGAAAAGGATAATCAACTCGCTTATGGCCATCACGAGAGGGAACAATGCTAGAAGAGAGACGCGGAGCCTCTTTAATTATTAATAGGCAGCAGCGTTTTCCACGTGGGCAGGGTTAACCTGCTGCTCGGACATTCACAGACAGAAAGACACCACAGGAGGTTCTCATGGCCTAATGTGCTCTGCGATGTGACATTGCTCAGTCCAGAGAGAAAACCCATTTTCATTATCATTATGACGAGACTCGTATAAATTCCAGCTGCCCCAGACAATTGTAAACTTCCATCTGTCACAAACACAGAAAGAAACTCATTCTGATTTCCTGTTTCCTTTGTTGTGCTCCCTTTGTTGCATTTTGTTTTGAAGCTTTTGACACATAATCTTAGCATATATACAAATTTACATAATAATCACAATATTTACATAATTGAGCTTTGGTAAGATCCACAGTATTTGATTTTTTTCGGTACAAAGAAATTGTTTAACCCGAAAGCGGTGCTTAAGGAGTGACAGCCAATGGGTAAAAAACAGAGACTTTATTCAATAGGGACAGAGAACTGGATTGAAAAGAAATTATTTCTAAAAGAGCAAAACTAGGCTGGGGGATACAGAGTTGGGGAAAGATAAAATGATGCCTAAGAGTCTACAATGCTTAAAAGCAACTTGCAAATAGTGTTTTAGCAGGCTGGTGATGCAGCCAAACAAATATGGAGAAAACTATAGAGCTGAAACACACAGAAGGTCATTGCACTGCACGATAAAACATGCACATACGTGACAAAACTAAAGTGCACAGTGTCAAAGCATCCAACTTCCCACTTCAGCAAGCAGTGGACTAGTTGCTTTGGCTCGACCCTGTGTAAGAACAAAAAAGAAAAGAAGCAGAGTTTACAGATGGCTAGGCCTGCACATAAAACACACAGTCAGCAAAACCTGAAAAACTCTTAAAACTAAGGGAAAGCTAAAGGTGACCAGTGTGTACAAAGCACCAGTGTGGTAAAACAGCAGTCACTGCTAAAGGGAGAAAAGAGCAGAGGCTTCATACTGAGAGGGACCAAGCGGAATGAATTAACTCTGCATGGTACTTGAGCAGACATCCAAAGAGTCCTCTTAGAATATCTTTGTTTGTCAAAAAGCATGTTAAATACATGCTTTTATGACTTTATTTGAATGTTGGATGTAGTCACTGTGACATCACCCATTGTTCAGTAGATTGGCTGTTTGAAGCATAGAGTTCATTGTTAGTTATTGCCTTCTTGCTTTATGTCCGTTGCCATTGGGAGAGACCATATTTGGACTGGAAAAACCACTTAAAGGGACTTTACTTTCTGGCTGTTTTGTCTGGATATGTTGCTGGAGCCAACAGCTGGTTAGCCTAGCTTAGAATAAATCCAGTTCCAGAGTTTCGTAGGCATACATTGTTAAGACACCTACCAAGCGTACGACTAAATCAAAAAGTCATTTCCCCACCAGTGTGAGGCTGCCATGTCCCCTTTATTATTTTATAACAATATATTGTCATGTTATGGCTCCTGATGTAGACAGATGCTGCCATTTATTTTTCAATGTTTTCATCATTTTACAGTCTTTTTAATCTGCTAAACAGATTAGAATCTGTATAGTGTTTACAACAAATAAACCAAACCAGCACATTCTTAAAGTACCATGATCATGAGACAAGAATCTGAGATCTGAGAGTCTGTGACTGTGTGATGTCGGGATGAAGCAGCTGCCACACCGGCTGACCCTGCAGGGTGGCAGGAGGCTTGGCCCCTGAGGTTAATTAGCCTGGACAGGCTAGTGGTCTATCATGCCCTGTGCAGGAGTTAGCATCTCTCTGTCTCCCTGACAGCAGTCTGGCAGAATATTGACATAAATACACATCAGGATGTCCTTTGTTGTAAATGGTGTTAAAGTAAAATACAATACAATTACTAAAGTCTGGAGCAAGCTAGAGGAGAAACATGAAAACCCTAGTGACAGCTCAATTATCCGCACATCAATCAGCAGGGGATGTGATTGGTTCTGTAAATGGAGCTGGAGTGATGTGGTGTGGTGGATCGATGGCCCAGCGGTCCGCTTCACAGACAAGTCCACCGCCGTCATCATCACCTCCACCCCCCACTGAGCTGCTTGCATCCTGTTTCTTAACATGCTGATGACTTAAAAATAATGCAGATTGTGCAGTGTATAGAGCTTTGATCATATGTTTGTGTCAAAATTCGAGATGACTGATTATTTTCTTCAGTCTCTGCAGATCTGTACATCAGGATGAAATTAAAAAAAATCTCTATATTGCCATTTACATGCATTATAGAGACTTTGAGATATAAATTCACATAATTGATTCTGAATAAAACAACAATTTAATTTCAATGCTGTCAGTTTGCAAGTGTGTTTGTAAAAATATAAAAAGCCAGAGCCAGTAGTAAGGTGATCCAAAATCATACTATAGATACTAGGAATCAGAAATAGTTAGGTAAGATACACTCTTACTTTTTGATACAATCCAACATACATGGGTTCCTGATATATAGAAAAATATCAGACAAATAACAATATGATATATTCTGTATTTAAAACAACGAGTTAAGGTATCATATATATGCAATTCAATGCAAAATTCCTTCCTCCTTGTAAAAGTGAAACAAAAATATCTCGTCTTAAATAACTAAAACAAACTAAACTGAGTTTCAGAACAAATCCCAAATCAAAAAGATACATGAATAATACAAATAAAGACAATCTGTTCGAACAAAGGAAGACTTTGCCTGGGGTTGAACCTTGGAATTTGCATTTATTTATTTTTTTATGAGGAACATCTGCATATCTAAATTTCAAGTCAGAAGCTTCACAAAGCACACTGACTGACGGCTGTGTGTTCCCTATTTCTTTCCCCCTGAACTCCACAGGAGGAAGGTGTTGCACCTTGGCTGCAACATGTCCGCTATAGATCACTTCCACTCAAATATGTTTGTGAATGAATGCTGCAACCTCTCTGATTTTTGAAAATGGTGGTGCATCTGCGCCACTTGAGTAATGCATGAATGAGAATATAATAAATATGCCTTTCACTAAGGTTGACCATCTATAGCTTAACCATCATTAACTTATTTTTGATTCGTCCACTTGAAGGAAACAAGCTGACCACACAACTTTGTGCTCCCAGCAACAGTTTCCTATTTACAGCCGAGTAGACACCCATAGCAACATTATTATTCTTTTGGAGTCGTGTTTCTGGTGACCTTGAATGCAACTCTGATATTCATTATTCTTTATCTCTTTCTCTGTATTCTTCACCGACTCCATTGGGAAATATCTGGCTCTTTAGCTGCTAAATGCTCCACTATGTTCACCAGCTTGTCTCTAACTATCTGTCTGTCTGTCAGTTTGATGCTGAGCAGGATGTTGATGTGGGTTTTTCATGATTTTTTTTTTTTTTTCATTTTAAACAGCATCTCAAACAACGACCCCTTTCACATGACACATTATTTGGACATTGTTATTTGCTTCATTTTCATGCAGCAGAGCAGCAGTTGTGTGTTCTCACCTGACACCTTTACAATATTTCCACCATGTAGTTCGATTTCGCAATTGCCAAACTAATTTCCACCAATGTCTAATCAATTCATTTGTCTGCCTCGGCGTCATAAAATCCACACACTGCATGGTATTATTTCCCCGTTGACAGCGCAGCAACCTGAAAGATGTTGCAGGAGGCTTTCTTGCTTCATTATGCAGTTTTCTTTTTGTGTGCTTGCTGTTTTGTCGAGGGCCGACATTAATGTGACTGCAAGTATTCTTTAAAAGCTGTAAAATCCTAAAAGGGTGTTCTTGACAGAAGCTATAAGTGCAATGTCATGGAATAGGTAAGAGGCAGAGCTATACATGGGAGTGATGGGAGGTGGGTTGAAATGCCATTATCTATCATGGCTGAGAATGGAGAGCTCTCACACCCATTTCTAATATTATCACCCCCAGTTTTCAACATCTCTCTGATGTCCTCTCCTGCCATACATCAGAGAAGACAAGGATGCTTTTAAGGAGTAATTTGCCGTACACTGCTTCTTTTTTTTTTTTTTTTTTTTACTTCATCTTGGACTCTGCTTGCTGTGACCCTAGGCCCGCTGCCTTTGTCACCCAAATTGTCTTCCTGTTTACGATCATCTGTGATAACCGGGGACGCTGGGTTTTTTAATCAGCAGTTGAACAAATAATTCACGTCTCCCCGCATTAGTCATCATACTCCTGCTTTGAATGCAGCTCCTCCCCGTTAATCAACCTTGTTCACGCATGACGCTCCATCACTCAGCTGCTGCAATAAGATAGGATGTGTAGAAAATGGCCTCATTAAATTTTACAAAAGTCTCCCATCACTGGCAAAAAAAACCTCATCTACAACCAATTTGAAATCGTTGTTCTCGCCGCTCCATCAGACAAAAACAGCAAACTCCCACTCAAATAATGAGAAATGTTTGGGCAGAAGTGTCTCAGCTTTATGGGGTTGTTACACATACTGTACCTGTTTGAAAAGTTTTCAAATTAAAATTCTGATTTCGAAGTTTCGGAGGGTGTTTCCGCCTTTCTGCCGGTGATAATCAAGTGCAGCAGGTGGTGAGGAAATGTGCATCTCAGCAATCATCTCCATTGACATGTGTTAATAGCTCATCAGACTAAATTGTACTAATAACTGCTTTCAGGAATCATGATTGCACATACTTCAAGGTCTCGATGCCTAATAAGGCTGTGTTTAATTCCTGAGCTTTGCATCTATAAAATGTTTTCAGAACCTATGCTGATGTGTGATACATAATTGAAATGTAATCATATATAGTGAAAAGTGAAATTGGAGCTATATTTGGTGAATGGTTGCATATCCTTATCTTTAGCTTGCTCACAATAATACCAGAGCAGATGCAGACTGATGCTCTTCCTTCCCAGCAGCTGTCTACTATATTTTCATTGAATTTAGTGGCTACTGCGCCCCGATCTGAATTTTGCCTCAAGCTGCCAATCCCTCCTGGTGCTGCTGGCTGCATACTTGTGGCCACAAGCTTCACACACCTGTGTCAGATGGACCAGAGCTGAGGCTGTGCCACATCCTGTCTTTCAAAAATGATTGTTTAGCTTTTCTGGCTGTTTCTACATTCTGAATAGAGTGGACACAGACTCTGATTGGGTTTTAGGTAGATATACAGCATGCAGGTTTGGAAAATTGCTTTATTTAGCGTTCTGTGGGTGTCGAGAACACGGAGAGCTTCATGGCAACACACGATGTCTGAGTGAGAAAAGAGTGACTGCAAGTCCTCGATTAATTTCCAGATCGCCTCCAGACATGTTTTAAAACATTTAAATACTTTGTTTAATTTCCACAATAAGAAACATTTTTAAACCTGCAATAACTTATATTTCTGCCATTTGGGGGCAGCAGAAACAGGTTACACAGCCACATAGAAGATAATTTAAGTTGATTTGTTTAACTTGTTAGCATCAACCCATATTCCATATCATATTCTTTAAACTCCTAAATATGTTTATTTAGTATTAGCTTTAAACACCAGACTGGTCTCCCCCCCAAAACTGGCTCATTGGTCCAGTAGTATGCAAGAATAGCCATTGTACATCTGCAGACAGGTACATACACACACACATTCACGCAGTGTCCTCCAGGCTTAAACCTCGTAGAGATAAAGTATCAAATTTGACTCTTGCTTCTTTTGCACAGACAAGGTCAGACATCCAAGGATTGTAACAATAAGCAAAACACATATTAGACTGGAGAAGAAGTTATTAATTTACTGGATCATATATTCTCCAAATACAAGCTATAAGGCTATTGCATGCAAAACATGAATTATAGTACGATATAAAGATTCAAATTACTTTGAACCCTTTAAAATGTGATGCTCTGTAATAAGTTGTGCATATTGATATTTAATTGAATGTCGATCTGGATGATTTTAATTTATATCCCATTTCCTCCTGAAAGTGGTAGTAAAAAGACATTTCTCAAGAGTACACATGTCAGAAACACTAAATAATCTGAGTAATAAAATAAATGTCAGAAACATTAAATTGGACCACACACATACTTTTATTAAATGCTGCAGACTGGTTCTACGGATCACCTCCAGCTGTAGTGTTTTCTGTTGTGATCAGACACTTCCTGTTGACACTGTAATCACACTATATTACTGTGCTATTTGCTGCAGGAGCTGTGCACAATTTGGACAGGAAGCTGGTCTCTCCCTTCCTAAACACAGCCTTTTATATCTGCAACAGCAGCAAACTGTTCAACTCCTCAGTCCATCTGCTTTCATTAAGACAGAGTGGTGCTCTCCCCTTCTACAGTAATTGACACGTGGGTGAGCAATGACTTACAGTGGAGAGTCTCACAGACAGGCCAGCTGAAGGGAATATCAAGAAGTAATCAATATCGATAGCAAACAGCCCAAATTAGAAGAGCAGACGGCTGGGAGGGGGTTCCTGCTTAACAGTCTGCAGGCAAGGGTTGAGAGACTTAGTGGGTAGCACTGGGAGTTTTAATAACACAGAATCAATGCGCGCTGCCCGCAAACCTTTCACAGTGAAGTTATTAATTGGAGAATGAACAATACAAAACTGTCACCACAGAGTTGTGGGCTTCCAGCAATTTAAACAGGGTCCATTTACCAAGGCAGGAAACATCCCTGCCTGCTCTGTATTAATGTTTAGTAGGCAGACTCTCCGTTCTGTCTCATAGTTAACACTCATGGATTTGGAGGCAGTGGAAAAATTCAATCCACGGTCTCCTGTGTAAAAATGTTGTTGTGAGAAACATCCTGCGGTATCTTGTTAGTGCTTTACATGATGTAGAGGGTACAGAGTATGGGAGCTTTGTCCTCTGTTATCCTGTCAGCAGAGCATTACTCACCAAACAAAGCTGTGTGATTTATCTCAAAATCTATTATCAAAATGAGTAGGCAGAAACCAGGACTCATAATTCAATTGATACTTTATGGCGTTTGTTATTGGGAGCTGAAGGGTGGGAACGCATACAGATACTGAAATATGGCTGCTGACAGAGTCGCTAATAGAGCTACTGGCCTACAAAGTTAGAACACACACACACACACACACACACACACACACACAGCAGCCCCACTTTGAAAGTAGCCAGCAGAGCGTGGATGAAAGTGACAAAGTAAATGAGCTGCTTGGTGTGTTTAACACAGCTCAGCCAGCACACATGCATCCTGACGGACAGGCACTTGTAGATGTAAATGAGGGCAGATGATATTTAGAGCAGCACCTTCATTCCATGCTTGTCAGCTCATGATGCAGCTCAGCATTATAGCAAAGAAAAATGATCAGCCCAAGGGATCTGATCACCATCTTTATAGTTGGGTAATCAAATCATTTTAACAGGTGACCATCTTTGCACCACCTTGATTCTCCTCATTTCCTTTGTCACATTGGATTGAAGTAGTTTTCCTGCAGGATTCGCAGTGTGGAGCATGTTCATTTAAAAAGATCACATGAGAGAGTGATCCTAAATGATGCTCAGGCCAAGGTGAGCACCTATTTGAATCCAGCTTGTTCAGGACGGCTGAGAATGAATGGCTTCACGCTTGAGAAACTGTTTCATGCCACTCAAAGATTCTCCAACATAAAAAGTACAGAGACTTACCTGGTCTCAAATATATGCCCCCTCAAAAAAACCTTGTGGATAAAAAATACAATACAAATCTAATACAAAGCATATATATGATTATCATATGGTTAATGACTTAATTTTTGAAATTTGAAATTGAAATGTAATTGTTATCCATTTTGGTTTTCTCTTTCAACTATCATCGTGACACCCTTAAAATTGATATCAATGACAAATTCCATTTATTTTTATTTAAAGGGACTCAAAAAACCCTTTTAAAAGTAGTATTATAGCACATCTTTACATAAAGTACATATTATATGAACTTAAGGCTGAATCTTAATTATCCATTAATCAACAAGTATTTCTAGACTAATTGTTGGCAGATGAAATAAATGAAGGTCTGATGAAATAAAAAGAGAATAAAGAGAGTGCACTGCACATAAAATAAGATTTTTTTTTCTTTTAATTAACAACCTGCTTGCAGTGCTGGTGCGGGGAAAAAAATCACTGAACACATGCTGTTCCAACATACAGCTGATTGCTTTCCCTGTTGTTTTATCTGTGCAGCCCTGGGTTAAAATCTGATTGTGTTTATTCAAACGCGTGGGATCATGAAAAATATCAAAGTTTCAATACTATTGATAACCTCATGAAGCCTAAACCTGCACATTATGTCAAGTGTAACCTCTTTTGATAATACAGTGTTGTTTATTTGCAGTCCTTTATGTCCTGGTAGTGTAAATAGAGCAGACACTCCCATCTTTGTAATTCCAAAGACTAATTTGAGATCTGTTATCTCATGTGAGTTGGTCATTAACATTACAGATGTCCTGCAATAGAGATGACTTGGAGGACAATCTCCTGACGACACAGTCTGTTCAAAGGAGCGTTAGATCATTATGAACAGTTGTGTCAGTGGTGTGTTGACGTCGTTGCATGCTTGTGTCGCTCTGTTTCCTGACTGCACCGTCATGGCTGAACCCATTAATCTTCTTGAGTGTGGTAATGAAGGCAGCCTTGCCGGTCTTTACGGTTTGGTGTTCAAATAATTAGAGGAAGACAACAGCAAAAGTTCATGAAGCTTATTAGAATCATGATATCGAGTACATTGCAACCAAGGCGCTTCTGGTTTCATGAACACTGACACTTTGGCATTTTGTCAGAGCGACACGTTCCAATCTGGAGCGAGTGCAGGTGTTGCAGGGGAGCCGCTGTGACGCCCGCCGCGCCCCAGTCAGCTGCTGCAGGAAGCCTGATGAACTAAATGGGCTTCAGGCTTCTGTCACTCGGCTGATCTGTTGTAGAGGGTGAAAAGCAGCGGAGGTGAGAGGGCTTGCATCGGGTGCAACCAAGTTCAAATCCAGAGCTTAGAATAGAGTTTCAGCATGAATTAATGCCACAGTGCTTGAGGGAATATAATATAAATAGTTTTCATGAGGGCTGAAAAGGTCATTGCACCAAAATGTGGGCCAGCTGTGTGATGCTGAAACAACCTAGAGTGGTAATTTCCTGCAAGACATTTTACTTAAATGCAGTGCGAATGTTCAGATAGTAAACATAATCGTATTGGTAGATTTGAAAAGGCTCCCGTGTAACTCAGAAGGCTTGAAGGCCCCTAGAAAAAAAAAAAGTCTTTACTGTTGTGTTACCCTGTGGCCCTGGTGGTTTTGTTCAGCTGTACATCATTATTCACTTATAACAAGTAAAATAAAATAAAAAAAGGAAACTTTTGCCTTTTCCATTTTTGTTCTTCAAATGACTCATTCTGCACTTCAGGATCAGCAGATCTGATAAAGATTTTGTGATGAATAATGAAACACCTGTTATCATAGTGGCTATGATAACAGGTGTAACAATGTGTTAACATGAAAGGAATTGCTCGCAGTGATGATTAGACAAAGATTTATTAGCCAAATCTGCTTCTTGGACATCATGTAGTTAATTTAACAGACAGTTAGATATTTGATCTCTACATATGAGGATACTGCATCACCTTATCTCTTTTATCTATATTTGTTTGGAGTGAAATCTGGGAGTGCAGTCCATCAAAAAAAGTGACAGTTACTGCTTTTTCTGTTGGTGAAATAATGTTTGCCATGAAAAAAAATAATAAAAATTTTGATTGGGATTTCCATTCTTTCAAGTCAAAGAGAGTCTTAAGAAAGTTTTAATAATGCACCCCATTTTGAATTGCCTGTGTGATTACTGTAACCTTTGTTTATGTGCCACATAAATGAATTTTATTCAGTTGCTTTGTGTTGTTTACCTTTGTGTATAAAGAGCGAGCCCAGCGTTGAGCTTCATATTCGCACAGTAACAAATGTTCACATCTGGGAGCTGCCCAAGAGAACTATTGTTTTCTTGTGTCTACTTTAGACCAATTAGCAGCTCCACTGGAGCAGGTAGGGATGTTAATACTTTGCTCAAGGGCACTTTGACAGTTGTCACAGAGGAAGAAGAGAGCATGCCTCACTCAATTTTTTACCAGGCGGTTTAGGATTTAAAATTGGTAACCTTCTCTAGCCTGTAGCTTTCTGCTGCCTCTGTATTTACTGTAGAGTATTTGGGAGCTTTGGGGAAAATGACAAAAATGAGCCTTAAAAAAGGCATTTATTATTATACTTTCAACCAGTAGCTCAAAACAGAAAAAAAAAGTTATTTAAGGGGTTGCAGTGAAAAAAGTAATAGGATAAGCTACAATTGCTTTTCTTTTTTTTGTATGGTTTCATTAAAATTGGAAAAATTAAAATCATAAAAACTTGAAAACTTGAAAAAACAAACAAACAAAAAAAAAAACATCAGTAGGAGACAGAAAAGAACCTTTTCTTAGCTTCTAGTTGCTTGTTTTCATGGATCAGCCACCCCATCCTGCCTCCTCCTAAACCTTAAGACCTAAACATAAACATATGGGTTTTTAAGAAATAATCAATACTGTTGTTACTCTGGAACACAAGAGGTCACTTGTCAGGACATCAATCCATTACCCATTATCTGTAACCACTTATCCTATTCAGGGTCACGGGAGGCTGGAGTCGATCCCAGTTGACATTAGGCAAAGACAGGGTACAGCCTGCACTGGTCGACACACTACCACAGAGCTGATGCATTGAGTCAAACAACCATTTACACAAGTTGGGGACACCTGTGGACAATTTATGGTCAACACTTAATGTCTGGTTGGCATTGGACCGGGAGGAATCCGGAGAACCTGGAGTAAATCCTTGCTAATGTGGGGAGCTGCACAGAGCCCATCTTCCTCCTTGTGTGGGTGTTTGGTGATGTGCTGGTGCATCACTTACCATCAGGATATAAAGAACTGTAATGTCCTTTTGGTTTACTGAAACTAGGCTAAATCCTGGAAAAGTGGACAGGTTCATTCTACCAGGTGACCTAACTGGCAAGACAGAGGACTCTAGCAAGGACCAAAGCTGAGGTGTATGCTTTGTGGTGTATATTATAGAAATTGAAGGAGCTGCCAGGATTTCATTTCACTTGAGTTCAAATCTTTGACATGCACACTGCTAAGCCAAGTCACTGTTTCTGAGCAGAGTGAGTTTTTTTTGGTTCATGTATTCCTTGGGTCTTGGATGTCAGAGTGATGACCTGAGGTCATCGGCTCAAATATAAAAATCAGACAACCTTGTAATCTTTACTCCCCAGTTACTTTCATTCCTGAAACTAAAGCTGCCAAGCCAGGATTCACAGCCAAAAGGTTCAAACTGCTTCAGTAAAACAAGGTCATCATTTTTCCAAATACGCATAAGCAGTTTGTTTTGTGTGGAGCAGAATAAACACTGCTGTACCTTATCAGAGATCTGCTTGGGTATTTGTCTCAGAGCAAATCCTGTTCACAGCATATCAACCACTGCTCCCATGTTTCCACCAATTCAATATCCTGGCCTTTTATTATAGTGGGTGTTAGATTATGGTACAAGAGCACAAGGGAGACGTGGGAAGTGACCACAAAGCGAAAGGAACAAATCTGAAAACTCTGTAAAAAGACAAGTGAGAACTGGCTTGTGTCTGCTTCCAGTTAACAACTCTGAATCTTTGAAACTGCCTTTTTATGTCATGGGGAGTCAAATATAATTCTTCGACTTTGAACAATGGTATTTTTAGCCATATTTGTTCGCCAGCATCTGCCCAAGATATTGACTCCATCAAAGGCCATGAAACATGCTGACAGTCAGTGTAATCCTTCACAGGAAACATTTTCACAAGTGCAGTTTTAGAGGGTGGGTGGACATGCTCAATGTTGTGAGAAATGGGCTTTTATGTTTCTAATGGCCTTTCATTATAAAGTCATAAGTACTTTGACCATCTTGTTAGGCATCATGCTGTGTGATCCAAGCTCTATATGTACCCCCTGTAGGTCAGAGCCAAATGAAGCGATGCATTTTCTTTTAATTGCATTCTCATTTGCAATAAAAAGACTTTGATATTTATTGGAATCCAAATATGCTTTGAACTCTAAGCTCCTTATAAGATCCTTCAGCTGCTAAACTTCTAAGATAATATCAATACAACAGAAATTTCTACATTGCTTTTACTGCTTAAAAATATAATATGTTTCCAAACCTTCAACATTTCAGAAATGGAAGCCACTTTCTTTTTCAGTACATTTAAGCGCTATTGTATTTCAGATTATAGACCCTGCCAGTGTTTTATTCTGCTTTCTGTGCTGTTTATTTTATTTCTCACATGTATTTTTATTTAACACCTGCATTTCTATGCAGATGATATAATATTTATGCCAAAAGGAGTTAATTAAAAATATTGCCAAATCTATGAAATGGATTATTTTGCAGAAAATGCAGAGGAAGCAAGGACCTCATGGAACAGGCAGAGAAGACATTTGGAGAGTTGCAGCCAAGCACTCATCTTGCCTTAGCAGGAGCTTTAGAAACTGTCTGACACTTTGCCAGTGCTAGACCATGACTAAACAATACAGGACAAAACAGTTTTTATGGGACCCCTCTGGGTTTCTGTGTGCTTGCTCTGAAGCTATGAGACTGTGTTTATGGATGCCCACCAAGGCTTGAAATTAGCAACTGCCCACCCTCCAAATATGTTTAAAAATTAATTGAAGCAACTAGTATCATCGGGTTACCAGCCAAGTTGGCAGATGATGAATATGAAAAGTGATACTTCTTCAAAGGTGCAAACAAAGTGAACAAAACAGGGCACAATGCACAAAACCGGTGAAATTTGAAGTGAAATTTAAACTACGCACACAGTACTTTGTAAGGAAATCAACAGCTTGTCAGGCATGCTGGTTCTATTAAAAATACATGTTTGTACTTCTGAGCATGCTGGGTGATAGTTACCAATAATGTCCTCCATAACTCTTTGTAGAACATATGAGATCCAGTGTAAATATTTTAGAGCTGCAGCTAACAATAATTGCGCCAGTCTGCAGTGTCCTGACACCAGCCAGTTTACAGCACTGTAAATATTCATTCATTTATTATCCTTAACCAATTCCCTAAACTCTGATTGTAGAGGGCTGGAGCCACTCCTATCTGACAATGGGTACATTCCTTCAGATCTCTATACTATCACAGGACTGACAACCATTCATTCAATGATTCACACCTACAGTCAATTTAGAGTCGCAAATTAAAAATACGGCAGTACAGGAAGACCTAGACAGAACCCAACAAGGGGAAAAGAAACCAAACAGTAGCTGAAGCTAGATTTGAACCAGTGACCTCTTGTTCTGAGCTGTTTTAAAACTAGCTAAAGGCAAGTTGCAGGTGACTCCATTCAGTGACCTGAGTTGAGCTAGGATGGGCCGGTTCACTCATTACTCAGCTTTCATCTTGTTGGGAATATTTGGTCCGAACTTGGGAATTAAACCAAAATTGTTGCTAGAAAAGACTCAGTAGAAGAATGCACGTGTATTAACACAATAGATAAAGCAACCTGAGCAGATTTGCAGTTCTGTTTTACTGTAAAAAAAATAGTTTTCATGTCATGTCGTCCCACAGTTTTGTGCATCAGCCTGATGTCTTCACAGCATGCTCACATGGGGGTGGTGCACTAACATGAAACAGCGATAAGACAGCTCCATCAAAGCTATATGCTGTTATCTGAAATTAATCAACACCCCTCGAGTCATCCAGAATGGAGTATTCATGGCGGCCGTGGTATGAAAGTGTAATGAAATTTATTAGATCTAAAATGGGTGTGACCCTATAAGAATAACACCAGAGTTATTGAGTTTTTTGCACATCTCAGCGGATAGAAATGACTTTTTATCCTCCACAGACGTTTTTAGTTTTATTCACAGCTGTGCCAGAGGCTTTGATCTGAGATGTATTTACCTAATATCTTTCTAGTTCCTACACGCCGCATTTGAAGCATTTAGGACATTTAGGTTTCTCAGAAGTTGGTCACAGTCTACAAATGTGAACATGAAGTCAGTTTAGCTATTTTAGTGTCTGCAAGTGAACTGTGCTGAAGTTGAAAAAGCATTTCAATAGTTGCATTTCACCTGCTTAAGGAGGCAACAGAGTGGATAAATACAGAAGCTGGAAGCACTGAAAGAGCATCACACAGTCAACACATTTTGAACCTCAGTCCACCTACACTTATTTGAAAAGGCTGTTGCCAGGAGCCAAATTATGAAACTACTCCGCTTGGAGAGCTGACAGAGACGACAAAGCTGTCAGATTCAAAGCTCCTTAGTGACTGACGCACTGACCTGAACAATGTATTTATGGCAAATTAGTTTTCCATGGTTCTGTTTTGGAGACAGTTGACATTCGTAAGGAGGATTTAGTCGATAACTGCACATCATATTAGCGGAAGTCCCAACTCACAGTGTCATTGTTGTTAATTAGTGCTAGTGGTGTTGTTGGCCTGAGCTGTGCTCGAGTATTTCAGTTGTTTTCATGATGCACTCTGTGGTGCATCTTATTATAAGTTGAAACTGTGACTTGGCGTCATGTTTTTAGATACAAGATATAATTGCATGTCAACGTAAAAACTGATATCTTGACAACACTACTCCCTGTGCTAATTACTCACTTTAATTACTGTAAACAGATGGGCTTATAAATGTGATTGTTAATCACAAATATGTTTCAGTCTTAAGTTTACAGGGTTTGTTCATGTTTGAGTTCGTTTCCTCTCAGTAGATCTGCAAGGAAGAGTTGCGGGCTCCAATCCATCTTCTTGCCCACTGATGTGAAGGTGGAGTATTTGTCTTTGTTTGCACTGTCACAGACTGACAGCAATGTGGAAGGAGTTTCCATCCTTCTGCCCACTTTGTACCAGTTGTGGGCACAGACTTCTGTCAACCTGAATACAGGTGGGAAGGAACATTCTGAATTATTGATTTGCTTTTTGACACATTTCTTCTGTGTATCTGTATTTGATATTTGACTTTAATTTGAGGCCAAATAGGTCGATTTGTACTACTTTTAGAGCAACAACCACACTGCTCATATAACATGAAACTTACAAAAGCTCACAGCTAGGGATGATAGCCAACCCTTATTAACTGATGATTAATTAGGCAACTTAATCCCAGTTAACCCATCAGACAGAGTTCAGGCTTGGACATACTTTTCTGACAGCTTGTACCAGTTGTACAGCCACAGTGTTGCAATGTGTGTTTTCATGGACACATGCCGTCATTCCTCCACATCTCAACCCCTGCTACAGCTGCGAGGAGGTCAGCTGTGTGTTTTTGTGGCTGATTTAATCCACCAGCCCTCATAGATGTAGTGGTATGTGTCACATAGCACCATTCATTAGTAGCACCATCCAGTAGTCAGTCTAGAGAAACAAAAACAGAAAAAAAGAGCTATTACCTCCATCAGTATCAATAGTGTGATGTTTAACTGGTAAAAGAAGTCATAATTAATTAATCAATTACTAATAATGACAATATTAAGTCAAAATTTTTTATCATCTTCTAACAGTTCCCAGAGTTTTAGTTCACAGAATATCACACACTGCATTTTATCCCTTATTCTACTTTCTGTGTGACGTGATGTTTCTAAAGTTAATTACTTAAAAAAAAAAGAAGAAAAGAGACACATTAAGGACAATATTGGTTAACAAAGTCAAGGATAAAACATATACATTACCAGACGTGCTCAATAAGTATCACTTCTGTTTGCTTTGGATGATGAAAGTGGTAGAACAAGTATCTTTCATGCTGCTACATCTTCTAGCAGGTACTCTCTGGGGAAAACAGAGTGGCTCTGACTCTAATGACTCCTGACTACGTATCCACTGCTCTTCATTTGCTTCACTAATAAGCATATGTCAGCTGTTTGTGAGTCTCATAATGGGTGAAAAATCTAGCAAGGGCAACGTTATTTTGGACCGCGTTGATGAATATTTATGTTTAAAACACATCAATCTGATTTTATTGCTGTTTCTTAATCCCTTTTCTGCAACAAACAACACCTTAAAACCTCACCCTGATTTATAAGTGAAATCTTCACCTTAACAAGCTAATTTTCTTTTCACTTTGGACTTTTATCACTTTTTACTTCCATTATTGAGTCAAATAGCCCTTGAGGTAGAGGGCAAAATGTCTTAGCTTGGAGACATAATGCTCTTTAGGAAAAACAATGTGAATTTGATAAAACAACAATGATTGTAGCATTCATAGAGAGCTGGGGAATTCTGACATGTCATTTAAAATGATGGATTATGATAGCCAAGGCAACTGTGGAGGATTTTTAATGACCTGGAGGTGATGTGCACAGGTTTCTGACTGGAGCAGTTCTGCAGGTTAGTCTTTGTGTCTTGAATCCAGTATTTCGCAACATTATAAGTAAGATATGTGTTTCAAATGGCTCAGAACAAGTCAACAGACCTGGCTGAACAAGACAGTTACACCACTGGAAGTATACAGTCAAAGCAGGTCATGTAAACCTGAGATGGATGATCTGCTGTCCTTAGTGCAGCTACTGTGAAGGAGTCTGACAGTTTTAATACATACTGTAACCAAACTAAATCTGAACTGGCCATGAGTACAGAGGAAGGAGGAGAGGGAGTAGGTGATGAGGTGTTCACTCCTCAACCTCTCTGGATGAAGCCGTGCCTACTCGTTTTTTTTTTTTTCTCATATCTCTCAGCACTTGGATTAAGACAACTGTAGCAAAGTTTGCTTAAACCAGCGGCAAAGCCAAATACCTCATCGTGCAATGTTAATGAAAGAGAAAAATAATTGGTGTGTCTGCTCCGTGATTTGGATGCATTCCAAAATTTAATGGGCTCTTCCTTGGCCCATGCAACACCCTGAAATTTTTGCTAACAAATCAAGCCGGAAACATTGCCCTCGTATGGTTTCACAGATGGCACATGGAGGCACAATGTTGCCCTTTATAATAGTGGCTAATATTTTGTTAAGTTCAAGCAGAAGTATAAAACCCCAAAATATTCAATGTAATGTGATATCAAACAGATAAAATCCCCTCACCTTTTTAAGGGCCTGTTAGAGCCGTTGTTTTGTGGTAAATAGTTTGGGATAATCTTTTGACTCATCTCTGAATTGTTTAATCATCTATGCTTCACATTTCTGTACTCATAAAAGTTAATGGGAATCTGCCAATTAGATGGTGATCAAGAGAGCAGTGCTGGAGGGGATGGTTATTGATTATCCAAACAGAAGCTTGAATTAAACAAAACTAAACAGAACAAACTGATTCTTTACCCACATGTCATATTTCTGCCACGCTCCCCTGACCTGTCCAGCTGTTGCGGAGCAAAATGCAAATCAAGATCACTCAGTGGAGTCGCACACACTTCTCTGTCTGCACTACTTCACAATGAAGTAATTCTGGCATGCTCTCAGTGAATATATCCCACTACAGCTGGGTAAGTGGCACTCTCACTCAGATAGCCTAGCCATAAAGAGATCAATCGATGGGACTGGACAAACACGTGGACAGGACCTGAAGGGGGTAAAAAGTAGTCTTTTGT
Source organism: Hypoplectrus providencianus (assembly GCA_028566105.1). NCBI lineage: Eukaryota > Metazoa > Chordata > Actinopteri > Perciformes > Serranidae > Hypoplectrus > Hypoplectrus providencianus. Next base: position 7,919,993 of record JAOWBC010000458.1, read on the forward strand.
TCAGTTGGAGACTGTTTCGTCTTCAGTTTCTGATCACTATGAGTAGTTTTAGGACGTTAGGGACACAGGGGACAGCAGAGAGCAGGTGGATCTAATTGTCTTAATCGAATCCTGCGCAATACTGGCACACAAGCTAATGAATATTTGTAGTGTTTGTTATTCCTACTTTATTATATATGTGACATGACTGCTGAATGGAGTGATGCTTATCAATAGATTTACTTGTCTAATACTTTTCTCACAAACAACCTTTTTTCCTTGGCTGCCTACAATACAAAAATTTCAGGTGTAACTAATAATATTAATGATGGCTCTCTTCCAGTCTGTCATGCCCTTGAGCCAACATGCACAATACCAGGAAATTGTAACTAGAGTACCTAGATGGAATCGATCCATAATTATTGCCATTAGTTATTGTCTGTATTATAGGTGGAATTGCAGTACTAATACAAATTGTACATTTGCCCTGAGGTGCAAAACACTAGAATACAATAAGAAAATACATTTAAATTTAAAAAATGCACAAGCATGTACCTTGATAGATATGCTCAAAACACCATTGTTAATTAAGTACAGACTGGTGTGATTAATGTTAAGTGACCAACTATTCATACTATAAGGAGAAACAATGTCTCCAAACCACACAGCCCCCTACAGCGTACTTATTTCTTACCCATTGCAAAATATCAAAATGTCTAAATAAGAAAATGCAGTAAAGCAGTGATCCTGACATGTAATGCATAGGTTTATTGAGATGTGAAGGATTTTCTGTTTCATTAGCAACAGGTAGTCCAAGAACATATTTAGCCCACAGCTGCTACAACTAATCATATTCTATTCTTTTGCAATTTTGTTCATCCAATTGTACAAGTTCAACATTAATACATGTTCAGATTTCAGACATTGTAAATAAAAACATGTTTTAGCTCAACAATAACAACCCAGACAGTGTTGCCAGATCTGACATAATTTTTACAATTTCACTAACTCAGTAAGCACTGCTGTAAGGGAGTTTTTGTTGTTCAGTGGGGTTGAAGGTTTCAAACAGACATACATAGCATGAATTGTCAGCATTGATTGCCATCTATAGACTTCAGCAGCTCTGGGTTGATGGGTAAACTGAATGAAAGATTGAATGAAAATGAATTTGTCGTATGAAAATTGAAAGGTTTTTCAGAACATCTTTAATACACTATTTATAGAAAATGACCCTTTCATCACTTATTACTCTTTTTCAACCTTGGAAGAAATGGATATTAAGATGTAAGCAGGCTCTTGAATGGGGAAAATCAAACAAATCTAAAATGTCTGATAAATCTTTCAGTGTGAGATCTTCACCATACAAGTTCTGTAGTTTTTCTCAGGTATTTCTGACTGTCCAGACCCTCCAGTCGTCCAGACCAACTCGTTTTACTCAGGGTCGTGGGGGTCTGGAGTCTATCCCAGCATGCATTGGGTGACAGGCAGGATACACTGCTGGAGAGGTCGCCAGTCTGTCGTGGGGCTAATACATACAGACAGACAAACACATTCACACCTACGGGCAATTTAGAGGTGCTTTCAACTGACCTGCATGTCTTTGGAGTGTGGGAGGAAACCAGTGCACCCTGCAGAAAAAAACATGAAGACATGCTGAGAACATACAAACACCCAGGCTCCAGCCAAGATGCACACAAAAACATTTCTCACACTTTGAAGCTTGACGTTAATAATCCTCTATTTGCTTTGATTTCCCTTCAGTATCATTTACTTTCAAACTCTCCTATGAGAAACCAAGAGCCCCTTGTCTTTCTACTAGACATGAACAGAATGTGGTGATCTCTGTGAACGCTTTCACTAGCAGTAATGAATTCATGCACGGCCACCTACAGGAGCTATTTCTGTAGAATTCAGATTTCTCTGCATGCCAGGGTGTAAAAGGAAGAACAAAGCTTGATTTCAGCCACAATGCATATTAACACACCGTTCCCTAGTCTGATGCATCTCATTCTCTATTCAGAAAGGGTGTTGAATGCAGAGGAGGTTCAGTCCAAGTGATCACTTGTTTTTTCACACTTTATCACTCAAAACTAGCTTCGGTCACATCTTTTAGTCCTAGAATGCAAATATATATATATATAGTGCAATGTCTGTATATGATTACCTGCTGTGACCTCACAGCAATGGGAAACTTTACTACCACAGACGAGAGACCTATAGGGTCATTACAGGATGTATCTATTGATAATGTAATTTATTTACAGTAGTTTCTAGAATAGGAGTACCTGACATCCAATTACAGAAAAATGAAGAAAATGTTTTGATCCACAGAATGGATTTTCTATGTTGTCACGGAAGGTCTTAGAGTCGCTACATGTTATTCTGGAGGGATTTTCTGCAATTTGCTTTTTAATTCTTGAGTGGTGAAAAAGGTAAACTTTTGCAACAAATCTGTTAGGTAGATTTTATTACAGATTTATGATTGGAATAACAGTGCTGAGCTGCATCTTAAATTGTATGTTAAGTTCCCAGCTTTTAGAGAGTGTGTACCACTTGTGTCTATCTACCTCAACATTGACTTGATTTCTCCCCTAAACATCCTCTGTCCCCCACCTTCAATTCTCAAGTCACTGTGACATCATCATGATTCATTATTCAAAACATAACTCCAAGTTTCCACAGTACCATATTTCACATTTTGTCAGTGACACTTATCTTGGATTTTACCTTCAGATCATAGTGCTGTTTGGATCTTCTCTTTTGCAGGGTTCAAGCATCCAATGTTTCTGAATCTGTAGTTTGGCAGAAACATCCATATTTGAAGGCGTGTTTACTGTCATGGCTACAACTTTGTTGTTTTGTCTGGTTCCTGTAGTACTCCACCACAAGTCCACTGTTTATGCTGATATTAAACTTCAGGCTATTTACATAAAAACGTGAGAAAAATCTCATTCCTTTGAAAAATACTGTCTCTATGTGAAGACAGCATTTTGTTACTGATAATTATTCAGTGGAATCATAAATAAAAAAGCACACCATTAAATCCCTCAGAGTCTAAGTCTACATACATGATATGAAAATGGACAGACATGGATGTAAACTGCAACTTGATTGGTTGGCCAAGGAATGCAGCCTCCAGGCAGTGATTCTAGTCCATAACGGCCTGGCCTTCTGATGGACTGGAAACTTGTCCAGTGTGTTTCCAGGCCTCCAGGCCATTGTATGCTAGGACAGACTCTAACCTCGATTTGACCTGTGGGGATGGAAAATTAATGAGTGGAGATGTGTTTAGTATGAATTTAAACACTTGCATCATACGAGTCGCAAGTTTCCCTCATTTTTGATTCTGTGCAGATGTTCCATTCATGCTCATCAGCTTCTCTACTTCCTAATATCTCCGTTCTTGTTGCCGACGCACTCTGATTAACGCTCAGATTCACACGTTAAGAAAGAAAGAAGGATAAACAGGAGTAGTTAGTGTTTGTGCAGAATATGTAGCAGCCCGCAGAGCTCCTGCTAATGAAAATCAGGACGCTTCCTTCCTTTTTCTGTGTGATTAAACAGTCAACAGAATTAGGATAATAGAGAATTGTTTTTCACAAAAGCGAGAAAATAATGCACCAAAGCGTCAAGTATTCAGAGAATTCTTAAAATGCTTTTAGCATATGATGGGAAATGTCACCTCTTAATGGATTGCAATCTGAGCTTTTTAAACTCATGAAGCCTCTGACTAATTGCATTCTCTTCTGCACCACAAAGTCATTTCACAAGCCAAAGGCTGCAAATTTCAGAGTTGATCGTTCTAAAAAACATTGCTCAGAACAACTTTTAACTAATAGAGATCAAGGTTGACTTGCTTTTCCATTTAGAAATGTTAATACTACCAACAAAAACTTTCTTTAATTGATGAGTGAGTGTTTTCACCATCCTCAAGAGCACTGGAAATCAATTTGGATTGTAAATATATGTTTTTCTTTTTCAAACACATAAACTGCTGCAGGGCATTAGTTGAGAAGTGCCTTTCATTGACAGTGACTCATTTATTTTTTTAAGCCATCTTCCGAAGTAATGTCCCTATCAGGGCAATCAGTGACGGCTTCCAGAGACTTTATGATTGCTGGGCAGATTAGAGGACTGTAGTATGCATCAGAGCCTCATCCAGGAAATAACAAGTGCCTCGGCAATCAGAAATACGTTCCAGCAGAAAGGAGTAAAAAAAAGCCCCTGTGATTGCAGCGTATTTGAGATTAAAAGACACCACACAGAGGACAAAGCTATGGTGAATTCCCAGCTGAGACAAAAGCACCAACAAAGTGTGACAGAAAGAAATCTCATTGTGTCAGGATCTTGAAGGGACACATTCACAACACGGCACAGCAGCAGGACATTATTTCATTCAACTCAGTGAATTCCTGCTTCAATGAGAATGCATCTAAACTAGTTCCAGCGAACGCAGCCCTCAAACGAAATGATTTAGCTCCTCAATGAAATCTGAATTGTTCCCTTCCTGAGGTAATTTGAAATCTCTGATGCGTGTTTTTAAATGATGTACTTTCAGCACATGTGACAGACATCTAAAACACAGTTCTCTGAAAATAAGCTTGTTTTTTTTAATTTTCCATTCTACTGGGAATCACTTTTTTATTGTTCATTCATTTACTGAGGCCAGTATCAGCAAAATGCAACAATAACATTAAAGATGGATATTCAAGTGTACCGTTAAGTCATGACATTGTGGTTAAGTGTCCACAATACCAGGCAGCCCCTGGAGCTTCACTGGTTCAATGAAGCAATGGCCATGCTTCATGCAGATCTCTTTTATCTTTTATTTTATTGCTCTCCCCCTCTCTTTTTTCATTTGTACTAGTTGTATGAAGTCGAATAATCACAAAATTATTATTGCAGCATTAAAACATCTCATTAATACATGTCTCAGAAGGCTACAGCCCGATTTTATTTATTATTTAAAGACATTTCTTTTTAATATAGTGTCAAGTGGTCTGATGTAAAGGACATTTTGTTTAATTGACTCTAGTCACACACACACACACACACACACACACACACACACACACACACACACACACACACACACACACACACACACAC
>JAOWBC010000458.1:7938474-7978396 GCA_028566105.1 Hypoplectrus providencianus
GTCCCTGTTTTCACACCATTAACCTGAGGACTGTCAGATGCAACTGAGGCAAGGCCAATGTTAAGAAGCTGAATTAAATCAATTATACAGCACCGCAGAAAAGGACACTTTGGATCAATGTATTTAGGATTTTCCTTGGAAAACCTTCATGCATAAATTAAAATCCTTTTGAGCCCTGATTCTACAAGAGAGAAAAGGGAAATTGAGCACAAGGTGTGATTACCGGATCATCCTAAATTAAATTAAGATCTTTAGCAAAAGTCATGGTTGAAAAAAATGGGAGCAACAGCTCTTCAGTGGCAACTGCAGAGACAAATCCCCAAAATGATATGTTCTTTTTTTTTAAGCTTCTTCTTAATCTTGCTTCTCAAATACAAAATACACCATATGACATCCTTAGAAGCACTCGGTTTGCTTTTAAATACTTAATTTGCTTTTGCTGTTTGTGATTATTCATACAAGTAGATACTTCTAGATAATCCACTCTGACATAGGATGAGGAAACAGGTAATTGGTTTTGTTAGGATCCTAATATTCATCTTAAGCAATCTTACTTAGTTTTTGCTAAACAGTGGCTACTGTCGCCTCAAGTGACAATCAGAGCATAATGGTAATTTGTACTAAAATTTACTGTAACAACAACAAGTACAGGAGAGTCATAAATGCTGTATGTGACTCTTTAATGTATGTTATTGAGGAATGGACACACCAGACCAAGTGAGGCTTTCATGGTAAAACCCTCATGTGTATGAAACTGAACCGTTCAAAAGCCACACAACAAAGAACAGCACAAATCTACTGCTCTATTACATCACTTAATAACCAACTTTTGCAGCCTTCAATGCAACATTTAATCACTGAAGGGTTAACTGACAGGGAAATAAAAAAATATATATAATGTTGCCTGTTGCTCAGCTATTCAGTAGGGCTTGAATGACTGCAATCACCAATAATAATGTGTCTTTTAAAGCAATTTGTTGAATTGATTCTCAGAATGCAGCAAAGGGATATTTATACTCAATTGCAGGTTGAATGGTGTTTGTGTAGAAACCGAATTTAGGTGTTATGATTGTTTGAGGAATTGTTCATAGAATTGCTAATAAAAGCACTTTAATAAGCAAAACAGGCAATTTTTATCAAATTAATTAAGCTTTAAAATACAATTAAATAGATGTAAACACTACTCTTCCTTAGGGCAGATTACTATTTCCTAACACAGTCTCTTTGATAAAGGCTACTGTTGGGCAATCTCAGAAATATTTAACAACATATTTCTTTTAACAACCACACAGTTTTAATTAACTAGAGGAAAATTCACAGTTTGATGGAAATTAGTACATCCGTGCAGAGATATTGATACTCGGAAAAATCTATTCTCCAATTTTAGTTCAGCAGCTCTGCTTGCGATAGTCATAAAATGCTCTGCCTTGTGGGGCTGTGGGGTGCTTTTGTGTGTTAGAGGACATGGCTCTTCACAACAGGGATAATCACTGTTAGAATAGAATAAATGTGACAGTTTGTGGCAAAGGGAATATACTTCAAAATGAAGACCCCACCTGCCATCGGAGACCTAAAGGCCATTCCTGCTGTGATGTGACCTTTTTTTTTAGTTTAGTTTATCACATTACAATCACAGATGTGTTGTGGTTTTCTCATAACATAAATCAAGTTGGGGATGCAAATGTCTGCATTGCACCAAAGATTGCATAGCGAAGATTTAGACAGTTTGACATCGCCAATAGGTTTCTCGAGAACTGAAATGAAATTATCAGCCCATCAAAAAAAAAGGGGCAAAAGGGTGGAGAACGGATGAACTGAGGCGGGCCACCTGTTGGAGCACCCAGCTGTCAATTAAAGCAGTCATGCCCTTTATTATGCATAACTTAATGCCATGCCTTAATATAAATTAGACAGTTGTCATGATGGGAGAATTTAGTTATTCTGACCTAAACCGCTGTTTTTGCACCAGGCTTTGAAGTTAGGCAATTTAATACATGTTTCAATGTAGATTGAGTCAGCCTCAAGTGGCCAGTGAAGGAACAACATTATCATTATTTGATTGTACAAAGACATTGTAAGGATTCAGCTGATCATTTTAACACCTTGCTAACCTAGCTAGCTAGCTTGTCCCACACCTCTTGTCCAAACATGGTCTCTTTTGGCTCGAAAAAAAACAAGATGGTTATGGCCAAAAACCTGACAATTGGCAATGGCCAAAGTCAAGGTTTTAAAACAGTCCATAAAACCAGTGTGAGGCTATGTACACGTCCTATATACGCCTTACATTGTATGGGTATGGACTTGGGAGCATCACCAGCTCTGAGGCCAGTTCCTTGAGTCTGATTGTGTATGATTTCCAGGGAAACTGAGATTGGGTTGGTGTGTGTTTTGAGCTTCTTTTGTCCACCTAATTATGGTTCAATCTCAGGTTCTTCTTGCAGTGAGGACATACGGCTAACCTCTGAGCCACAGTACCACCCAAAACAAATTCCTGTGGTTTCCACATTTTAAATTCCCAAACAAAGCCTAACACACAGACAAAAACCCACAATACATAAGAACTGCATGCTTCATGTTTCATTACATTACATAGCAACTTGGAATAATAGAAAGCTACCACCTAATAACAGAATGATTATAAATCTAGTGTTTGGAAATAGGCATTCCAGCTATGAATCGTCTCCAGCCATACTGTAATCTGATGCATGTTTCCCATAGATTTGAGCTGGCCCAGAGGGTAGGATTATATGTGAATGTATAGCTTCTAGATGAGCCTTTTTGTGATTTATATTCCACACATTTACTGTAAATGGGAAAGCTGGTATGTCTTCATTGCCAATTCACTATTTCTGCCTTCCAGTATCCACTCTTTACCAAATGTGGGAAATGAATGCATAATACAGCAAGCTGTCTCGCTATATGCTGTGTGTATTCAGTAATCACTAGTATTTTGTGTAGTGGCAGTCAGTGTGAGGATTTTTATTGGCAATGGGAATGTGACAAAGTTTCACAGCTCAGGGCAGACCCTGTTATTGAATGTCCATTCTGTGTAACTGCGTCCGTGTGCTGTTTCATTCAAAGGCCCATAAAAGATATCATTGGAAAACACAAATGTAGGGCGGCTTTTTGAACATAGAAACTATTTTTAATCACAATTCTCTTTGGTCCACACAGTATCAACAAATTATCTGCATTGGGGCTGAGATGATCAAGCAAAAGCACTGGTCAGCTATTCAAGTGCAGATAAAGAGGAGAAATAAATGCGGTGGTGGAGGACACTACATCAGAATGCCAAAGGCTGCCATTACAAAACCACCTTCATGACGACAAAAGAGCAGCGGCAGAGGAGCGTTGAAGAAAAGAACGCTCTCAAAGCCCCCGGGAGGAAAGAGGGTCCAAATCAAATGTTCCATGAAATGAATATGAAAAAATACAGCTCTGCAGAATATCTGGCAAGGCAAAGAATCTCTTAAAGAAAAATGGTGCCTTGTTATTATTCCCCAGTCGCTGACCTTTATTGCAAATACCACACGGCAGAGAGTGAGCTCATCTGACCCGATCTTCCACCCGCTCACAGCGTGGCACTGGTGCAAGATCCCTCACCGGTTAAATGGAAGTTTAAGTCAAACCGGAGAAGTCTCCTCTCATTTACAATACACTGGCTGTGTTTTGTTTGTCCACAGTGACTCAGTCTAGTGAGCCTTCAACTGATTCACTGCCTCACCACCCAAAGCCATGCATAAATTACAGCCGGGCTAGCTCACTGTGTTAGGGCAAGCACAAAACACACACAAGCATGCTCACAAAACAGGTGATGCTGTTGCTTTTACATGCAGATTTGGAATTCAAATCCATAACTCTTGCACTCGTGTCCCAGTGAATCCACAGCATATGCCAACAATAACAGTGCCTGCGGTGTTGAGTTGTTAGGGGATAAACAAAGCAACCAACTACACTAAAATTAATTTTTAGTGCTTTGGTCTCATGCAAATCACATCATACTGTATATGCAGATCTTCAAATGAGCCTACGGCATCCAGCAGGGTATGTTGCCTCATTGAGAGCTTGCGTCTATTTGCCACCACAGACCCACTTTCCATAATGGCAGCAATCTGTATGGTCCAGTGCTAGCCCTGAGTGCAGCAGGCCAGAACACCCAAGGCATCAGAGCCGAGTATATTCCCCTATCAGACACAGGCAGCCATTCCACAGTCTCTTTTCCATTTAGGCTTTATGCGCTTGGTAATGAAGGCTTTTCTTTTTCTTTTCCTCTTCTGTGGATAACCTATTGAAACCCTGCTCTTGAAGGAGGATTCAAACACTGCCTTGTACATTGCTGTTCCAGTTGCTCATGGCCTGTTCATACTGTACTTCTACTCAGTAAGTCGTTGGCTCACTCTCTCTCTCTCTCTCTCTCCCTCTCTTTTTTAATGAAAAAACGCCACAAAATATCACAGAGGTGGCTGTAAATGTGAAGAAATAGAGGTCTATCTTTAATAAAAACGAGTTCTGGCAGCATATGAAGCAGCGAAGTTTAAGGCAAGAATCAGTTTTTTTTTTTTTTTTTGCTCAAGATGATACGGCCTTAAAGGAGAGGGTTGAAGCATTGTGATAGTGACAGGTTAGATCGTACTTTAAGAGTAATCTTTCATCTGCAGTGGCTCTCTGTGTCTGGCTGGAGTCTTTAAACGTGAAGCTGAAGAGTCGTCGTCTTTCATACAAAGCCTCAGGAGTGCTGCTCTGCCAAAAGAGCCGATGCTTCAAGGCGAACTTTGACAGAGGCTCCACAACGCCACATTGAGAAAAACGATCTTGAAACTACTTTGTCTCCCTCCACACCATCAGTCCTACATTGTATGCAAACCAACCAGACTGCACCCCAGCACCTCCCTGGCTATCTCTGCCTCTCAGTCCCCTTCTTTTTGTCAGTGTATCTGTCTAAACAATTTTGCCGTGCATACTAAATGTATTTTTCTGTTCTATCGCCAGGCGTCTACAAAAGCAGGATATCAAAGGATCTGTTTTTACAGTTTGAGGCCCAGCTTTTTCTTGTTTCTCGCCGTGCTTCCTATCTTGTTCTTTGTGATGGTGAAGGTGCCTCAATCTCCGAGGATCCTCCTCATCCATACCAATGACTGCCCTTTATTTGATGTCATTGAAAATGCATGCACTTCTTGCTGGCAAGAATGAAAAAAAGAAGTAAAGATTGGAAACCAGAAGTGGAGAATCAATTGAGTTTAAATGGAACTACTTCTCTTGGGGAAGGAAAACATTGTGCTCATTGAGGTACTGAATTGCTTTGGAGGGAAGGAGAACGAGGGCACGTATGCTTGGGTTATATCAGAGGATATTAAACTCATACATTAATTACTCTGGGAATATTGCCTGGAAAAAAAAATGATGGTCCTGTCTTCATTGAGTAGTGTTTGCTAAAAGTTTGGCACTTTATATGAGTTCTGTGATATACTTGTTGGACAGGAGAGAGGAGCTCAGCAAAAGGAGTTTTTAGTTAGTATAACCACAACTCTAAGTAAGGATTATTTTGTGCCACCTTGATATAGTGAATTCATTTGTTTCCAGACAAAGACTTTTATTAACTGGAGTGTCTTCATCATTTAACCCAGAGACAGAAGTTAAGAGCTTGCAGAACAGTGCTTAACTCAATATGACCTCTTAAGGCTGAAATATTTTAATACAGACTGTGATTATAAGGCACTGTATTTGTAGTTACATAATAAAGGTAAGTTAATATTTAAAAACACATGTCCTTTGAACGGTTTGATTTAACAGTATTTCCCTGATTCTGATTCCCTGGTTAAGTGACATTATTTCAGAGTTTCAATGAATTCGAAATCTGCAATGAATTATTCATTTGGCCACAGGGGGGAACTCCAAACAATTGCTGTGTTAACATTTTTTATTCTAGGATTTTTTTTCTAATTCTGTGAGAAATGCCTGATTTAAACATTACAAAGCAATTAATACAAGTTAAGTCTCGTAATGGGCACTTCCTCATTTCCACCACAAGGGGGAGTAGCTAGCGAAGTAAGCGCTAGTTGTTGTAGTTCTGTTGTTTCTGCCCTTTTCCTGCATAAAACTTTTTTTTTTTTTTAAACAATATTATCAGAACTTAGCTTTAAGAAAAGAAAATGTGCATGTTTGGGCAGCTTGGAATCTGAGTTTCCCCTGTCCACTGCTAAAAGGTCTTTCAAGGTCTATTGTGTAAAATAAAGTTTTATTAATTAGCAATTGGTTATTGTTTTTCCAACGTTAATGTTTACATTTGCTTGTTAAGGAAATTCTGCTGCAGCCACATTGTAAAAATAATTTACCTGCTAGGTTTTAGATGACCGGAGGTGTTTTTTATTATGTATATTTTGTTGTTAAAAGTCAATAATATATCAGCAGCTTTAATACTGATTAAAGCTACTAATGTTGTATATTTTGGCTGGTTAAAGTGGCATTGTCTGAGTTGCAGTACCCATTCGGAGTTTACAGCAGTACTCAGTCAACTCAGCAGATAAAATACTATAATTACTGAAGAAATAAATCAAAAGCAATACATATGGACTTTTATTTTTGTTATGCCTCCCAGTAATCAAACATCCTCTATTTGATTTGTTTTTTTCCAGGATGACAAAAGGACAAATAACATCTCATGGCTGCCAGTTAGTACTGGTCCCTTCTAATTAGCTGCAAATTAGCATCAGGATAAGAAGTATCGCTGAAGTGTGGGCTGTTATAAATGAATGCAGATGATACATGTGCTAAATGTCAAATAACAGATCCTTTTTTGGATAATTAAGGCCTCGAGTGCAGAGGTTGGGCTCATACAGATATGCACAAGCATCCTGAATTTATTGAAAAGTTACATTCAACCCACTTACTACTTGGTATTCCACACTGGTGTCACACTTTGTAAAACTTTAAATGACTTACTGCCCTGCCATCTCTTGTAAATTCCCAATATCTCACTCTGTTGTTCTTCAGTGTATCAAGAGTCCTTCAGCAGGCTCATGACCTAGTATGATTCAGGCTTAGACGAGAGCAAAAAATCTCATTACAAACTAAAAGCTCTACTTTGGGTGACACCTCTTATAAAGATGATAAGCCATGGAGAGTGGCGTGGAATCACACCACGCCGATGGAGACAGATGCATCAGTGAAACCCTGCAGGAGAATTAAAGCAGCCAGGCACAATCGTTAGCAGACAACAAGGAAGCAGAAAAGTGCATCTTGGTCAGCCTTTCTCAGCTGTTTCTGCAAAATGAATGCTGTGATCTCTGCACTTTATTGTATTCCATAACAGTTCAGCTCCACAGGATGCATACTGAGCAGGGGGGGAAAGGCAATCGAGCCACAGAGAGCATTTATCAAAGGGACAGGAGCAAAGTAGAGTTTAATTTAATTCTGTACGTTTGAGAGGAAGATACAACTTGGAATAACACCTGAAGGTTTAAATGCAATTTTCCAGGCCATCAACTGACCATCAACTCGGCACGTTATTTTGGCCTCCGAGCCAAAGCATCTGCCAGCAATGTCTCTGGCTGCTGACTCATGACATGTCGAACCAAAGTGGGTGCTATACCGTGCAGCCCTGAGCGTGACAGGAAGTTATGGAAAACTCACTGCTCAGGTGGATTGAACAGAATCGCCGGATGTCAACGTCTCTATGTTTTTATTAATGCCTTATATTTGGAGAATCGATAAAAGTTCACACAAGCTGACGGAATCTGCGATAACACTCGCTTTCCTTATCTTTGTCAATTTCCTCGCCATGCTGAGCCAAGGTTTCCCCACCAATTAACCTTCAAAATGTGACTGGAGCTAATTCAATTATGCTGTACTGCAGGACTGTGCTTCTGACTGACAGGTCAACCCGCCTCAGTGTTCTGATTGACAGGCTGAGAATGGGAAAGCAGCCTTTTCCCTGTGCTGAATGTTTATATCTGTGTGACCCGGCAGACTGCCTGACACATTAAGGAAGAGGTCATTATCACTGCGAGAGAATCGCCACAAAGACTTTAACTCGATTCATCTACATCTTGAAGCGTTAACTTGGCTTCCAGGGTATTTTACATTTTTATCTTCTTACCATAATTTACACAGATTTAGTCAGGACACTCTCATTAAGGTTTTAACCATGTATTGCAGCAATATGCACTTTAGTTTGCTGCTCATGTTTTTTTTCTCTCTCAAACAAAGCTGAGCAGATTTGACCCAGGCTGTCCTTATGCTCACATTCCCCATTGACTGAGAAATACAGATTTAATCAATAAGCCTACTAGAGCAGTAATCAGTAAACCATCCATGGGTGGTGAGGTTTTGGTGGCTATTGCGAGTAGATAGGAGCAGCAGTAGCAACAGATTCATGTTTTCATGTTCAAGTTTCAATACATTTTATGTAGATGCATAGAGATTAGCTCATCATCATCGTATTTCGAAGGGAATAATGACTCTGGGCCCTATCTTACACCTGGTGATTTGATTGTGATTTTCACGCTGAGCGCCCACGCTGTGTAAGTGTAGTTGTGCCCATCTGTGCACCCATGGGCATGCTGGTCTATAAAGGAGCTGTGGTCAGGTGCAGGGTTGGCACATTGCTACCTTGAGGCAGAAGAAAGCGATTTGAGCCTTTTGCCAATAAAAACCTGGTTTAAAAAATCACTGCTGCATGTTTTCCTGCTATGTGACGGGAACATTATTCAGGAAAACTGACAGCAATCACACTGATGCAAACTCTTACTGGTGGCCTCTCAGTTTGATAGTGTTAAAACATACACACGCTACATTTTTATAGTCTAAGTCTTTTTAGGTCAAGATTTAACATGACAAAAATGAGATAAATTCAATTAACTTGCCTCTTTAATTTGCAGCCATTCTGCATGAAAATTACTTTTATTTTTGATACTTTAAGTACATTTTCATGCTTTTATTACTTTTTATGTGAAGTGGGCTCATTTTCGCAGTGAGGTATGAGTATTTTACTAAAGTAAGGGAACTGAATACTGTTTCTACCAATCAATTGGTCCCTTTGTGTTGTTCCCTGAACCTACCGAATGAGCTTCATTTAACAGAACCCTAAAGGCATATTACAGTTGGACAAGGTGACAGGGGAAAAAAAATCAATCTGTGTTAGCAAGGATGTTAGAAAAGTCAGACTTTCATGCCTCTGCTATTTGATCCATCCATGATGAGAGCTGGAATGAAAGGAAACACGGGGGAGGCAAATGGAAACAACCTCCTTGTGCAATGGCTATGTTGAGAAATAAAACTGTCTCTACCTTGAAAGGGAAGTTATTGTTTCTGACAGGGCGAATTCTCTCCGGCTCAATAAGGGGCAGAGGATACAACAGAGAGCTTGTGCTGGACTATCACCGGAGTGAAAGGTTTTTTGGTGCACCACAGAAAGGGAACTGAAGACTCGAAGGAGATCTCAACGCGAGGTGACAGGTTCACCACTGGGAGGACTTTTCTCCCAGTTAGGTTGCGGGATGCGACAAATAAATGCTTTAAATGCTAATGGACATTAGTGGAGATAAACAGGAATAAAATGCTCTGACATTGTGTCAGAATTTGCATTTTTATTGCTGTTGTCCATTTAAATTTACCTGCACAAATGGCGGGGAAGTGGAGTATTTGCTTTGCTGAGTCTGGAGAAAAAAAAGCAACCGTTTCTTCACAAAGGAGAATATCGTATGTGTGTGCAGTAAGCAGCGGTTAAAATAATCACATAGTGCTTGAGTAGCTCTCACGTGTGATGCTATAGTTGTCACAGCCTTAACAATGCCATTCACTGTTTTCCCACATGCCTCCTCTCTGGCACAGATTTTATTGGAATACATAATTCCCTATTTAAAGAAGCAGAAGCTTTAATGAGGTTTTTAACGGCAGGATTCATCACAGGCATGGATAATACAAAGCCTCCATATAAAAACAACTGCCTGTGTCACAGATGCTCCTAACAGACATTTCCTTTTGCTCACTTCTTGTAAAATATAGTACAAGGGTGTCAATAAATGTCACGTGTGTCATAACCTCCTAAGGATATGAGGCAGAGGTAATTATCTTTGTACAACAAAGTGGAAAAGGTCATATGACAAGATATATTACTTAGTGGACAAAAGCCTTATGGGATGTGATAGATCGTTTGGCCCATGAGCGTGTTGTACATTTACTGAGCCCTTTTGAATGACTGCTTTCATTCAGGCCGCACAAGTTTTATTTTCACTGTGACACATTCAGATTTTATTGTGCTGTTAAGGAGATGCATGCTTTTGTAAAACTGTCAAGTGTGAAAGAGATAACTGTTTTTCCGTTACTTTTAGCTGCGTCTTTAATGCCACCTTTGTATTTCAGCTTCTCCTGCTGACTAGTTTTCACATGCTTTCAGTCATGACGCTGAGCCGACTCCATATGTAGATAATTAAAGGGGACATAGTACGCTCATTATCGGGTTCACACTTCTAGTTTGGATTTACGTGTTTATGATACTGACTGAACTGTCTGAATATACCTTTATTCACCCTCTCTCTCGAATGATCTTTCTACCGACTTTATAAATAGCACAGCTGTGACATCACGACCTTACAGAAGTCCTGATGCGTTGACAGTATTTATATAACACCTAGCTCTGCCTTATACAAAAAACAACATGGAAATCTCACTTTTTTTTCTTCCTGAATATTGGACTTTTGAAATGTATAACTTCTACTTTGTGCAACTTTTTCAGATTCCCTACAATCATTCCAAGTCCCCTGTTTACATTTGCATGCAACAGACACTACACTGTAAATATACAATAAATATATATCAAGAATTCAAAATAATATAGTCCATATCTGCCATCAGAGTTCCTGCTCATTTAACATATACATGTGGTGTTACATATCATTAGTAACTGTTTCTTAGAAGAAATATTCAAAGTTGAAATGCGATCATGGCTTGTCTGTGTACTTATCAGAAATCTGCCCTTTTTTAGAAATGAAGTCACCATACAGTACATGTACGTCAGAGATCTTTATTTATGAAACACCCACAGCTGTGTGTATGCAGGTATCCGGGCGTTACAACCTACATCTGCTGATTTCATCGCCTCATTCCCTCTCTCTTGCTGAAGGTGAATTATAAATGTAGCCGCCGTTATCGCACTCAGTTGGAGACAGCTGATGTCCACGATATGGATAAATGAAACTTAGACAGTATTATTGACTAATTTACTCACATCACTCTTATCACAAATATACTGTTTTCATATGGTAGATTTATTACACCTTCAACTGGGATTTCGCTGGATGAGTGATTCTTTGTCGGGACTGTGCCACAGTTCTGACACATTACCGCCCAAGTTGGACAGTCAGACAGCGATACCAATCTATAATCCATTTGAGGTGCAATTTTCAGCTGTAGTGCTATCTTTCTAAACGGATGAGGGAATAAAGAAGCACAGCCGCTATAACCCCCCCCCCCCATATATCAATCCTAAAATGGTGAGGTCACTTCCTGTTAAACAGAAATACCCAAACACAGCAGGAAATGATGGAAATTATAGATAATGATTTCTTGCAGCCATTAAAAAGCGGTGGGTGAAATAGCATTGCAACAGAGGACGAGAGGCGGACAGATTAAAAGGTAATAAAATGAGCACCTGCAAATGTTTTATCAAACGATACTGTGACAGAATGATGCTGACAGTTTTCTCATTTGGGCATCTCATCTTCTGCAATCTTGTTATCTTTTAGACCGAAGAAAACTTCTTAAGAAAATCACTTGACAAGATTCATTCTCTGTACCTATCAGTTTCAGCTCCTTATAAACAGTGAGTCACATAACATTTAACTTCGGCATCCTCATCAAGTGCATGTAAAAAACTTGTTTATCACCATATTAAATCTCTTATTGTAATCTGCATGTAGTAGTTTACAGTCTTAATAACAGAGACAAATCAACAGTGTCTTACAAACCAAACTAAAAGGTAAATGTCAAAGAAAAATGGATAATGTCTTACAAAGAAACCGAAAGGCAAATGTCAAAGAATAATGGATAATGTATTACAAGAAACTAAAAGGTAAATGTCACAGAATAATGGATAATGCCTCAAAAATAAACTAAAAGGTTAATGTCAAAGAGACGTGATGAAAATGAAGGACGGTGTTGGACAAGAAGACACAAAAGCAGATGGCCAGAGATCCTTCTTTAAAGGTGGCTGGCCTCTGGTTTTTTAATCCTTCTCTGCAGGCGATAAAGCAAAGCCCCAATTATCTCCTCATGTCTCACTCAGGAACAAGTGTGTGTTTTGCAACAACACGTGCATTAAACATGGACTTTCTCGCATTGCATACAATTTAAAATTCAACTTCTGAGACAAGAGGCTTTGTCTTCCGAGGTCTTACTGAATGAATGGCATCTAATAAGAGGGAAGTATTGAGGTGTCATGATTCGGGAGAAGTCCCCCATCATCCTGGGAAAGGTGGCGCCGCACTTATCAGTGATGTGGAAAAAAAATCATTAGGGAGTCCGTAATGAATGGCTGACAGCTGTCTGTCAAGTCTGTGCAGCTCTATTTTAACTCTCATTCATTTTCTCCATGATTGGCTTTGTCATTGCTGAGTTCCAGTGCTGCCAGTGCACGTCTTTATTACCACGATGTGGGATTGGATCAAAATATGAGGAACTAACGCTGCTTGGACTTGCTTTGTGGTTTTTGTGTAGGCTGTAGTCTCAGTCTGGCTCCTTTTATTTATTGTATATGATCATCGTGGGATGTATGTTTTTTGGGGGGGGATTCTGGAGACCTCTGACCTTCCTTAAAAAAACATACCAAGTGATTCTTGTTTATTTTTTCAACTCCTCTGCTTCTTGTGCAGTTTTCATTCAAGTTTCTCTGTGAAAAAGTATAGTAATGTTGTTGGATGCATTCCAAATCATTTCTTGAAGGCCCTTGTCCGCAAATGAATATGCCTGGATATATAAGATAAGGCTGTCTATTGTTAGCTGTGTTCTTTGCTAGCAAATGGTAATTTAGATCAGATGTACTCCAATGGGAAATTAATTTACAGTAACAGTAAATAACTTTGGTCTTTGTTGCTGAAATTGCAATTTAAATGCATTTTTCTATATCCATTGGCTTCTAGATGCCACACAACTTTGTGCAGAAGGTTATCATAACATAACCTGTGTTAGTGGGTCAAAGTAATTAGAGGAACACAATTTAATCTGCATTACTGCATTATTGCATTAAAATAGAAAGCCCTGATACATTGCTGTATCAATTTATACAGTCTTGGTGTCTGTGAGGCTCCCAAACAAAACACAAGGTATAATTATTTGACCACAAAAAAAAGTTTATCATGCAGACTTTTTTTCCATAGTACACAACAACACTGACGGGCACAAAGGGACTCGAGCAGGCACAGGGTGTTTACTGATTTAATGATTTTTGGTGCGTTGTGGATCCACTGATCGTCCACAGGACAAAGCCTCTAATCTTACGGCGGCCATATTTCTGGTAGATGTAGCTCTCATCACTTAATTAGTGGACTGAGGGAGCATCAAGTGATCACTTAAAATTACACTCCATTAAAACTGATGACAGTTTGGGCAGGGCAATTGAATGAGTTCAATTCTGAGATTGCACCAACACAAGACCACAAGAGAACCACTGAGGAGGCACTGCATCTTTTATGTGATTAAACACTAGTAATACTATAATGATATGAATCAATCCAGAGGCATTTATATATGCATGTTGCTGTCATGTGGGTGTGGCATGTTGCATCTTACCTAAAATGAAGTTTTATATATTCACCATATGTCATCAAGTTGACATCCAAGCGACTAAGTCGTCAATGCAACGACATAAACCAATGTTTTATTTACAGCGAGTTGTTTTTCCATCGTGAGGGCATTGATCACCGGGTACCGAGAACTGCAGCCAACATGAGGAATAACAGGCCGGAGTCAAATCGATGCATCGAGCGAATCCAGTGGAAGGGTTAAATTCCTTTGATGAGGAGGGAGCCCAATAATTGCCAACCATACGGATGTTTTATAATCACTTTATGTGACCAATTTAAGGCTCCCTCGGGATCCATGTCTCTCACTGGCTAATCCATGATGCTCTTTACGGTAATCCATTCAAATAACTCTTCTCTAGTGCCATCAATTAGGGATCCAGGTTGATGGAGGAGCTGGCACTATGCAGCTTGGTAGGGACGAAGCTGCTGTGACCTGGACGAGAGAATGATCATCACAGCGATCAATGACTGCATGATGTTTGGAATCCCATGACGAATTTTAGACGGATTTTACGGGTTAAACTATCACACTAAAACCACAGTCCCTCCAGTGAAAGAGTTACACAATTTCAGAATGGATCAATACAGTTTATCAGATTAAATGTTGTGACACGTGAAGGCACTACACCTATGAACAGATTCGTTCTTAGGTGGCACCTGAGAATTTGTACCTAAATGGGTGTCTATACGTGCAACTATTCATCTGATAGACTTCACATTGCATGCATTATGTACACACCGTTAAGTGTATTTCGAGTTGACCCCTATTGTTACTGTTACACTGCCATAAGGCATGCTGGGTACAGCTCGCTCTCCATCGCTTCATACAGTACATTTAAAAATGGATGAAGAAAGGGAGACCGGAGGGAACAGGAGAGCTGCATTGTATTAAACTCATACACTCTCACACATCAGCAATGTTACTTTTAAAATAGACAGTTTTGTTCCTGGAAATAGCCTGATCCCATATAGTTGACTGTTAGCAAATGATGTCTATAACATGCAGCTACATGCAGTTGTACTTAATTAGCACAAACGATTATCTTTTCCTCAACCTCACCAAATAGTTTTGTTCCCTAAGCATAACCAAACTGTGACATTTCTCAACATTAACCATGTGTTCAAAACTGTGGCTATTGTGTTAAGAATAAGGACATTTAGATCTCTAAGTGAGGTAATTTGTGGGCTGTGTTTGATGGCAGGAAGAGACGACCCGTGGTCAGATTGGTTTGAGAATGTATGGCAAGTTCAAGGGGGATCGATTGTGGTAAATCCCAGGAACACACCTCCTTGTGAACAGGTGGAATTTATCAGACTGAAACAGGTGGTGTAAGTCAAGGTAAAGAGGGTCTGGTGAATCTAACCAGCAAACAGGTCTCTCTCAAAAAAAACAAAAAAAAACAAAACAAAACCCCAAGAAAAACAGATTAGAATATGCTGCTTTGAGGTGTGCATAGTGTTTCTCAAAGAAGCCAGGATTTTTCATCCAGCACATTGTGTATAAATCAGGGAAGTAAGAGCACATATCTCTGCAGGGAAAGTAGGAATTATGGGTCCCCTTAAAGAATATTGGTCTGGACACTCTTCTTTTTTTTAAATAAAATAATTAAACTGGGAGTTTTGTGGTCCCTCTCCAGCTCTGGGCTCACAGACTTGTCACTAACTTTCACCATCAGCAGCGGCAGCAGCAGCAGCAGCAGCTCTACATCTCCAATTTAATGGCGGCGGTTAAACCTCGCTGCTACTCTTTCATTGGTTGCTTGTTTTAGGATAGCAATAAATAGCATGTATGTACAGACTTGTTGTGCTCCTTATGCAGAATGTGTTCTTATATTTATACCCTAAGAATCAGTCAAGCAGAAATATTTCTGGACAGTTCGAAATAACAAAAATCCATTTGGCCGTACTTGAAAGGCAGCAGGGATTAAATCAAAATCATTCAATTGATCCAGCACTCAAACACATATTTGATGGGTCCAATTGGGGATTTTATTTTTGAAGTCTGTCCAAACATGCCTTTCCTTATATGATTAACAAGAATATATACAAAGGCTCATTGTCTCCCAACTTCTAGTGTAAATAAAAAATGCCATAAATAGCTGCTCCCATTTAAAAACAAAAACATAAATTATGTAAACGTGAAGGAAATGCATCAAAAATACAATAAAGAGGATTTCTTTGCTAAGTGATGGCTCCAGAATAGCAGAATCAGTGTCTATTCAAGTGCTTTCTGGCTCATCTCAAACACAGAATTTTGCTGATTTAGATATGAAGCACCGAATGCATTATCTATAGTGTGAGAAACTGTCTTTGAATATATCTTTATTATTGCTACACAGCTTTGTTTCTAAAGCATTACCACTCTCCCCTGGGGGCCTCTCCATTTTGAGACTGCATCTCTGCCTTTTTTTTTTTACAGGCACTGTGACTTTAGTTTTAATAAGTATTAGAAGGAACAAAAGTTTATAGCTCCACTAGCAGCCCTGTGAGAGTGGATATCTCATTCCCTACCAAAATAAAGTTGCTGTCTGTATACAAAATACAGACACTTGGTTTCTAGATGTTTATGCCAGTCAGCAAGTCAGACTCAGCTGTGCTTTAAACTTAACGCTGTTAACATGTGAACTGCAACCAGCTAAGTATCTCTAAGTGAGAAAGCTAAGTGGATATATTCACCTGCTATGAGCTTTATTAAGGACATGGAGGACCGTTTCAGAGCTTACAGTTTACTTTGAATGTGTCTTCTTCTGCTGCGCTAAGTAAACTGTGTTAAATTTAGACCAGGCTCTACTGCTGCTGACATGTGCCTTGATGAAGCCATAGGGCACTCCCCATCTGCTCTGCTTTACATGACAGACTAGCTGAGTAACTAGTGAGTGAAATGTATTCCAAGAAAGCCAGTCAGTGATGATTAAAATTCGAAGGCCACATCCCTTTTGTGGACGGCCTCTTAATTAGAACTAATTGTTCAGCGTGCACACACTCGCCCTGACACTGTACACACATCAGCTGATGAAAGTACTCATTTGTTGCTCAGAGGAAAATAAAAGGGCAAGAACAAAACAAAAGAAAAAAAACACCTCTGCATCTTTAAATAGACATATACAAACGCTGGCTAGTATATGAAAGCTTAAATACGTATTCGTTCCAAAATGCAGCCCTCTTTGGCAGAAGAGAGGTGATTAATTTATTGAATTCACTGCACTTTGTTATATTATTTGCTGCAGGTTTGCTCTTTTTTTTTTTTTTTAACACAAATCATTTTAGGGGTATTAAATCATAGTGTTTATAAATATTTTAATAATTCAAGTTGAGAGTGAATAATTAAAAGACAGATTACAGTCATTGAGGGGAAAAGTTAAATTTTTAGCACAATAATTGTTACAAGAAAGCCCTTTAATGAGATGGTTGGAGATTTATAGACAATTTATTCTCATACTCCCACTCACATTTTAAAAATAAAAAATCCAAGCCTTTTCAAAGGATTTTTCTGATTTTTGGAGGGGAGGTTTCATGAGGTACTTATGCTACCTGCAGTAGATGGCGTTTAGCACGCCCCCAGTCAGGAGAACAGGCAGCGTAGCGGGGGCAGCAGCAAAACCTATTTTCGCCATCAAAAGGCCAGCCAAAAAAATCTTTATACATTTAAGTTTACTCTATATCAGAAACATTTCACAGTTTTACCTCCCCCATCAGACTGCTACGTTTATAAGGGGGAACTGAAGCCGTTCTATGCTCTCTTTAAAGCCACCAGACTCCTTTGACAAAAGCAATAATTTGAGTTTATAGAACGTTGTAGTTACTTGTCTACAGCTGCAGTTAGTTGTTTGTGTTATTGTGTGACCTTGGTTTTTTTAAAGTGTGGTCTGAATTCTCTTAAAGGGCCCTTACTTAAAAACCCTAAATATTTTAGTTTCTGGGGCTGAGATGCCTGTGTAAACTAAAAGTCTGAGGTAGAAACCTGAACATCAACCAGAGTCTACAGAGTGATACTCAGACTGGGATGACATGTCCTTTGAGCGACTCGTCTTAGGCTCTGTTCTTGTCATGTGTATTGACCAGTGGATTAGCGATGGATTCTGTGTGATCCTCTTAAGGGGCGTCTGCTTATGCATACCTGCAGTCCACTCATGCTACAAGCGAAGCACCCACACTTACCTCTGGAATCTAGGCTGAAGTCCTCAGCGTGAGAAAGCATCCCTGGTGCCCTCCAGAAGTGCAGATGTTTACCGATTTCTCCTTTGGAACTCTGTGAAAGAAAGAACGAGATGATAGAGAAAGATATTTTGAGCAACTCAGTACGAGTGAGTCGGTTTTGTATGTTAACAAGCACTTCACACTTTCATGCATCAGGCAGGTATTTAAGCCAACATGCTGCTTTCATTCCATGGAGGCCAATCTTAATGGGGCATGTAATAAAAAGCTGCTTCTTCACAGGATAACCTTCTTTTGGCATTGCAGCCCACGAAATGAATTCAGCTGCATGAATGTTCCTTTTTTTCTCTCTTTTTTTTTCCCAAGATTTGGAACCACCTCATTAACCTTATCTAGCGAGAAAAAGCTAATGAAATCCTCTGTTTCAGTGTCCGGTCTTGCCAAAGTTAGTTTTACTAATTAATCAAACATCAGTTCCCCCCCTATCATCTTAATGACTCCCTGTGAAGTAAATGAGGATGTGCTGCACACACTGCCCAAGGGGAGCCTGCATGGGCACATTTTCATGCATTTTCATTGGAAGTTAAAATAAAAGAGGAAAGACAAACGTTGTGCAAAAGAGAGATTGATGTTTTGTATTCACCACAATAAGCGAAATAGAAATGAAATATGATTTCCTCATCTTTTATCCATGTTTCGTTCTTGCTCTCATGATTCTGTTTACAGAATCTGTATAGCATGCAGTGATGCAAATCTGCAATTTTCCCACCTACATACATATTAATATCTGCACAAGACAAGCTCCAGATTACAGCACAATCAGTATTCATATTACTACTCTTGCCCTAATGAAACAATTCTGTGTTCTCATCCCTTGTGATTCAGAGTGTACGACATGCTGTATCAGATGAAAAGCACCGGCAAAATTCAATCTCCAACAATCAGTAATGGAAATCTGCAAAATGGCTAGATTTTCAGTAAATGAGAGGACAATAGATAATGCAATTCAATTAGCTACTAAGGCTGCTATATTTGCATCCCAGTGAAAGGGGTGATAGTTTAAGTGGCCCAAGGCAGCTGCCTTTCAGCAAAGGCCCGTGACAACACAAAAAGCAGCGGAACCAAGAGAAAAGGCGAGTTCGGGAGTCTTCAGCAGTATTCTTTTAATTACTCATCATAATGACTCCATTTAGCTGTTCAATGACCCATTTTACGGCATTGAACAGGCATGGGAAGCTCTCTGTCCTTGGCAGGGTCAGTCCTGCAGCTGCCCCAGCCTGCCATGCTTTAACCAAGAGGGAGCATTTCTTTCCCCCCACTGGGCTTAAACAGACAGGTTGCACATTCGTATATGTTCACACTGGCTCTACGAGAGAAAATAGCTGCTTAAATGTTAAAAAAAAAAAATGGATTATTCTTCATGAATGTTGTTTCATATCAGATAAGAAATGGTTGCTATGTTGGACCCACCCAGGATGTTGCCACAAAACAATATCGTTAGCCTCATAGCATAATTGCCTAAGTCATTTTTTGGCCAAATTGACCTTGACATCACCAGATGTGATGCAGAAGTAATAGGAGAGTAAATTTAAGCAAAAATCTCAATTTGGCCAAAAAATGACTTAGGCAATTATGCTATGAGACTAACGATATGTGCATCAGGGCTGTATTTAAGTAATAATAGTTATTATTATTATTATTATTATTATTATTATTTTTGCCAAACTGTGCAAAGGACATCCATATAGTATGAGCCTTGCAAATGTTTTTTTTTTTCAATTATGTTTATATTATGATGGCAAATTTCAAAAATATACTTCCTTTTTTTTTTTTTTTAATATTCTTTATACATAATCTTCCCTTATTTTTTAATAAACACTCCTTGTCATTTCTGTCTCAACAGTAAATGGTTTCTTTTAGAAATGTTGTCTTTTGTTAAACCTATTTAGGCTTAGAAGCTGGCATGTGACATTAACAGGCAACTCCAAAGGTAGCCTGCATCATCAACCTGTGGTGATGGCAGTAATGTTTTCTTTTTAAACTGTCTCTTAAAGCATATAACCAGGACTTTCTTTGCTCTTAACCTCGGTCAGTGGTTATGTAGCATAAATTCACAACTAAATTCAACACGTGAAACAAACATATGCACTACAACAGTAAGCAACCCTGTTTAGGCCACAATAGAGCCCGCTGGTATGTCAGTCTACCTTATTAAACCTCATTAATACAGTTATGGACAGTTTGATATAGACCAGTGGAGCCCACGTATCCGTCCACCATCTTTTGAACAGAGTGCTTCTTTGCAAGGACTCTTTTGTGTTGCTCTTCATAAGACACGGCGTACGTGAGGACGGGTCAGGCTGCAGCCCTGGAGGAACGGGTGCAGGAGGGGAAGAGTGGAGGTGCTGAGGAGAAACAGACCCCATATGGTCTTGAGGAGCCCGAGTTTCTGGCACATCTCCAGAATGCTGACCCAGAGCATTGAAAGGTTGAGCACTGGCACCGATCTGACTGATTCTGCCCAGCTGCTGACGTGCAGAGGAGCGCACATGGATATGAGGACAAAAATAGCTTGCTGGGATCCACAGCTTGACGCAACTGTTCAGAATTTAAATCACTGCCAATTTATTCTGTCCCACGTCAACTTCCTATGAGATGACTACCGTCCCAGTGTAGCAATATTTAGTTATTGTGCATAAAGGATGTTTCGGTTAATTTCGTTTGATCTGTGCTATTACAGCCCTAAGTAGATGCTTTACAGAAAAGAAAATCAAATTTGTAACGTATTAGCCGGGAGATTTTAGATTTGCTATTCAAGCCTGGTTGTGTGCACTCGATTTGAATAAAGAAAGCAGTTTAAATATTCAGAAAAGAAGTGACCCCAAGTCAATTTATGTGTGCCCTCTTCATCTTACTGTATAAAAAAGGCAAACCATCGTGTTGTGCCCCTTCATTAATTGAAGAGATTAGTGTGCTTAAGAGGTTTGCAGAGTAAGGACTCTCTAGACATTTAAAACAAAGATAGCAGAGATTGAGATTCTCTAAATGAATATTTGGTGTTAATAAATCAACCAGGAGGTTTCATTCCCCCATTCCAGTGCTGATGTCCGACAACATCTGCACACACCCTAATTTCCTGTTTGATATATTGAATGATTGAGCTCATTAACAGCAGTGAGTACAATGTATGTAGCTTAATAGAGCAGTAATTCTAAGAAATATATGTAATTACATGGAAACTCACAGGGCTGAACAACTGCTGTTAAATCGAATGGCCACTTGAGGGCGGCTCCAAAATCTTTAAATATCCAGACTTTAATGTAATTATTAAGTCCCTGTATCATTCAACTTCATAGCAGTACATTTCAGGCAATCTGTCTCCTACGAATCTTTGCATTTGAGCGATCATTTATAAATCTTTTCAGTGAATAGATATAATATCACTAAATATATTATGTTGATACTGAAGCGTATCATCAGATTTTTTTCCCACCCCTAGCCCGGTTTTGCTTGAACAGTTCAGAAACCCAAAGAAATTAAATTAAATGTAAACTAAAACAAGAAAGAAGAGCAACTTTTCAACATTAACAACTTGAACCACTGAATATTTCATATTACTGCTCGGAAACGGACTTCAGTGATTAATCCATTCACAAAATAGTTGCTGACTAATTTCCTGTCGATCTATTAGATTAGGTACGAACGTCTCTGATAATGTTAATCAATGTTACTCATGCACATTTGAATCATCTCTTGGAAAGGAAAACAGCCAGACACTCACACATTTCTTCAGAGGGAGGTGAGGGAAAGTTAAATAGAACATTTTGAGCCCTGCTTTGAGGAAACCGTTTTTTGAAAATGAAAGAGGTTTAAATTTACAGGGTGCAACTGTGAAGCTGATGCAAAGTGTTTACATAAAGACATGATTGCAGCTTTGCCTCTACTTCAAAAAGGGAGTCAACTCAAGTGTTGCCCACTGGTTTCACCTGAGAGTACATCAGGTGTTCCCAACAACCATCAGCAATTTGGAGAAAGTGTCCTTAAAAATGCATTGACCCTGGCTCCCTGGGCTATGTCATGCTGCACACAGCTTCCTGTGGCGTCTGGCTTGGAAATGGATCTAAATTCAAATCACTCTATTTTGTAAATGTAGAAAAAAGGGAGGCATAGCATCAATCACTTCGGCTGTGGTAACTTGCCGGTGGCCAAACGACAGAAATAAATCTCCGTGCAAAAGTGTGAAGATGTGACAGAAGTGTTGCTTTCCAGTAACTGTACACATGAATTGCTCCTTGCGTGGTACAGTTCATTCAGAGTAACTTGCATTAAATAAGATCAGTTTAAAATTTTGACATGATGACGAGGTGGTGAATACATTTCCTGTTATGTACTTCGCTGATCCTGCGCTGCCAATCAAGGAGAACCTCACTCTGCAGCACTTAAACAGCGTGGCAGCTGGGGTGGAGGAGGCTGTACAAAAGCACAAGCAATCTTTGTAGCATGCTGCACAATCACAGGCAACAGACTGCACGGAGTGAGCAGCAGACTGGCTAAAAGTAACACCTCTCTTTGAAAGGTCCGCTGTGATGCAGAATTATAGAATCAGACTATTGAATAAAACAATTTCTCTTTCTCTACAGTAAAGGAAACACTAACTGGGGTTGTGTCGGGCAGAATCTTAATGCAGGTGGTTCCAGCTGACCATGAAATAGCTGAAGCGGAGGGGGGGTAACGTTATTAGATTTACATATTATCTGCTAATACTCAAATGTGCATTTCTTGGCTTTACATCTGAGTGATCCAGACTCTGTTCAGCCTGAAGGTATGGAAGTGGAGAGCAATGCAGCTAGTTTCCCCTGTGGAGAATAACAGAGTATGTGCTGCCTGTTGAACCCATAGACAACAAGCCTTAAGCAAAGCAACACACACACAACAAACACACACACCCCAGGATCCTTCCATTTAAACACTTGGCCATGTGCATGCGTATGCACACAGTAAACTTTGAAATTGCCTTTCTAAAAATAGACACGCAGTAATACTTACAGTACCCTCAACCATGGCAAATGCTATCTCCAGTAAAAAACACATTTGGAGGCAGAATGAGTTTCCTGATAGCTTCATGAAAGCAAGATACTGGTGTGCTATTCCTTCACTCATACAATATTTAAGTAGCATGGCATGCTTTCTAGAGCACACATAATGAAGTTGTAATGGCTCGACAGAGAAACAGAACATGGCTGGTTGTAGACTTTAGTGCTGAAGTACAAAATGATTGCAGTGCGCTGAGCATGTGTGGAGGCCTCACGGTCGACAGAAATGGGAAGAAAACATGACACATTATGAGACATTATTATTCTACTGAGATTTTTATAACAGCTTATGCAAGGCAATGCCATTCTCCCATGTAAATGTTAATGTTCTCAGACGTCTCCAGCTAAATTTACATTTTAACATTCGCTAAATTGAAATAAAATACATGAAGTATTCAAACATTCAGTTCAATGGTGTTTGAAATTTAACATGTAATTTAATTGTGATAAAATTATGATGAAATTCTACTTATAATGCACCAAACCACATCCAAATGAATGCATAGTAGCATTACATACTGCTTTATTATCCGTTTATTTCTCATTTCTTGTATTTCTACAAGATTTCCTCCCCCTTTTAAAGGAACTGCAAAACAAATATGGGTGCTGAATCTTATTCACTTTAATAATCGGTATTTATTTTATAGAAAAGTAAAGCTCTCTCTGCAGTTACCTATAACTCTAATTAACCTAATGGCTCAGAATAATGGTCTCATGAAAAAAAATGTAACAATGGGTATAAAGGCACAGCTCTGTGCTGAAGGACTCGTTCTCCTCAATGTATTCTCACCATACATTCTCACCTCTGCGTTCACACCAAAAAGCACATGGAAAGCCTCTTTTTCCTGCTACTACTTCATATTTTTTCAGTGTAGTTCTTCCTGCTTCGTGCGATTCTTTTCTCATCTCTCATCTCAGCCTGTACTCTCCCATTCAAAAGCTTTTTCTCTGTAATTTTCTTTCACTAATAAATGTGTTTGTATTTCATAACATTTAACTTAAACTAGTAGTAGTACAGCCCTTCAGATTCTCCATAGTGAGAAATGTCATGCTTTTGCTGATAGAAACCATGAATGTGGGAGAAACTTATTGAGAATTATGAATTATGAATAGCCACAGCTACTTATTCCTGCTAGAATTATGTACTGCCTTTTTTTTTTTTTTTTTTTGAACATACTCATAAAAACGTTCCCTAATAAAACAAAAAAAAACGTGTTTGTATCACTATATGGCTTGCCCTATTCCAAACATTCTATTTATTAACCTGACATTGTGAGTTTGGTGCCTCTTGTGTTGTTTTAACATATAAAAGCTGTGCACTTAACCTTTGGCACATTGAAGGGAACCCTGCTGTTGACACTTCATTTCAGAGGTGCATTCATAATCTTTTGTCGAGCCATTTCTGTGCTCTGTGAACAGACTGGACCCCGGGGTCCAGTGGCAGGAAAGCTATTAAGTGGCACAAAACTCTTGGGCTGTTTTGTTTTGCCTGGGGAATCATTCATTTAATGTATGATCTTTTCCTCGTACAGTGGTTCCTCCTGCTTTGCTTCCAGGCAAGCTCTGAATAGTAATGAATAGTCACAGAATGGCACTCTTTGACCAGGAGTGGCCTTACACACATGCATGTGACAAAGACATTAATGTACTCCCATGTCTGTTTGCTCTCCAGGATTGTTCATCAGGAACATCTTGTGAAGCACCATAATGACTTTTATGCTCGGTCAAAGTCAGATCTCTTGAGTGACACAGGCTGTAATTTGTTATTATCTGGAATAAGTGGGGTGGAATGATAAGGATGACAAGTATAACAGGGGCTCTGCGTGGTTTTACTCCACTGCCTTGATTGCTTTTAGCAGATTTTCTTCAGGGCAGGACCAGCTCAAGAGGGCATTGTGTGCTGGTATTCTGGGATTGACTGAGAAGAACAGCTAGGAACATGAGCACACTGAACACAGACTAATGCACAGAGGCTCTTTTCAGGAAAAGAAAAGATTCATGCTACATTGTGCACTTTCATTATGACTGTGCATGAAGTCATGTACAGCACAACTGTATTCCCTTTCAGCACTAATAATGTTCCCTGCCTCTTAATGTTTAAAATTGGAATGACTTGTGCCAACATAAAAATCTATGGACCCTTTGTTTACAAAATAATTGGTCTCCGTGTGTGCAGACTGCTTCATGTGAAGCACGTTCTCTGCTATTCCCATGAGTGAACGTTAAAGGCATCTGGGAAGACATATGGTGCGATGAACACTGATGTTGCAGTGACACTCCTGTCCAGCGGCATTCTTTTAATTCAAAATAAAGATCGTATCAAGAAGCAGCTGCAGAATATCTTTGACTATGCCGCCACCATTAAATTAAGACCTACAGCAGAGCAAAATTTCACCAACAGCTCCAGCATTAATTTAAAATGAGTCCCGTCATCAGTGCCATGATGAGACTTGAATTCAAACTGTGATACTGAGACTTGCAAAGGAAGTCCATGAAGCCTCCCACAGTTCACTGTGGGCATTTCATAGTCTGCCTAATTGATATCATCATCTGAAAATCCACATTTTACCCTGAATAAAAATGGACTGGAAAACCACAGTTTTACTCTTCTTCAAACTGGGTTTATTTCAGTTTTAATTGCATGCACTCTTAGCTCTTAATGAATTTGTCTTTAGTTTATATTATCTTGTCGAAGGTCATATATCATAAAACTTAAATAGATAAACCTGTGAGTTATATTAGATGGACTGAGTTGCACTTGGGTTGTATGGTTAGCTTTAAAGGCAGGCTTTACTGTGTAAAGGACAAAAGGTATAAGCCCGCCATAAAGTCGAGTTTGCAGTTTAATTGATGAGATCAGAGGAGACTTAGAGGACTGTGAGATGTAAAAGGAATTACTGCATCCCCGGTGAACACCCTTAAGGCCTTAGAGTTGTTTGCAGAGGTTGTCAAAATGACAGAGTGCTATAAAATCCTCCTGTTTAAGTTTATTATTAGCCCTAAAATGATCTGGATTTAAATTTCACTGTGTACAACAGAGTGCCTGCATTATGTCAAAACTCCAAGCATGAGATGGGAAACACACCCTACATTTAGTGTCAGGTGATGCATATCTGGGGCATGATCTGAAATGAAAAATGGCACAAGTTATCTCGTCTCGTTCTACTCACGATGCTCAGCGTGCACAGGGGAGAGGGAGTGTTGGGTCCATAGTGCTGCACTTTACATATGTTAACACGGAAACCTGCAAGGCTGCAAGCCAGGGAAGACACAGCGTGCAGAGTGCCCCCACACTCTGTGTGTTTACGGGGGCAAACTCCAGCCTCTCCGCTGATGCACATGAGGGAGATACTGCAGACTGCCCTCTGTACACATTCCCCCTATGTTCATTATTTAGAGAAAGTGGTCAGCGCTCCAGCCTCCTGCACACTTGCTCTTGTCCATTCATATATTCAACACTGGTAAATGTTAAGAATCAATTTGGCTCTGCAGACAGACACGATTCCTGCGACTGCTCATTCATCCACTCATGAATATGGATCATTCAGACCTCATCGGCTCTTTTTACAGTAATGTGAGTAGCAAAGCCTCGGAAAATCTCTCCTGACCACAGTGAGCCTCACTTTCCAGGTGAGAGCACTTTATTCTCCCCGCTCCTCTCTGCAGTAGGCCCTCTCAATAAATCACAGTGCAACGCTCCTCCTTTACTCCGCAGCCGCTAAGACACCAACGTCAGTGGCGGTGAGGATGAATTGTCATGACTCAGCAAAGTCTTGGCTTAAAGAGGCCTGCTTTTGCTTTTTCTATTTCAGGAATTCTTAAACAAATATGTAAAATAAATTTAATCTAGAAAATGACCCCTCAGGGACATTTTGGCCAGCAATTCCTGCAATATGAGTGATGATTAATGTAATTGCCTCCTTTGACTGAATTGAATAATTAAAAAGGGAAAATGAACAGACATCATCTATAATACAAAGAGTAGAAAGTAACTTGAGATACGAGCATGTACAGGTATTGTTGTCTGTGAGAGACCAGCTCAAAAAACTGGTGTAACCTTTCCTGGTTCAATTTCCATCGCACTATAGGGACAAAAAATGAGCTTTGCAAAAACATTTTGTGTCACAAAATGACATGCATTATACTGATTCTATGAACCATAAAAGCTTTTCATGTTGACACCTTGCAGGAGGACAACCTGTGCACTGCAGCTGTTTCCCCGTTTCCTCAATCAGCACTTATAGAATGGATAGGGTAACAAGCTAAGTGTCTGCGCTAAAGGCATTATTCAGTGTCTTCATATTGATGGGCCTTGCCAGAGTTGATTCATTAAAGGGTTTGAGTGGAGCTGGTAATGCACTTTGGGGTCTGATGAAGCTACAGCGTCAACACTGAAGCCAAGCACTCGAATCCCGTCTTTGCAAAATGCATTCTGCTGTGCAGCGAAGGAGGTTCAGAGAAATGAACTGGAATACCTGAACAGTCAGAACTTCACCTGAAATCTTTATATAACCATCAAGACAAGAAGAGGTACATGTTTTACAGAACGGTGTGTGTAAAGGAGGTGCACAGTGTACAGTAAGAAAACAAAAATAGTTCTTGTTTAAATACCTACAGTATCTGAGTCATCCAAGGATTGAACTCGTTATTAAAGTCTGAGCCGCCGCCAACTCATTGCCCAGAATTATTCACTCAGTTATTCAAGCAGAATTTATTCGGCAACTCAAACTTTTTTGCAAGTACTTATTATAGCACACTCTTACTTCACACTTACTTTGAATCGTTGCACTCGTAAATGTAGCCTACAATATGTTTTCTTTTAAAAGTTTTATTAATATTAATTTAGTTTCACTCCTTTTTTATACTTAAACATGGCTGCTGGAGTAAAAATGAGGTGTTACCAAGCCTGATTAAAAAGACCGGACGGATTGGTAGTAAAGCAAAAGTGTCTGTCGTTCACCTGAAATGCAAAAAATTGTAATACTAGATATTTATATATATGATATGCATGAAAATATATCGACCCACATACTTTATTGTTATGCTGATGGCGCTCTTACTTAATTAAATTAGTTCTTTAGACTTAATGTGTTTGGAAACTTTCTGAAGGATGATTAAACTAAACTTTTAGGGATTTCTAATAGTGGAAATAGGTCACTAAATCATCCATCTTCAGGGTAATGTAATTGATTCTGTTCCACAGTACAAATATCTTCAGTGATGATGTTCTATCTTATAAACTGCATATTTAGCAGATCATCAAAGAGCTGCAGCTGTGGTTTTATTTTAGAAATGAGGCTTCATTTTTTTTTTCTAGCCAAAGTGAGACGCTTTAGTGAACAGAAGAGATTTTTTTTTTTTTTTTTTAAGCACTCATCTGCTCATTGTTCAGGTCTGTGTTGCCTCAGTGAGGGCAGTGTGTGTTTAGCTTCCCTCTGTGTGACCCTCTGGTGGCAGGAATACACTGGATTTCACATCTAACGTCGCCAAAGTCTGATTCACATGATGCTTGATAAATGATGTAATTCTGGTTTGCCTAACTATTTTTGATTCCTGTTTAGTTGAAAAGAATACATCTTTTAACACTTGCACAAATAGGGAATGTTTTCATATTCATTTGGAACTTCAGAGGCTCAATAAATTTGAGAGACGCTTTAAATTTTCAGTGACATATAAGCACATAATAGATTTTGCTTTAAATATCAAAGTCTCCATCACCCAGGTTTTCTAGGTGGAATTGCTGCTAATGTGTCAACTTCATTAGCATGCAACAGCAACATTAGGATGACATAAATAAAAGATGACATGCTGTTGTTGTGATGGATTACCTTTCCCAGATAACATAAACACAAAGACAGAGTCACCTGGGGGCTCCGGGAAAGATTAAAATCACTGAATTTAAACGGGCACTCCCTGTCTCAAGGCGGGAAGTTGCGAAAGATCATCATTAAGAAAAGTAAAGATATTAAAAGTTATTTTATTTTTTTATTTCTGCATCACATAAGAGATCATCTGTTAAATGTTTGATTTTCAGCTTCTTTAGGCTCATTCATCAAGCTGCTAAGATATCAAAGGTGTCATAAAAATAAAATGGGGTGACATTCAACAAATGATGAGCAATAAATCAAGCAAAAATACATTTCTCTCTAAATAAGCTCTCTGAATAATGATTAAACTCCTGATTCAATTGTACAACATGTAGTGAATATTCGCTTACCTTCAATTTCTCACCATGAAGTTGAAATCTGAATAAATACAGTTACAACATGTCTAATTCTCCATCAGCTCCTTCCTTACTTGGGTTATCTGAGGGCTCCCCGTACATTGAGTCTAATGTCTCATCACTAATGCTGAGGCACAGAAGCAGACCCAGTTTCCCCCCGCTTGCCTCCTTCTCTCATCTCTTCCTGATTTTGTTTTCCCTCAAGAGGTTGTACTATCTAATAGAAGCTGAGTGGTCGTGTAAAAAGGAGGAACAGAAGTGTGATATTTCGTGGCATACCTTGACCTTGGACACCCTTCCAAACTATGTTGGAGCTGATCTTAGTAGGTAGTTTTATCGGTAAATATTTAATATAGCATCTCAGGTTGCCTTGCAGGGAATGTAGTTTTAAAATAAACCTGCATCTGTCAAACTAATGGAATAACCTGATTTTTCTCTATTAACACAGTGACATTTAGAAGCTTTTTGTTTACCAGCATTTTGATATACTCCTCTTGATATTCTCTGTGTGCTAATCGCCCAAGTTCACATCACAGTGATAATAAAAATACCACATGTCATGCAGCATCAATGAGCAGCTTGCACTCTAGGCTGCTTTAATGCAGTGGGATTTGCCAAAATCCACTAACTGCATCAGGGGATGAGATGACTGCTGCAGATAGAGGGGCTGATGTCTCAGTGGGAAACATTATGTGCATCTTTTCCAGTTATCATTCAGCTGCCTTAGTCAAACATAACTTTTGGCATCCCCTTCCGTCGCACGAAACATCTGTGCGCACCAGTTCATCATTGGCTGCGTTGCTTTCCTCCCTGCTGCAACACTTTCCCTCCTTGTAATCTTGCATTTATATTTTAGTCGTGCATTATGTAGTTCCATTCCCTTTTTTAGAATCACTGTATTTGAACTGATTGAGTCTTAAGTGTGAAGCACTCAACAAAACCTGCTTTGGCATCTTGTACTCTACTTTAGACTTTTGCTCGCTGTGAGCCCTTTTGAAACCGGGAACATATATTATATCTCTCCATGTGAACACTGCTGGAAAAGAAAGAAAAAAACAACAACATGTCCAAGGCAATCAAACAGCCGCTGTGAGCTGTATGAGGCTTTAATTTGATCAACTCACTCAACGTTTTTCCTCATCCTTCATGTTCACTTTCTGAGTCTTAGTTCCTCTTTAGCTAGGATGTGGTTTGCTTGACCTGCGGCGACCAAATTCTTTCTCAGTGATCTTTGTCCACATTTCTTGCATTTTTTATTCTGCCATGAAGCACCTGGCTTCGTGCTGGCTTTTTGGTGGCGTTTCCAACATCTGCTGGTGCTGGCTGTGTTCCTGGGCTTTGGCTTTCTCTCTGAGCATCCAGAATTCCTCTGGGCTGGTCACCTATGAGACATTTCCTGCCCAGTGCATGCATGCTCTGCATCCTGTTGACTGTAACAGGAAGCTGGCTCAATGCAAACTTAACATGGACAAATCACTTTTTCTTAATCTTGAATGTAAAGGAATAAATGTCCTTGGCATTTTAATTTTTGTTTTCCCTGATACTTTCATTCATAAATTAAAAGGGCTGTTTACTCCGATTCATTTTGGTTCCAGAGTTGGTTAGATTTTGAGATATTCATGTCATGAATATGATGGAACTTAATGATAATTGATATTTAGGACCAAAACACCACATTTGAAAAACTCAACAGCAAAGTCTCACAACCCAAACACATCCACAGACCTTGCTGTGAGCAGTTCTATGAAGGAACTACTTCTTGAACTACCTTGCTGATGGTGCTAAACAACTCCTAAAGAAACTCCAGTGACTGTAGTCTGACAAAATAATAACACAATAAATGAGTGACCAAGCTAAATACAAGAGAGAGCCAGCAGAAATGTTCAGTGAGGTTGTTTATCACAATGCTGAATACTGCAGCAACAGTACTGCTCTCTCATTTGCTATTCGGCCTGAGATCAATACTGGGAAGCTTGTTGGCCTGCTCATTGCTTTATTATGGAAATGGAAAACTAAAGGGGTTGGGCAGTTTTTATTTCAAGATTGAAACCTGGAAAGTAAGATAGAAAACCAAAAATCTAATTTGGAAAATGTTGCCAGGTAATAATGGAATTTTGTATTGACAAATACAGAAAAGGTGCAGACATATAACAATATGGTCTGATCCTAAAACAACACAGTACATGTACTTCTTAATGGCCTTTTAAAGACTTTTAAAGAGGCTGGTTATTTCACATTAGAGATTCCCCTACTGCTATATCACAGCATAAAAAAGGACAATGTCTATCTAAATGACCACAAAATCTAAAGCACAATAAATATAGTTGACTGTTTTTTTCACATGGGGCATAAACCCTGTTTCCTTGGTGAAGTCCTCTGTTAGTTTGATCCATCTCCTCCTTTCCTCCCCAAGTGTGACATTCCCAATTAAAAGCCATGTTGACGTCAGCCACTACGTCAGAAAGACTGCCGGGGATCTAAAATCGCCCTATATTTTCTTTTTTTTTCTCACAATATCAACCTTGCCCCTCATTGGCAGAATATTCTGAATTAAACTGAATGTTGTTATCTCTCCAGTTAGACATTTCCTGTGCCGCCTTCAAGTAAATAACCCCTTCCTCTTCACCCTTTGATTTTTGTGTTTTGCTGGTTTTGAGCCAGTTGCATTAAAGAATTATCGATTGCTGTGAAATCTCTGGACAATGACCTGCTGGTTCAATCGGACGTTACGCAGACTTTGTTTTTGGGTGCTGGCAGGGTACAGTCTCATTAATGTCCGGTCCAGCTGATTCAGACATCTATGTTCTTACATACAGCTCCTCTGGGTAATGTGGAGATAAGTTTAGCGTTGCAGTGCATGTGTGAAAAGGGCTTAACTGTTTTATGTCTTTGGGCTATAAGGGTCAAAGTAGAGCTAAGAACAAAAACTACCATGGAGAAATGGACGGTGCTGGAGATGTGTGCATGGGAAAGATTAAAGTATCAGGTCTGTGGACCTCACGTTGCCCGTGGCTGCTCTAAAGCTACACTTCATAACAGCCTCTCAGCACTGCAGCTGCCTCTTCTCTACCAGGATTAACGGGTTTGGAAGCACCACTAACAGTCCCTACAATGTAAACCTCTCAGAGCTCTCCTGAATAGCGCCGACGCTCGATATTACTCCACGGTCGCATTAGTAAAGTATGATAATAAATGAAACATTCTCCTGAACACCCCATTAGTAAACCTTATCTTTTCACAGCCTCCTACAGCCACCAGCTATCACACAAAAGCCCACATGCTGTCCAAGGCAGAAAAGCCTCCCTTCTTATTTTTCGCTCTCCGTCTCTTTCCTCATTTGTCTCTCGTCCGCCCTCCTTTTCACTTTTGCTCTCATTTATTCATTGACATTTTTTTCCATGTCTACAGTGTGAGTGGATGCAGTGGCTTATTAAAAAAAACCCAATGCATCCAATCAAGGCGCATTTGCATTATGATGATATATAATAGCTAGAGTCCTGAAAAGTGATATTAGTGATTACAGCAGAAAGTCAGCAGTGCTTGATCATTTCTTTGATTCCTCGTGTTCCCAAACAGTTTTGGCAGCTTTTTTTTTTTTTCCCGTGTCTGATGTGTTGTTTTGATTTACTGGCTGCTGCCTGTATTTGTTGACACTCATATCTCTGCTATTGTGACCTACTCATGCCTTACTGGGGTTCTTTCAGTGTCACTGCCCTTTAAAGTCAGCTGTCCACCCCTCAAGTCATGCCCCGGGAAGGTGACATTGGGAGGTATTACAGGCATCTACAGTTTTGTTGGTATTTTCCTCTTTTTTCTTTCGAAGACTAAACAAAGCAATATTTAACTTGAAAACTGAGGAGGCGTCATCAACCCAATTTTTCATACATAGCTGTTATAACAAACACATTTTCGGAAAACCCAATTATGAGAAATATTTGATAACCTTCCTGTCACAAACATTCCTTCGCTCTGTTTCTAACAATAACTACAATCCAGACACTGAATATGTTTACAACTTTCACACTGTTTTTCACACTCGTCTTTCACGTGAAGCTCAGTATACTTATCGTGATGCCATAATAAGATTATTAGTATCGACTGTTCAAACAATGTGTGACCAATTATTCTTTGCAGCAGAATGCTCAATGGGGAGCAGGAGGTGAAGACATTGTGAATAAATCTCAGTCAGTGTTTGAACTCTGACCACAAGGGCGGACCTGATCCAGCCACTTTGCTCAAGTCCCAGACCTGTTTGTGCTGGATTTAAGCTGTGTTAAAATAGACGCGTGCTTTCTAGGTCAAAGTTGAACAGTCTAAGGGCTTTTTCAGACTACTCTGGCTAAAAATGTCTCTGGAACCTTGAATCTTTTGTAGTGACAAATAAGCTGAGCTTGAGTCGATAAGAATATCATGCTTTTTGCTTCTTCTTTTCCCTTTTTTTTTTTTTAAACAAGTGCACTTAAAAGTGGAATTTAAAAGGTATTTGTCTTTGCTCCTGGGAAATCCAAATGTTTTCCTTTGCCCGCACTGCATTATTTATGAAACCTGAAAGTCAAGGCAGAGATTGTGTTCACCTAAGTGTGATTTGCAGCACATTTCTCATGCCTCCTTGCTGGCCTATATGTCATTCTACCTGGCTGCACACCAGTCACCTAAAAGCCTGTGTGCTTACATCATCGTTCTACTGGGAAGAGATGTTTGCAAAAATGTCCACAACCATCTGATCCAGACGACCTCGATAGGACTAAAAACACAGGCTATTTTACTACAGACTGTGGGCCAAAGCACAGAGTCATTATCCAGGGCAGGTGACACAGTATATAGATGATTCGCATTACGCTCTCTTAATGAAACACCTGTTATTCTCTCTGGCTTACCAATATAGATTTAATGTTAGCGATTGCAAAGTGGAGCATTCTTCAGGTGGTATCAACACTGTTCGTTTTAAGTCTTACGGCGACTTATGCAGGATGACCGGAGCAATAAAAACATGATGTAATGAACTTTTTTCCCCTCACTCGGGGGTTGTAAATAATCCACTGTTGAATTTACAGGAAAGTGAATAACCTGCAATGTTTTTTTTGCAATGTTACATCAGAGAGTTTTCCTTAAAACCATAGTCTTTAAAACATTAACAAACATTTCTACCAGTAAAAACACTCTTGAGGAAAATATTGCATTGTTTACCAGAAAGGGTTATGCCTAATATTGTAAATATGCTAAAATTCTGCATGGGGAAAACGAGGGGGGTTTAGGAACATTTTTCTTTATGTTTCAACCAGGGACTTTAGTGGATCCTTGGAGCTAAAATTATGTTTTAATGTAATTTTCATGATGCTTAACTCAGCACAAACTATTTCCTAGGTATTCTCTTTATTGCCAGCTAATGGCATTAAAGGGACAGTGTAGGTAAAGACTGAAGGCAAGCGAGAACAGAAGCTCCATCATAAGTTAAAGACAAATATTAATCCCAATAATGCCAAACTATAGATTCACATTAATTCATTCTAAGTTTGTACATCTTCAGAGAGAGTGAGACTTTGTTACCCCTGTAGATTTGTAAGTCACAGTGACTCAGGCAGGTTAAAGCTGTCGTGAATGCAGTGACTTTACAAATCTGGATGCAGTCAGCACTTGGAGTATTAAGATATCACGTGTGATCTTTTTTAAACACACTCAACAGTGATCTCATCCTATGCCTTGTTGGCAGACAAGACAAGTGTTGCCAGGTCAAAAAATGGAGTCCCAGAGCTCACTGCAGTCACATACAAGCAAAGGTCTGCCAGCTAGGTCCCAATGTAAGGAGTGTAGCCACGGATAAAAAAAAATCAACCAGTGAAGCTTGACAAAAAACGTAATGTGTGTGAATGGGTTATAGTCTTTGTAACACAAAAGACTGTCAAAGTAAATGTGGGTCTGGCAACCAACTATGTGTGTGTGTGTGTGTGTGTGTGTTTGTCAGAGGGCTCTGAATGACAGAAGTTACAGCGTGAACAATAGAGGAGAAATTGCAAAGCTTACAAGTCCAGTTGGAGAAAAAAAAACATCAATCTTTTGTGTGTTTTTTTTTGTTTTGTTTTGTTTTTTTGTTAAAGGAAGGACAGAACCAGCCTGAGGATGTACGTACATGTTTGGGAGAGTAGTGAGGTTTTTTATTGGTGTGTAAAATGCTCTTAATAAATAACAATGTTAAAACTGAGATACTCTGAAATAATAAATGTTTAATATTACAGATAAAGTACTGAAGGGAAGGAAGTGTTGGTTACTACATCAAAATTAATAGATGACCCATATAACACCAAGAAACATTTCCTGCATTATATATTGAGTAAAATACATTTCATAAATCTATATTACAAGAACAATATCACCATACAATATCTGTCAACCTATGTTTGTGTCAGGCTCTAAGGGTTGGGTTGTATCTTCTAGAAACTGGCATTGAAGTCATGGAAGTGTGTGTTTCCTGTGTGCTGTAATGCACACAGTAGGGCTCCCGACCGTCACGTGGAGCGATGCGTCAGGCCACCCGTCAACTTCCTATAAAAGGTGGGATGTGTTGGATTGTTCCTGTCTGACTTGTTAGGCAGTTCTCTGTTGTCAGTCAGGCTTATAACAGGCTTCTGGTTGCCCCCCCCCCGCGCCTCTCAGGATACATGGGGAGTGGCAGAGCATCCCTGCTGACCTATTACAGGAGGGTTAAAAAAATGAGAGTTGCATTGGGCTAACTTCAGAGATAATTACATTGCTGTGTCAGTGTCAGTGTCAGGGCACAGGGCACAGTAATTGCACTTTACCACACAAGCCTACAGTAAGAGAAGTGGAGTTGCTGCTCCCATAGGACTGGGTTCATCCTGAATGGCTGAACATATGCAAATTTCACCAAGGAGAGTTTCGGGGATAAGTGGCAAAGAGCCCTATTAAAAAGGCGCTGTGATTATAGAACAACAGGTAGGCTTCGTAGCCATCGTCACCATGGCGACGCTTAAACAGCCTGCTCAATCTGTGGAGTTGTACTTAACAAATGCTTAAGAACAATGGATCCGCAAGTGCTGTCAAAGCCAGCAGGATGCATGCTTCCACAAACGTCTCGCTTCCCCGACGGCCCCCGATTCGGTGGCTTTAATTTCATGATGTCTCATTGGTGCAATCAGTAAATAACAACAAGCTAATGATGAGCACTAAATGCCCCCTTGAACAGTGATTGTTATCTGTGCTTGCTTTAGATCATGACTGTGAGTGTTTAAATGATGAAAAAGTGCAAGAAGATAAATGTCAGGACGATATGAAGGACTTCAGATGACAATCACAGTTGCAGACGCCGTTAACAAGGTGGGTCACAATCAACACTTTGATATGTTACTGTTAATACACCAAGGACAAAACAACACCAGTCACTGCGGGCTGAAATGATAAAAGATGAGCCTTATAAGGTTACACTGTATTTACATGTTCCTGCCCATTAATGTATATGTAATAATAGTTTTAACTCCAGCCCTGCCGTAACACGGCTGTTAAAACTTAGCGCCGACTGTGCCTCACTCTTGGGCCAACAGGGCCTCATCTGAAACAGACGATGGCGCAGTGTGGGATTGTACTGAATGACAGCACAAATTGTCAGAACACTTGTTTCTCTGTGCTAGTTACAAAAAGGGAGCCTTCTCTACAAACCGACGGAAGACAAAACATCCCCCGGACCAAACAGGCAACATCCTCAGAGGAATATCGTACAAGAAACAGTGTTTCAAAAATGGAACGTTTTCACACCAAGCAGACGCAGACTGCAGCCTCTTTGTGGATGAAAAGAACTGACTGTCAGTTCAATGAGTATAACAGCTGATCTGTAGGAAGAAGACTGTCTTCTCCAAGAGAACTGAGCAACACTTTACTTCTGTCTGTCTTTCCTTTTTACATGGACCTGTTAAACTGCCAAGCTGTAAGGCAGCAAATGATTGGTGTAAGTCCCTTGAATTTTCTCACCACCTGACACACGTCCATCACTGTAATGTATTGAAGGAGCTCAGGGGAGATAGGACATGCAGAGATGTCCTGTGCTTAGAGTTGTGATTGACTCACGCTTCGGTGGCTGGGATGGTACGCCACTGTCTGTCAGGGGCTCCTTTCTGTGCCATTTCCCCCTCAATCGTTCTTACTCAGCTTTCTCACTTACGCATGCCCAAACAAGCATCAGAGAACGAGCATGGTTCCCCTGCATGCAGGCATGTAGAACCTTAACCACCTTGTAGATTTTAACTGGAACAAATGAAGGGGGAATAAGTTCAACCTGAGCCTCAGGGGAGGTGTGCTTAATGCAACCTGGCTCCAGCAAAATTTCCATAAAATAACCATAAAGGATTCTTTTGGCTCACCCCATTGTCTTCTGTCTCCCCTTAAGTAAAGCAAATCCACTTGCACAAATTGTTTTAAAAGTTGCTGGATCATGTAAAACAGAAGAGATATTCAAACTAAAACGGCGCTCGTCGTTGCATCAACTTGTACATGAAGCTTTTATTCGGAAGCCTGTTAGAATAATTTTCTTCGATTTCCATTATTTCTAACACTTTTGGAGTGTGTAGAAAATGTCAGAGTTATTTGCCACTTCATGGATGGATCACAGTTATCCACCTGCAGAGCACAGGGTTAGTCAAGCCGCGGAGAAGCACAAGCTCCCCGGGTGACTGTGCCATTACTTTTCCTTCCTCCCTCACTTGCTGGACCTCTTTGACTTCAGAGTTCACTCAAGTAACTTCCACAAGTTCTTGGATGAATTATACAGTTCGGGACACTTGTGAGACTGAGAATACAAAAGGAGAGTTTCATAAGAAGTTGGGACGATGTGTAAAATGTAAAAAAAAAAAAAGAGGTAAGAGGTAAAATATTTTATCCTTGTACAGGTTTCAAGTAACTATACATCACAGAGAATTAGCAAAAGATTTTCTTTTATTTGCATTTTAGACAGCTTTCCAAGTTTTGGATTTGGGGTTGTAACTTTACCTAAGAGAACCCTTCCCTTCCAAATTCAATTGAATTGAAATTGAAATTGAATTGAATTCCCTCACTTACCACTGAGCAGGAAGAGCAAAAAATGTATATATGACTCTTTTTTTGTAACGCTTATGTGCAATTTGTTATGTCATAGAACATTTATTTACCTTCACCATAATATGCCATTTATATTTGTTTGCAAAATCCCGTTCCAATCATTCTATCTCAGCCTTTTTTTCTCCTTATGGATGCATGCTGACTCTTTCACCTCAACACAATACACCATCTTTTATATATAGCATTTATTCTTATTTATTTTTTTTTTTATTTTTTTTTAAAACCAGATTTCAGGCATTTTAAGATTTCTAGGCATACATTCAATAATATATCTGGACTACAAGAACAAGGAATATACTGCCAGGAGAGACAGAAACACTGTAAACACTCAGTATAAGGGGGTGGAAATGGAGAAATGGCCGAGCGAATTGTTGTTTTCTTGCGAGGCTCAGGCTGCATGTATGTAACAGACTATTAAGCATTCTCTCAGTCAGTGGTGGTCAGTGCTCCGCTCGCTGTGTTGGGAATCTGTGGGGGCAGGCATAAACAAACTGTGTTGTAGGGCTGAGGTTGGACTGCCTTGAGGCAGCAGCAGAGTCTAAACTGCATCTTAGACAACACCTGGTGAGCTTATGCAGCTACAGAGCACCTTCAGCCTCTGGCTCAGCTCCTCAGCGTGCTATACAGAGCTCTTCGGGGGCTCAGCAAGCTGCAGTCTTTATTGTGCTGCTTTATTATAATGCTTGGCTCTCTCTCTAACTTTGGGTGAAAGTTCTGCATGTAAAGAAATCCCAAGCTGTTCAAGATCGTAGAGACACAATACAGAGATTGAGCTCTGCTTTGCTGTGGATTTTCT
This sequence comes from Hypoplectrus providencianus, assembly GCA_028566105.1. NCBI lineage: Eukaryota > Metazoa > Chordata > Actinopteri > Perciformes > Serranidae > Hypoplectrus > Hypoplectrus providencianus. Next base: position 7,977,640 of record JAOWBC010000458.1, read on the forward strand.
CTCTAATCCGCTACACACGGCTCTGAGACAGTAAAAGAGATTTACCATAGAATTTCAGTGTTGCATATTATTCTAACATCTCAAAATTAATTTGTATCATTCTGAGCCTTAAAGGAGCCGAATATTCTACCCGTCCACATTAGTTTTAATGTGTACATACAGTGCAGTTTATAAAGATACAAAAAAGACAGAGGTTAAAGTTTAACGCTTGCATTCTGGTGAAGAGTTAGATGAACAGATTGATACGTCTCTCATATCAATGCAGTTAAATGAAACTTCTTTTGTTATTACTTGGTATCATGGTGACAAAATCTGTACACATCCAGACAGACACCTGACAAAGTGCTCTTAAATGCTGCTGTGGTGGTTTGACCTATTAAAGGTGTCTCCATGACCACATTTTGCCATGATGCCAAACTAATAGACTCACAATGTGAAAACAACACCAGCCACATGCTGTCACAGCTGGTAATCAATAAGCTGCAGCGGTACTGGATAGGTGGATTTTGTTACCTTTGGACAGAGTCAGTCTGGCTTTTTCTCCCAGTTTCCACTTTCACTCGTCTCATCTAACACCAGACAATAATGTGTATTTCCCAAAATTTAGCTATGACGTGAGCCAAAAAATGTGTATTTCCCAAAATTTAGCTATGACTTGGTCAGGGTGGTCATCACAATACATTTAATTTAATTTAATTTAATTTAATTTAATTTAATTTAATTTAATTTAATTTGATTTGATTTGATTTAATTTATA
>JAOWBC010000458.1:7978496-7993962 GCA_028566105.1 Hypoplectrus providencianus
ATTTAATTTAATTTAATTTAATTTAATTTAATTTAATTTAATTTAATTTAATTTGATTTGATTTGATTTAATTTATAACACTATATATATATTATATGTGTATAGCTTAGCATATTATTGTTAAGATCAAATGAAAAATATTCTGAAATAATAAATTTAAAATAGCCAATAAAAGAAAATATTAAATTTATATAGCACCTTTCTATATGGCAATATAGCATAGGTTGTTACATGGTTAGCAGTTTATGTGTAGTTAATATTCCTCTGTACTATCTAAAGAATATTAGTTTATGATTTTCTCAAAGCCCAAAAGTAGTGACTGCAAATTGAATTATTTGAAACTACTACTAACTCTAACCTCCTCTACGGTATCAGCTTATTTATCCTTGACCATTTCATAGCCAATAATATTTGAGCATCTTGGTGTTTCCTGCTGCAGTAAGAGCGTGCTGTAAAATCCCCTCTGGCCAGCTGGCTCATACTGTATACTGGCCCTAAGACTAAGTCTGGACATATTAGATCAGTGATGGCACTAAGGAAATGATGTCAACCTCGGGCTGGGATGTTCTCAGGGCGGTGTTGACTATCATCTGATAACATTAGCCCCTGCAGCCTCGAGTCCTTCTCTCTACCAGTATCACTCGATCCTGCTGGAGTTCAAATACAGCCAGCTTATTCTGAGCATGGCAAATAATGGATTAGGGGGGGATTAGATGCAAGCAAACATAAAAAGAATCGTACGTTTTGAATTTCTCCTCAGCCTAGATGTATGCTCGCGCTACAGGAAGAGATAAAGCACAGTGTGCCTGTATGTATACAGCATGATATAAAGTGAGAGAAAAGGTGTGCTGGACGGAGTGGTTTTATGTGCCGGCGTTTGATGTTCTGCTCGCTGCGTGGCAGAAATCAATTTACAGAAGATAATTGTTTATTTCCAAGGGGAGAGGAGGAGGCAATGAAAGGCAATGAAAGATTGAGTCTACATCACTGTACACAAATGGCACTAATGGGGACAATGATCATCTCCAAATGAATCCAATTATGGGGCTGTTATTCCCACACCTCCCCAAGTCTTGATGTCTTCATATGGGTGCAGTTATTCAGCCAGCGAACGCAGATAAAAAGTTGTTGACCACATCACGCCTTGCTAATAAAGTCATATCTGTCCCAACAGTTTGACAGTTAAATAGAAACAGATGACAGCTGTCCAGGAAAGCTCAACTGGAGAGGTTGTGGCTGCATGGAAATCGATGGGATTACCTGGGGGGATTAGGAACTGTAAGTACAATAACAAAATGGCTTGACGAGGACACAATTACCCTGCCATGTTTGAGACCAGCTGATAAAGACTTGCAATGTGGACAGGAGGGCCTGAGTCACTGTCACATTGGAAAATAGGGCTCCTGCAGCCTGCAGACTAGAGGAGGGAACCTGTACTCAACATATGATTTAACTCAACATTAAATTTAGTAATCCCTAAAAATCACTGGGCTGCAAATATACACACTTTGGGTAAATATATTTAATTTTTTCAAGATCTACCGGGTTGTTTTGAACCAATGTCCGTGTAATTTTATGACACTTTTGGATTATTCATGCTTAATCTAACTCACTTAGAATAATTTAAAGACCTCTGCAAAGGCATGCCTTATCTCACAGAGTAAACATTCTGCCTATAAATGTATTTTTTTTTCATTTGGGAGCTAATTTTTCCCATTATTTTAAACCACATGAATGCAACACAAACACCCTATCTCAAATCACTTAATATTTAAATAAATTAACAGAAGAAAAACACAATTGAAGTACACAGCCACTCCAAACTTATATGGGTTCTTCCATGGTCCAGGCTACAACCGTCCACCAAGAGACATAAAAATGTGGCCAGTAGTTTTTTTATGTAATTCTGCTTAAAGTTTCACACCCTACTGTAATGCTCAGTAATGACATTTTTAGCGTGGAATTTTAAAACCACCCAGGAGGCGTTTTAAAAAATGATTCTCTGAGTAAACATGTATTTAAGAATCAGTTTGTTTCACCAGTAAACTCATATTAGGAGTTCAGGGGAACACCACAAAGTCACATCTCATCTCTTCGGGCATGAAAAACTTCTATCAGTACTTGTAAAATTGAAATGCCTCAGAAGAAACCTAAAAATATATTTTCCCAGTATCTACTTAACTCAACATATTGAAGAGCCTGCACACCATTTAGAGTGTAATCAGCCCTCTGCTGAAATTATATTAGATTCCAGACTCCCATCCATGAGACTCTCATCAACTTAACATTAGGCTTGAAGCTGTGCAAATTATGAAAAGCGTTCGTTTAAGGACCGGCCCCTCTCTCCTGATGAAAGCTTTTGCGATGGTTTAGGGAACACCACAAAGTCACATATCATTTTCTCGGGGCATTAGAAAGTCCAATCAGAATCTATAAAGATGAAAAACTGCCTCTCAAAGCCAGAGGACCAATATTTAACTGCAGTGTCATATTGATGCACGGCCTAGAGCTCTTCCATTGATAATGAATAGGAAGCGGAGTTGGATGACTCATAAATAGTTTGTCTGAACTACAGCTCAAGGAGCTTTACATTATTCCGCTCGTAAGGGAAATTGATAGAAATTCTCTGTCGCGCCATGGTCACTTTTTTCCATCTTTAAATCGGCTTCTTTCTCTATCCTGCCTTATATTAGTGAAAGAAACTGTGGATTGAATTAGAGGTCAGGGAGATCTCTTTCAGTCTGGCAGCAACAATAGAAAGAAATTTGCAGGTCAAAGTCCTCTAGAGCAAAACGTTTATAGCTGATCTTTGGCAGTCTAAAGAGGAAATATTTGTTTGAATATTAGAAAGTTCATTAAGAGCAGATAATAACAGACAAACCCTGAAGCTTGCAGCATAAATTTCCTTTCCCTTTTCGAATCAATGCTGTGGTGCTGATTCAGAGTTCAGGGAGTTTTAATCATCAAGTTGGCTGAGATTTCATTTGATCATTTCCTTTTCGCTGAGTTAATTTCCTGCCAACAATGGCACTTGACTTCTGTGGTTGTAAAAAGCTGCTTCTAATTTGTTGGTAATGCAAAACAAACGGCAAGTTGTGGTGAGGTTTGCTTAAATTTATGTCAGTTCGAATTGATTTTAATATTTGCTGCACAATATTCAAACCAAAGAAACTCACAAAGCACTTCTGCAATATCTTCCACTAGTCCCAGTGCTCAGTGTGTAGTGGTTATTTTTCAACCAAAATATGGATTTATATTACAGATGCTCAATTCATTTGGAGCCAGTACATTATCAGCCAATAATAGGAGTTTTATATTATATAATGTATTATTGTGATAATGAGATTATACGTCACAAATAAAGCCAAGCCAAAGCCAAATTACTTTTATTGACTTAAGCAAACTGTTTACACACTCCAATAGAGGCATAATGTATAAAGTAGTATGTCCTTTATTTCTGTATTGACTATTAGGTGGTACAGATTTTATCAAAGTTCCTTATTCAAATTCTTTTGGATAATGCTACAGTTTGTTTATGAATTAAGAACTTTAATAGAAAAAAATACACAAACATTTCAACAGTCCCTACTATTTTCTTTTTTCTTTGGTGCTTAAACTACAGGTTATAAACTGCATTTGCAAAATACAAACATTTAAAATTATCTTTTTTTTTTCCAATTTGAATAGACTATCAGGAAATTGCAGGGTTGGCCTGCTAGGACAGAGTATTACAATCGATATGCATTGTAAAAAGAAATGAGCAGCCTCCATATTAAGGGTGATAAGGCATGTATATTGGATATTAGATTAGATAAGACAGCCTTAAAGTGGAGTATCACTTCAGCTAAATATTTTTTATTTTATTTATTAGTTGTATTCTCAAGGCGTGGTAGATGGCATTGTGCACCCTAACTATTGGGAAATGGCCTATTTAAATTTATGCATTCCCAATTTCACGAACTATATGAGCAGAATGTTTTATTTCTGCTTGGATAACAGCAGAAATAGGACATTCTCTTTGGAATTCGCCGTCAACGAGGTGTGGCGAGAGAGATGAGGTTGAATCAAAGCAGACAGATAGCTTAGCAAGAGAGGTTAGAGAAGAGAGAAGAAAAAACAAGGACTGAAAACAAAGGTGAGGGGAGAGAAGAGAAGAGGAGCAGTCGGCGATGGGGAGAAATGAACAGATGAGGACAGTGAGTGCTGCCAAGCTCGGCATGAGTGCATGTGTGTAGCTGGGGGATAATATGGCCACAGCGGCAGAACACACATCTCACATCACACTCAACAGGTGGGTCAACAAGGGGCATCTCAAACAGGCAGGCAGGAGCTTATCTTAATTCTGAGGGAGAGAAAATCCAAGATCCTATCCACACTGACTCCCTGTAATCGATGCTGACAGGTAATTCAGAGCAGTGCAAGGGAGAGCTTACAGCTCGCAGGAGTGGCAGGACATTTGTGTGGCCTTGGTTGCTATACACTCCATGCAATCAAAGCGCTTGGCAGTTCGAATACATGTCCAGACAAACACGAATTCTATAAGAGCTAAAAACCAATTTAGCAGTGGACTGGTGATGATGGACGAGGCAAGAAAGCAAATCTTGAAATTCAATGTTCATTAAGTTTTGTGTATCTCTCAGTGGCTGCTACTCCTCATATTTTCTCATTTAAGTACAATTATGTGAACATCAGTGCCGTTTCTATTATATGTATAATAAAACTCCACTGCAAGAAAAAAAAAAAATCCTAATATCATCATAATGATATAGTGCAACATAGACTTTGTCACTATATTTTATGTTGCACGGCAGATATTGTTTTTGCCATAACTTTGCATTTAAGTCCTATTTTAAATGTTTTCAAAAATAATTTGATTCAGAAAATAAAGGGTTTTATGCAACTTTAAAATAGTTGCTTTGTGTATCTGTATGTTCTAAGGTAATCACCTACGTATGAATGGAGGGGAGTGCTACTTTTGCAGGAATAGATGACTATGTTAATGAGATGTTCTTCTTTAAGTGTATGGATAGCTTGATAAGTATTTTACATCATGGGATATAAGTTGTGGGATATAAACAGATTGTTTTGGCAAATTGGGACCATTGAAGGTATGTCGAATTAGCTAATAGCAGTTTTTGTTTGCTGGAGTGACAGTGACTGCTGTGTTTCTATTATTTTGGGGGGGTTTATGACTTGTAGAGATATACTTGGAATGTGTAATGAGTTTAAAAACATCCATATATGATGTCTGTGTGTTCAGAGTTTTCTGGAGTAATGACTCAGAGTTCCATTTGTGACACAAAGTTTGGCAAATGTGTATAATATTTTCATTCACTGTATTCTCCATCCCCCTGCCTAACACAGTAGTACAAACACAAATAGATTGTCACAGTATCTATTGACAAGCCCCAGACAAAGTACCTCCAGTACTCTGTCTGACACCTCTGCCTCTGTTTCCACTCCAAGTCTCTCACTTTGTGCTTTACAACCGTCTGAGTCAATAAAAACAATATAGGAAGGTGAGTGGCCGTCCCACTTGCCCGTTTAAAACCAATGCTGCTGTTTTGGGGTGAAGGCAGACGCTGCATGGATGCGGAGGCCAAACCCAGAGGAGAAAATCATGGAGGAGGGTGTATGTAGGCTACCAAGGGAAGGGTGGTGGCTTATGGCTGTGTATCCAGAGCACATTAAAAAGAGAAGAGAAGCCCGGTTCAGCTGGTCCCTCAAAGCTGCCATTGGCATTTCTCCAGTTTTGTGAGAGTACTTGTTATGTAATTCCACAGCCTTTTTTTTTTCTTCTCATACTTAACTATTGCTTAAACCAACATGACTGGCAGTTCATAAAAATCCCCAGACACTGAATGACAAGAGTAAAACACAAAAAAAAATATTGTGAATGTAAACTTGTGTGAGTGAGATGTAAATCTGCATAAATCTTCTGTGTCTTGCAAACACAAGCAGTGACGTGCATGAATAATATTACAAAAATACAAGAGTGCTTTGTTTTGAATGTGGGCTGCAGAAGCATTGTAAGAAAAGCTATCACTCAGCGGCTGAGCTGAGATCAGGAACCATGCATGAAATATTCTGCATGTACTGTATTTCACTGCGAGCATAAATTCAGAGACTCATGAAAAAATAAACAGTACAGCACAGTATAATCAGTTCTTGTTCACTCACACTGCAGACTTCTATAAATGGTTTATCTCATCCATAGGTAGCAGTTAAAGTTAACTTTAATGCTCCATGGAGTAATTACTGGATACAGTGGGATAATCAGACACACCAGCCAGTGGTGGCGCTAGAGAAATATTCCAAATGTCACCACTAGGTGTCATATTTTACTTATCAGGCACCTGAGTGAAGCATAATGAACAAGATAGAGCAACTCCTGCCTCTCACCCAATGTCAGCTCGACTCCAGATAAGCAGTTAAGGATAATAAATGATTAAATGAGACCAACTTTTCCCTGGCTTGTCTCATCATTAAAGAACAATAACAAAAAACATACACAATGTGCAGACCCCAGTTTTCAGTACTAATTCTTGCATTGCACATGTTTGCAAACCAAACACTTGCTGAATCTCAATGCTTTTGAGCCACTTGCATGTTTAATCTGAACATTTCTGCAGAGTTGCAACCTGTTCTTATTCCCTACCGTTGTGGCAACAAAACACACTGACCAGGTTGTTGTCTTAAACACATACGCTAGTTAATATTGTGAATACAAACAACATGAAATAGGTTATTGTTATTATAATGTTTAGGCACCAAACCAGGTAGCCAAGGTTTCAGAAAAACATGATTTGGGATAAAGGCACTACTTCCATATAGTGGATGCAATTGAATAAAGTTTTGAGTAAAGAAACTACTTAAAGCAGTTGCATTTGTCAATTTGACCTTAATTCCACCACCTCCTTGTCCTGACTGTGACATGACTGTGAATGGTGTTCTCTCACTTTGACAAAAAACAATTAAGGTTAATTAAAAAAAAAATTAAAAAAAAAACCAGCTTAAGGCAAAGGTTGCTAGTTTGGATAAAATCAAACCAATTTAAGCTTGCCACCCTGACCAAATTTGAGTAATATATATATAACATATTTGGTATTTAAATCATAATCATTGCTTTATATAATTTAGTGGCAATTACAAAGGTCAGAAATAACAAGTCATGACAGATGCCCTCAGCCGGATTCCGACTGAGGACACACTGAGTTACATGCTATATATCTTCCACCAGGAAGTCTCATGTGGTCGGGGCTTGCATGGTTTTTGATGCATATGAATGCAAATGAATCATGGCAGGTCAGTTGAGGCTGCAGTAGACACAGACAGCAGGCTTTATATAGAGAAATACATAGAAGAAAGATAGTTCGCCTTTTCCCCCAGACATTTTGTGATGAAACGTGCATGATTTAACTTCAACTGTTCCTATCAAAGGGAATGTGGGAAAAAAGGATCAAATTAAAGATAATTCACAGAGATGATGATAAGAAAATACATTGCAGAGGTTACCACTTGCAATGTTTAAGCAGATTAATGGTTTGATAGCAAATGTTTTTGTGCAAATAATCAGATTATGAGAAACTAAAGGTTGTAATGAGCTCAAGATACTTTAACAAAACGTTAATCTTATTACAATCCCTTTCACAGGGATTAGAGAAGCCTTTAATTACATCAATGTTACATTCATGAAATAAGAAGAAAACATTGGAATGGTCCAAACATCGCCCTCGCCTCCACGATGTGACGTCAGTACACAAGCATGAAAAACAAAAGGCATTTGAAGCTGTTTCTTTAATCTTTTCTCTCCAGGCCAAACAGGCCCATTAAGCCCACTAAATCCACTTGCCAGGGTCAGTTTTCTATAAAAAGTACCTGACGCAAAGAGGCTACCTGACCTCTTGAGTCCTCATAAGAAATTCTTGGCAGGAAACTTCTTTAAGAATGATTGCTCTGCATATTTCGCTTGTGCGTCACCGTAGCTTTACACGTGAAGATAAAAGCGAACGTTTGCACACTTTGGCAGGTTGAGAATCTTTTGGGGAGAGAAAAACTAAAACTTCTGATGAAAGCTGGGAAAAAGAGTACAAAGTCACTCCGAATCATGGAGTTCATTCTTTCAGAGAACTGGACTTTTAATCAATGAAACAGAATTGAAACAAAAGTTCAAATGTTTTCTCTTGTGGGAGGTCCCTTCAAACTTTTAAGCCCCCGCCTCAGACCGAACCCTGGCCGCAGTCAGCACTGCAGGGACGGAGGCCACACAACCCATCAGCTTCCACTCACTGATGTATTCAGACACAAAAACTCTAAAAGCTTTGATGTACGCAGTACTTTAGTCTATGTTTCATTTTTAACGACTGAAACCTCTTGTGCTCTGTGTGATATAGAAGCTATATAGTGTCATCCCTTTGAACACTGTCCACATTAAAGATTTATGCCACATGACACATTTTTTTCTCACTTCCGTCATGCAGATTTCACACATGCAATTAATGTAAAAAAAGATAAGCATGCTTTGAACTATATGTACTCCATCGTCCCATCACTGCATCCCAGTTAGTCTTACAGCGGCACATACATGCAATGCACAGAATGTGATGCTGTCAAGATTAGGGGTTAAATTGTTCACCTTGTTTATCAATATTAATTATTTTACGATCAATAATTAAGAGTTTGGTGCTTGTGCTTGTAGTTGTATGCAGGACTTGTTCCAGCCAGAGTCGTTCACACTGTTTATCTTTGTAATGAGATCAGATCGGCCAAATGGGAATACTGAAAATCCTTAAATAGCAGGAATAATGAAAAGTGAAAGACCTAACATTTTTAATTATAAGAACAGTGACACTGGCACGTAGCACTAGGCATAGGCATTTAGCTGTGCAAATCAGATTAGACAGAAAAGGATACAGTTAGTCAAGCCTGAACCTCTAATAACAGGGTGCAGAGCCTAGCGTTCACCACAGCGTGCACTTTTCCTCATGGACGTATCCACTTCTTCTGATGTGGATTTATACGCTGGTCAGAATGGATTATACTTTTTAATCATATCTTCGAAGACTATCAAGGAAATTTAATTGAAATTTCAACTTCTTTTATGCTGTGATTAATGTATTTATAATAAAGCTAACTTTTGCATTACATTGCTATATTGAGGGGTTTTTCTCCAACACGTTTCCAGGAATTTTTGTTTATTCCCACTGCAGGAATCCCTAATGCTCTTACGTAAATGCATAATTAATGTTGGAAAGTTTACTTTATTACTGGCTAATGAAGGAACCCTCTAGCTCCTACAGGAATAAGACTAGTTGTTCAAAATAGTCTTATCTATTATGCTTTTTTTTATGAAATATGACTGTGGTATTTAACTTTATACACCAGGCTGTCTTCATGAATGGTTTGTATGATTCCCTGTGGAAAGTGATGCACTGGAATTTGCACATAGGTATCCAAAAAATGTTGTCAGGTTTTTGGCCGCATTCTCCTTCTTTGGCTATGAATTTTGCAGGGGAAACCATTGCTGCATCCAGGACTTTGCACAGCCCAAGACGATTGTGATTGGTTTAAAAAGAATATGAATATACCAGGTTTTTTTTGTCCCCTTAAAATGGAAATATCATTGGGACATCCAGAACTCTCTGTGGACTCAGATGTGGCTATGCGAGACTACAGTTCTGAATATCATCATAGTAGAAGTTCAGCTTGATGTGAAAGATCCAGTCAGTCGAAAAAAAATGCTTTTGATAATTTGCAAAGAAAAGAAAACAAGTTCATCATCATGTTATGACTGGTATTACTGTGACATAACAGATGTACCTCTTTGAAAACTTCCCTGGAGGAGGGACCGGAGGCAAAACACAGAGGAATTGACAGAGGGACTGTGCCTGCGGCAGATAGGATTGAAGTCTGAGCAGGCACAACCGCAGGGCTAATAGGCACTCTGGCCCTCAGGGGAGGCCCTGTCCTCGAATAAAACATACAGCACACTATATACTATAGTAATATTCACTACTCAGGCTTATTCCTGCAGTTCATCCAGAACTTCTCTGAGCACTCTAAGGATGTTGAAGGACCTGAGTGATGTTCTTCTATTTTAACGTTGCAGGGAGTTATATTTGCAATCCTTACATTCACACTGTGGGAGCTAATTCTGGAAAACTATTAGCTCAAGCCCAGTTGTCTACAGAGCAGACATCTTGTACTTGTACTCCCCTTAAACACTTCTCATTTTCCCCTGAGGTGAGCCTATAGTGCTGAAGTGTAATGTATGTCTGCTTTTAGAACATTTTCCCCCTTTCTGAGACCATCCTCGGTACAGTATGTGTCGTCTATAGTATAATACTTGCGGTCCATTCCCTCTGGAGGTAGGACACTTCATTATGCTGCCCTGGTATTCATTACTTCCAGGTCATAAGGTGCCTTCTCTGTCTGCGTCAAATCAGTGATAAGAGGTTCAAGTTCCAAGCCAAGCACAGCATAAGAAAACCGAATGCTCCTCTCTGATTGTTTATGTGCACTGCTACATATATTCTGCCTGTGGCACGCAAGGACACTGTATTTTATTAGGTGTGTTTCACTGATGAAAATTCTTTACTGCTCGTGCAAGCGAGCTGAGCGGTGGATACATTATACCAGGAGTTGAGCGCTCTGTTTCGTCCTTCCCTCGCAGGTTATTTCCTGTCCTGACATCACGAGGCTTTGGTATTCATCAGCTTTCCGAACAGTACTTTGACCACCAGAGAGCTATGATTCTCTCTGTTTTTTTCTGGTTCTTGGTGGTGCATGAACAACTTAAGAAGGGAGCGACAAAACTCAAAAAGCCCATGAATATAAAGTGATAGTTATTTTCCTACGAAGGCTTATACATCAGTCAGTACGACCTTTTTTATCATTTCGTATTTTTGTCAGGCTTGGAGACTTTGATGGTGTATATGCAGCATAAGTGTTAATGATATGTGTTTAAAAGATCATAACAACCACAAATATGCCTTAGTGTTTTGCTTTCATTTATTTTTCCCAGCTGTATGTAAAATTTGCCAGCGGCTTTGGCAGCAGGTTCTGAATGTGAAGATCCTTGGCACCTGTATTTTGCCTAAAGTGGTTGGCCTGATTCTAAATTCAGACAGGTTATGGAGAGCACCCAAGTTTTGATTTTTCTTTTTTTTTTCCAAGCTGACAGAAGCATAAATCCAACAGTCCATTCTAAAAGTGAAAATTATGCAGTTTGGATTGGATATTAAGCTTGTTAGAAGTTCAAGTTAGAATTTTTCTAACAGCAACATGAATTTCTGCTCATTCTTTCTATCCTGAATGATGTTTTGCTGAGAAAGAAAACTGTAAGTAAGAAAACTTTAGTTCAGTTTGCCTTGTGAAAGTCAGAGTTAACTCATCTTGAGGAAAGGCTGAAACCATTATTTTTTAAGTGACTGACATGGGATCATCAGTATTACTATTATTTCACCCACATTAGTGAATAATAGAAGACTGATGATAATTTGGTTCCACCTGTGCCTGCCTCTGTTTGGATCCATCTTCTGAATATTACAGGTTAGAGTTGTGTTTTATGACGTGGTAGGGCGATTTAATAATCAGACATTATTGTTTTAAGTAGACACCGAGGTTTCCTGTTATGTTGTGCTAGCTTGAATTAAAAAAATGAACCTTTAAAGTGGAACTTAAGATCTTGTTTTTGCTTATTTTTGGAAGTTCTCACCTTGGTATAGTGCTAAAATGCTCTCTGAGTGTGGCTGACTGCCAGCTGACCTCACGTTTCTATAGTTTCTGTTTCACTTTCTATAGCACGTAGTCGTCAAATCACAAGAGACCTCTCTGCACAATGTATTCCCTGTGCATAGCTTCACACAGATTCCAAGTGGTCTTACTAAAGAAGTGGGAAAGCATAATTGGCACACAGGCTTTACACATAATCTCCATATTTATTTGAGGAATAACACCTCACAGGCCTGACAATCTGGCATCCCAGATCCGCTCTCTCTCTGTGCTCTGGTCTCACAGTGGGTGATCACCAGGCTGAGCTGATTCGGCCTGAAAGGCAGCGCTGTTTAATGAGCAACGGAGGGCGTGAGTGAGGAGACAACAGGTGGAGCGTCAGATTGATGCTCTGCAGCTGGGAATGGACCACTTTTCTTGCCAGCTGTCAGCCTGGATAAGAATAATTAATAAAGCATGTTTTGGAAAAATGTTCATGCTACCAAGACACTTGCCTATGACTTCATCAGCTGTTGGAGGAAATAAGTAATACTTGCAAGATGTTTTTCATCTGGCTGTTGTTCAGAGACATCAGCATGGCAGTTGTCCAGGTAAATATTGATATGTTTCTGATTCGCTGCCGTAAGCAGTAAGTGAGCTGCCAAGAAAGGTCTTGCATCCGATTTGAATCATGATCTGTAGTATTTGGTAAAGGCACTCTCAGAACTTGGCACAGTCCAACACTGACTTCATTGCTCCGGGCACACCAAATATAGTGATTTTTTTTCCAGTTGATGTGGCTCGGTTCAGTTATTGCTTTGAAAGTCCAGCGTTCTGCCTCGCTTTGTTGCTCTGCAATCAATCTTCTCTGCAAAGGACACTTTTTTTCCCCTCAAACAACTGCATTGTTTAATCAGCCGCAAAGCAAGAAACACAAGTGACTCGGTGGGATTCTTTACAAACACTGTGAATCTTAATTAATTTATCATGTTAGTTTTTTTCAAGGTCCCATATGCAAGTCATTGTGCAAGCACTTACACCTCGGCCTTTTCCAGACTTCATTTAGACGGCTGCGTAGAAATCAGGCTCTCTGAATAATCTGCATCATATTGAAGGCCCAGATAGTGTCAATGAACACTAAGTCAAGTATGCAGTGTCGCTCTCCAATATGAGTGTTATGGTACACTGTGGCCTGATAATGGTGTGAATACTGGCACATTTTTTATAAGTAGATGCTAGTATGTTTGCTCCAAGTTTGGAAGCAGTTTCTATGGTAACAATGTCCTAGCTTCACTTTCTCACTGACAATCTGTAGATTCAGTCAACTGATTCACTGATTAAAAATGAAGTAACTCTATTCAAGCCTGCCAACAGCCGTCGCACTGACAATCTGAAACATGTTGCACTCTTTAATCATGACAGGACGCATGTGCTTAGGTAAGCAAAGTTGCGCGCTCGCCAAAACTTAAACGCTATACACCATCTTGACAGAGGTGCTTAAAGGCTTTTAAGTTGAGATGCAGAGATGCATTAGAGCTATTCTGGCAGCTTGCACGCTGTAAGTCAGTAGCCATCAAAAGACGTTTTACTTTAATTATTTTCTCACAAAACTGACCTTTGATCCCCACGCTACAACAAACAAGGTCGCCAGCAGGTTGCAAAGGCTAGACATATGGCTGATGAAATTATTGATGAGTCAGACACAAAACTATCATTTACAACCTGGCCTTCTCAGCTTGTCTTTTAGGCAGACATCTTCTCATTGAACCAAGTTTGACTTTGTCAATATGCACTCTTTGATATTAAGCTACTGGTCCCTGTAAGAAGCCCAGCTCTAGCCTCATTCACCAGAGCTATGGTTGTCTCACAATAATAGAACCATTTTAAGTCAAAAAAAAAAAAAAAGGGAGGGCATTAAGTTTCATTTTTCTACCATATTTCAAGCAGCAAAGACGAAGAACTTCAATTTTAAAACAGATGCTTGGATTGTTGTGTGATAAAAGCCTTCTGTCACAACAGCTGCACACTGAGTCAAGAGGCTGTTATTGCAAGAAGTGAAAATGATCATTCACAATCACGTGTTTGGCTTTGTTCTTCATTATGAATGAAAATTAAAGCTGCATGCCACGATGCATCTCTGATACAATGAGTAAAAGGAAAGCAGGAAACCGCTGGCAGTGTATATGCAGGCTACAGTCAAAAACAGAAGCATTTAAAATAGCAAGTGGCATGAATAGTTGATAACCTAAATGCATCACTTCAGGAGGAGAAACTTTGGGTTAAAAGTGAACAGCTTATCCATAAAGTAAATGTGTCACAATAAAGAACACATGGGAATAGATTAAAACACCTTTTGGTAAAAGCCAGCTAGAAAGAAACTGGCCGAAGGTGTTACGTTACGATATAAACGGTGTACTTTGACTTCAATAATATCATCCAAACCTCCATGAAAGCATGCAGTCCTTTGGCTCAGACAGTGCAGCAGTGTTGGCAGTAAAGCAGGCTGCACATGTGATGGAAGAATGCACTGTGCAGAGGGTTGTAATTTTTACTGAATTCCTGTCTAATGGGATGCTGGAAAATGATTCATACATGTGCTGAGAGAGTGCGCTGCTGAAGGCTGTGCATGGTTACAACTCAGCTAAATGGGCATACTTTTAACCAAATCATGATCTCGTTTTGCTTTTTTTTTTATGTGTAACAGAGACTTCATAGCTTAAGTTCCCTTAGGAAATATTACTGGAAATTTGCCAAAAAATGTTCCAACCCTCTGCAAACCTGATTTGTTACATATATAGCAATGCTCTCTCTCTGTGTTCTAGCTGCAGCATGCTCTCATACAGGATGTTGAACAGTTTCCAGGAGAACCATTCATTTCAGTTGCCATAGCTGACCTGAACAATGAATCGTATTTTCTTCACTCTGACCATCTGTACATTTAGCCGAATGAAGCTTCTTTTTCAAGTTGCTTTCAAAGGAAAAAGGGAAAGAATGACCATCCTTACATGGTATTACTGTTAGTGTGGCAGAGATTCCTCCTTATCTCTGATCAGTGGTTCACCAAGGTAACCTTGTTATTTGGGTCAGCTGGATATTTGTGGGGGTTGCCCATCAGCCATCAAGCACTCACAGGCATTGCTGCCTTTTCCCTGTATGGCTTCTATAGGGCCGGCTCAACGGGAAGCAATCGGCTTTCTCAAATCATCCATCAGACGTATGTGCGACAATGCAGTTGGCTGTTATGTGAAGGAAGATTGAGGCGTGACCTTCACACTACATCAAAGTCTAGATGGACTGATCTTCTGATTGCTCCTTGTCTTCCTGGCTTTCACTTCACATGATTGTACACTTAAATGTTTGTTCACTTGGTCAAGGTTGGCAATCGGGTACAAAGAGCAAAACAAGTCCCACAGTTTAGTTTAAAAGTAGTTTAAAGTACAACAGTAAGAAATAAGATGTAATTTTGTGCAGTGTTTTTCCATTTTACATCACTGCAAAGTATTTTCCAGTTTGGACTGTAGTTGTTTTTTCAGAGTTTATAGTTGGAAACAGTCCTCAGGTCAGAGGTGAGGTCAGGGGGGAGGCCTCCACTGGTGCCCCTCTACCAGAGCCAGGAGGTCAGGATGTAGGTGCCTTGTTAGTATCACAACCTCTCTATGAACTGAATGTTAGGAGTTCTTGTTGGAGAGTGAATGAAACAATTACAGAGAGAAGAAAAACGAGCACAAGGAGACACAAAATGTTTTGTGTGTGT
>JAOWBC010000458.1:8018555-8028865 GCA_028566105.1 Hypoplectrus providencianus
AAAAATGACGCACTTGCGAGATGTGACATAAAGTATACCTCTCCCAGTTGGGAGGATAAGAACTGATTTACTGGTACAATGTGACCGCCTCACATTGTACCATTGTTCCGTTTGCGAAATACAAGCAATTTGCAGTTTTCCCTTTGTTTGACAACACAAACATCCAATCACAAATGTATTAAACAGCCACTTCCATCCCAAAATTTGCATAAAGCATCTAAGACGCAGCACAAACATTATTAATCCTCTCACAGCGGTTGATTGGTCCCATGTCTTCAATGGGAAAGCAAGCTGCTGTCAGGGAACCCGCCTGACACGCACTACCATTGACATTATCTGTGAAATAGGCCTGATATGAGGTAAACACAGCTATTTAGTTAACTGACTATACAAAAAGTGCCAAAATAATTATTCAAAACAGATTGTTGGCCATGTCTCTTGGCAAATGTGTTTGCAGCTTGCATTAATATTTATCGCGCTACTGTGTGTCGAAACTACTGAGGCATGTGGGACTGCTTGACTTAAACAAAAAAAAGACAAAATTAAAGTTAACTTGAGCGCTGCTTGTAAATTTTACTCAGAGTTTGAATGTTGCATCAAAACACAAATACATTGTATACCTGAACCCACTTGTAGCCACTTTATAATCAACATCCCTCATTCCTCAGTTTGTGGTTAAAAACCCAGCAATCCAAATACTTATTAGGTAAAAATGCATGAGGCAGCATTCAATACAGCCATCATTCACTACTCTGTCTTAAAATGCAGAAATCAATGTATTGTGACTGCACTGAGGTTGCAGTCACCTTCACTTCAATATTCAATATAGTGATTTATGAGTCCTATAGCATGGGCCAGTAGAATTTGAACAACCCAGCTCGGAGACATTATGCAGGTCTACTCAAGGTTGGCGACGTATCCAACATGAGATGATGTGGCTTCCCATTACTGGGATGTAAATGCAACACACCCTGGTACATTGCACTCTGCACGTCACCTTCACTTTAGTCATCAACCATCAAGTCTGCAATTATGATGAAGAGCAATGATATAGTTATTGGAGATGAATTATAGTCTCTAGTCTACAAGGTTTTATAAGGCAATTCAGAAATAATAAATGTATTTAATCGACAATATACGTATTTCTTGGAATGGACTAAACTTTTCAGCCTTGGGGATGTGTTAATTCCTCTATCGCAGTGATAAGCACAAACACGTAACACCAGACAATGTGCATCTTACGCTGAAAATGCGATAATAAAAGTACTTCAGATAATCACAACAGCGAAAGGGCAACTTGAATGAATGAACCGCGTTCTTGTTTCTCTGGAAAGAAGGCATTTATGTTTTCATGAATCAAGTGAATTTAAATTATAGTCAAATGTCACACATGTATTAGCCTTTACAATCTGTGGAATATGTACCACCCTCTACTCATAGGTTTTCAATTTTAGGGAAAAACTCACCTCAAAACACATTCATGGGGCAATAGAAAAAAGAAGGAACCTCTGGAAGAGCAGCAGGAGAAGAGATCTCTCCAAGGGTGGAATCACATGAAATAAATGATCATGCTCCAAAAAACAGTCAAATGTGTTGTCTTTGCAATCAGATTATGAAGACCCATTTCTTTTTTTCTAAACTGAACCAAATGCTTTTGGTCCCTAAACCCAAAATTTACTCTCTGTCATCTAAACTTCCTGAGAATCCTTCAGATAGAAAACTACAGCATGGAAAATTAGGTTGAGGGTGTCTGTTTCAGCAGACATAGGCTAAGAGTTGAATATTGCTTCATGCTCCTTAGCAGTGGAAGAAGGGATGTCCGGCTGTGTTGTCTAGAAGAACAAATAGCTTCCGAAAAGTCCAAATTTCTTATTTCTCAACATCACAACGCAGATCCATGTTATAAACCTCAATGTTGTAAGGAACTTCTATCTGCGACACAATATTAAATATGCTCCTGTGCAGTAATCAATAATAGTATGCAAGGAACAATAATTAGAAGTAGAGCCAGTAGGACAAACTACGATTAATTAAACAACAATGTGTTATGCATGAACATGTTCACTGGCTAATCAGTTTCATTAACCTATTGAGTAACAAACATCAATGACTGTGCATGTAAGTCAGTGCCTCTTCTATGACTGCACTCATATTTCCAGCTATCAAATGCTTATGCAACGTTCATTCTGTGATTCACATGTACAGTATGTGCACATGACCATTTAGACCCAAATGGAGGCAACATATGCTGTCAGAATCACATTACAGGCAGTGAACCTTCTGCGTCTCATCTCTCACCCTTCATCATTGCATGCAAAACGTGCAATCACATGGCAGTATTTCTCGTGCTGTGGAAGAAAATTACCCATGGGTGCTCCTAATGGATTCTTGAAATTTATCTAATCTTACATGAAACCCCACTGGGGATGACAGTAAGGTTTACATGTTAGTGTAGTACAATGCAACTGTCAAAAGTGTTTTACATATGTCCATTTTCTAAATCTTCAACTTTTAAGCAAGTGCCAAAAGTAGATTTGTTGCTGGAGGCATGGCTTTATGGTTACTCTGTCAGCTGGATGTTTGGTTGGTCGGTTCAGACTGAAATATCGCAACGACTATTATATGGCTACCATGAAATGTTATGTCAGAATCTTGTGCCCAGGACAGAATTCCTTTATCCTAATCCTGGTCTTGCACTTTTCTCAACCCTGTTGGGCTGTTGAGCTCTGCTATTGGTCAAGTTGTTCCTGGCTGTTAATTTAAGATGATGCAGATGAGTTTGATGTAAGGAGATGGCTAAATCCTGCTTAAAGGTAGATTTTCTATCCATTCTGACTCCTAAATTACTGTATTTGCACCATATTTCCTGCTATGGTTTTGAACAGCAACAAAATTATGGTCAGTTTTCTCTGGACTTGATCTTGTCTTGGACTTAACTGCATTTGATCTCAGTCTCAACTCAAATTTGACTGTACCTGGACCTGTTGGCTTTTACATCAGACTTCAATATGACTTTTACGATTAATTGCAATTATTTTCATTTAGCAGCATCAAAGTATATTTATTTTTTAAATTTGGTTTATAGGCAAATATCTGCAGAACAGCACCTGTTGATTAGAAACTTAGAAAATTGATGAGAAGCAAAGGTTTTTGCAGCATATTAGCAGACTGACATTAGCGCACAGGTATAATCACCCCTGTGTCCATGGATAGTTTTACAAAGCTGCCAGCGTGACTACAGACATTTTGTCTCATTCAACTCATGTTTGCTTCCTTTTGTTATCATTTTTTTGTGTGTGTTCTGAAGATGAATGTGCTGTTGCTGCTTGTGGGGTTCTTGACATTTTCATGTTAAACCTGAGGAAAATATCAACATTTAATGAGTACCAAGCAGATATTGATCTGTGACACTTTTTTAATGTTTACTCATTAAAATCAAATAAGGTCTTAATTAGAACCTGGATATCTTCACTTTCAAATACAGCACAAGTTGAAGCAATCTCATTAAATCAGCCATCAGCAATTCATTAATGCTACTGAGTGGCTATCATTTGATCTCCAAAGCACGCTGCCAGAGGGCTCTTTTATTTAATACCCAGCAAGAATCGCAAGCTGACCACGTCTGCCTTCCTTTAGACTGAGAAAAATAAAATACCTATTAACCTTTTTATATTGCTTAGTGCGTATGTAAGAGTTGGAGTCCCAGAAATCATTAATAAGTCGCGCTCAAGTGGCAGATCTAAGACCCTGCGGTTATGCATGTGCACAAAAACTGACTTCATCATGATCCTCATCTGCATACAATCAAACTGTGCAGTGAGCCATTAAGGAGGATGAAGACAAGGTGGAAGTCTTATGAAGGGGTATATATTGTCTTGACCAACAAAGGCAGGAAATTAATCAGTCAGTCTTGAGCAGTGAGTGAGCTGCCTGTTGGTGGTAAAAGCCTCCCTCTCTCTTTTCTGCCTGCTGGCAGCGTGAGGCAGGTTCAGACTGGATCTCTATCTGGCATCCTCCGGCGGTAGCAGAACAGTCAGGACTCACGGCTTCAATAGAAAGACACGAAAAGTGAAGCTGAGCTTTCAGTGTCTAAAGAAGATAGATAATGTTCTCATAAAAGAAAAACAGACTCATTATTTTGATGAGAAACAGCTGGTGTGCTGCCAATTAGACGCTGAATTTACATTATTAGTGAATTTGCTTCTGGCAGTGTTGTTTTTTTGTTTTTTTTTTCTTGTGCAAGAGTTCAGAAAGAAAATTGGCTCCCGACAGACAGGCTTCCTTGTCCACTCTGTATCACAGAAAGATATTGCTTTGGCAAAAGTTTGAAATTGAAAAACAACATGTATGCAGAAAAAAAAAACAAGTCAGTTCATAAAAGCTGGCAAATCATCATGGCAGATGGAGAGAAAAATATGGGATGTGATTGCGCTCTTCAAAGGCTCAGGTTTGCGTTTTATCCAGTTTTTTAAATCAATAAATCATGAAAGTTTTGTTGCACAGATGGCATTTTCATTCCATTCAAAGTGGATCATACATTTCAATAAATACTTAAAGTGACACCAGAAAGTTTTATGCCATCAAATGCATGTCGAGACTTCTGAACTGAACTCCAACTAAACCTTGAAAATGAGTTAGCTAATAATAACGTGGTAGTCAGCAACAGTCCCAAAGGCTAAATGAAAAATGAGACCCTGTGACCTTTCCACAATAAGGATCTTCATATTACTGATTTAAAATTCAGAGGACATTTTCACTCTTTGGGGAAGGTCGTGGAGGTGAGAGGGGGTCTGAATGGGAAGCCATTTGAAATGATAATTTTATCAGCAGAAACATATTGTTGTCATTTAAATTCATCATTGTGATAAACTTTGCTAAATTAGCATTCATCCTGTGTTGCAGAGAGATAAGCAAATGTTCCATTTGTCAAAAGCTTTTCATTGTGCAGATATCTAATCAGATGTTCAGTCACAGAAAGAAATGGCGCAAACAAACATGCAGTGGAATCCCTTTTGTTCGTCCTCAACCTCCTTGGGAAGTCTTTGACCTTTTTGAAGCTGAGCCGTGATACAGGAAGTGAAATGTTAGTTGAAAAGATAACTCTAGTTAGGAATGGTGTAATAACTGATGATAGTAGAACTTCATGTGAACCTGTGAATATAAGTGTATTTATCTTTACTTTTCTAATACACCTTTCTTTCTGCTTATTAAAAAGATCTCCAATCTAAGAGACAGAATAGACAATTTGGAAATTAGAAATGCTTTTTTTTTCCACAGGAGAAATCATGAGAGTCATGAAATTCCCTTTACAGC
The DNA here is from genome assembly GCA_028566105.1 of Hypoplectrus providencianus. Lineage (NCBI taxonomy): Eukaryota > Metazoa > Chordata > Actinopteri > Perciformes > Serranidae > Hypoplectrus > Hypoplectrus providencianus. The sequence continues at coordinate 8,023,869 of JAOWBC010000458.1, forward strand.
CTATGCATGGCTGGAAAAAGTCTTAATATACACGTGTCTTTAACCAGCACGTTGCTTTAAAGTATAAAAGGACACATTGTAGTTTTGTCAGGATTACGTGCCAGACTATTTATTTTCTTGGTCCGGTCACATCCCCAAAAATGTCACACTTTCCTTATATTTCTATGGATTTTGGCATAAACATTTTGCACCAGCCTGTTCTTGTTCGCCGGGGGTAAAATGATGAGGGATTTCTATGTAGGGTAAAAATAAATATAACCATTTAAGCTTTTGATGTTGATTAAATGTTGCTACATAAAAACGGAAATGGTTCCTACTAACAGTAAATTTTTACTGTCCCATAATATCATATTGTAAAATCGAGCCTCCTGCATGTTACTCATCACATTGTTGATGAGTAACAGTTGCTCTCTGCAATAAAACAATGAGCACATTTTAAAATGTGTGCTCTCAATCTAGCCAGAATTGTGTTTCCATTTCCTCGTCTCTATTGGATGTTAATCACATTACATGTGTCCCTGGCCAGTGCATTTGCTGAGACTTTATTTAAATTAGATTGCCTCCAGTGTCTGCAAAGTACACAATTGCCCAAATATTTGTCTGTTAAACGTCTAATTAGTGACAATAATGATGTCACTTAGCAGCAATGGGAGGAACCAGCACCACATTTACAGCTGGTAAAAAGCACAAAAGCCAACATCCTGAATTAAAGGATATGTTACGGAAACCCTCCATCATTTCAAAGTTTTGTCAATTTTAAGCAGTGTGAGATGTAATAGGAGAAAAAAAAATCTTCATTTTTCTCTTCGGGTTTCAACGTATTGAATCATAGCCTTTGAAAGTTGTCGGTGTCTTTACACACCGAGAAAATATATTTGCTCGATAGATTAAATATCAATTGATCAACCTCTTTGCAAAGAGAACACTTTAGCTCAGTTCTTTTCTTTTACCTCTCAGGGCCTGTTGCTGGATATATCATGCCTCTGGGTTGTCCCTCATGTAATAATAGCTTCCCCAGTAAAAGTAAGAAAAGATGATGTAATGAACTGTGGAGTTACACCCTCATTTATATCCTGCTTATAACAGCCAAACCCGGATCTGGAGTGAAGCTTTTGGCATCTGCCAAGATTCCTTCTTTTGCGTCACACTTGTGATTGTTGCCAGCTTACACTTAAAGAATATAACCCTCCTCCGTCAACTGACAAGACGTATTCTTTGTTGTCCTGATGCACTCTTTTCTTTCAAAGCCTCTGGAGCTGAGAACTAATGCATGCTTTTTAAACATCCAGGCTTTATCTACATACGATAATGTTATTTTTTAAGTATCTGCTCAGGTAGCCCAAAATATCAGCCTGTACACGCTGACCCTGAGACCACCTCACCAACTCCCCATTCAATATGGCATATTGAACAAGATTTTCCAGGTCGCGCTCAAATCCCCTGGACTTCCCTGACTCACGGACCTCCTCTAACCCCACACACACACCACTCCGCCCACACGTTCCTCCTCCCTGATACACCTGGCTCCAGTTTGGTCACAGGGCTTTTAAGGTTGCAGATTTCCAGGGCCACAGGGCTACAACCTTACCGCCTTAACGCTAAATCCCTCTTTTAAAGCAGCTCGCATTCCATCATCTTCTAAAGCTTTATGAAGAGAAAGGACATGCATTATCCATTTCACCTGGCCATGCTACATATTTGAGCTTTGCCTTGCAGAGACAGCTACTAATGCTGTTTCCAGCAAGTAATTGGATTTAGTAGGAGGTTTTGCCGGGATCGCTCTCACTTCTGTTTAATTTGCATCTGACAAATTGCACTTCAAAAGAAAGAAGTTGTTTACACAAATGCATTTTTTGACATGACGGAAGTTGATGCCAAATTAAACGTTTCACTCAACGTTTTCCAAAATCAATATTTAACTATATCCTACACATAGAGTTCCCCAAACTAAATATTTCACTAAATGTTTCCCCAAATTAATATTTAACTAAATCTTACACAAAGAGTTTCCCAATCTAAATATTTTACTAAAACCTAAATTAAGGGTTTGCTCAACTAAATATTTAACTCAAGTTAAATGTTGAAATTGCCAAGCTAAATTTTTCACTAACTTTTAAATGTGGACAAGGCTTCCACGCTCTCACTTTCCTGCCACATTCAAGTATTTTCAAACAGAGTGACTTCAGATACCTCGACAAGTTTTTACCTTCCGTGCAAATTAAAACAGGCTGTAATAGAAATGTGTTTATTAAGCGAAGCAGGCCTGAATAAAGCATTTGACAGTAGTTAACATAAAAGCTCCACTGAGTCCCTCCACTCAGCGCTGCAGACATCAGACAACTTCAGACATTTTTTTCATACATCTAAGGGAAAAAAATTGAAAACATGAAGAAGCGACACCCATTTTGCAGGTCTTTGATTCTGATAGGAACCAGAGAATTTAATTTTGACCTGAAAATAATATACCCCTATTCTCAACAACATGCTGCTTTGAGATTAGAGGCTGCCTCAGGCATTTCTAAGCAAGAGACTTTAATTAAAAAACACTTATGTGTGGTTTTTCGACTGATGATTATATTCAGTGGCAGCCAAAGGAACTAAGCTGCTTTAGTAACCACACTAGACCACATTAGAAACATTCAATAATGAATACAGTACATGTACAAATACTCCCATCATATTCAAAACACAGAGTGGCAAAGATAGTTTTTATAATCAAAACAGAAAGGAAACATAATCCTTGTATCTTAGCCAACATTATGAAATCATGTTTCTTTTCGCTGGGATGTGATATTTTGTTTCATGGCTTTCATCTGCTGAGTGTCCATGTCAGCGCTGATTTTGAAAATAATATCTACTCACAGTAAGTGTGACCCTTTGTAAATCTCTGCTCTGCCTTTCTTCATTATGTAAATTGTCCTTTTTGGCGTTCTATTGTTTGAATAACGGGGCACTTTTTAAAATGTCATTGTGCCGTTAGAGTTGAACAAACAATATTGTGATTCTCCCACAAGTAGGTGTGGCATGAAAGCTTTTGTGAGGTGAAATGATAATGTTGTTTCTAATGTGGCAGCACAGATGGTGATGCAGAGCTTGAATATTTATGCACAGTCAGTGTCCATCAACTCAGGCCAGAAATTCAGAAAGCGGACGAGGTCAGGCCGGGCTTTCCCAATGAAGAACAAAGACAATACTAATGCGAGAAAATACAGCACTCCCACTTATCGCTTTTAACTGAATCCAAAAACTCTGTGGAAATGTAACAATGGACCTGAAGGAATGAAAGCGAGCGAGGGCTGGCTCAGATGTTCTGTCCAATCTGACAGCATCACCTTTCGAAGCAGTTACATAATCTTGAACACAGCGCAGAGGTCAGGTACAGTGACTCGCGCACTGAAAAGATTGAAGGCCACCTTTTCCAAATATCTAGGTTTCTGTACAGCTCTAACCTGACTGTTTGTGTTCTTGGCAGGAAATGAGAAACATATTAGTTGAAGGTTGCGGGTGAGCAAGAAGAGGAAGACAGAAACCAAAACATTCTTCCAGGCTGAAAAACGCCTGTTACATATACTAGATTTGGGGTTTTTTTGTATTATAAGATAGAGATTACAATGGTAATAAAAAGCAATAGATAGGCAGGTTTATATATTAACAAATGTTTAAACTCAGCAATAAAGCTGAAAAGTTCTATAAAAAAAAAACACTAATTCAATCAGCAAATGTAAACCTAACAACAGTACTCAGAACTGATAACCTCACTATGAGACATTTTTGATATCAGAAGGAAATGTTCAATCCTGAAAGGTCTTCTTGACACAACAGGGCCAGCCTCCTTGGCTTGGCTTGGCCTGGCTTGGCCTGGCTTGACAGGCTGGTTGCAGGCATGTCAGACTAAGACTGTCAGGTTTCTCAGAGCAATGTGTGTTGAATTGTTTGGCAGACAAGAGGCAGTGCAAATTCAAACAAGAAAAGCAAACACACAGAGGCTCCCGCTTTGAGCTTCTACTGTCAAAGGGATGGAGCCTTTCTCCTTGCAAGCCATCTGCTCCATGCACTCGTATGACCCTCCTGCTTTTCTGACCCATGTTTTCCTATTTCAATGCACTTATGCTAAAACACCATTCAAATCCAACCAGTAAATTGCAATACATTTATTTGTCTGCTGCATGCTCTTTGAATTATATAAACAAATCCTGCATATTAAACAGTATAATGCATTTCTTAAAGATACAGTACTTAATTCCTCACTGAGCTCAGAAGACAATCCACAGGGACCAGAGGGCTCGAGTTCCTCTGCAGGGGTCTCTGCTGGAACCTTAAATTAGTAACTGCACATCAGCTGCCAAAAAAAACTCCATAAAATGGATATTAGATGTGACCTCTGCTTGGGTACCCTGCCAGCAAGTGTAACCTAACTTAAATATGGAATTAGATGCTTTGATAGTGTTAAACCAACAGCTACAGCTATCATTGAAAGTTTGGCACAAAGAAAGTCTCGTCAGTGCCAAGTATCTCATGTTCTCAGTACTTCTGAAACTCCAAGTCTGCTCCAAAAAATCTGAAAGTAATCCTGACTGATCAGAGATGAAATGCCACTAAGATGTCAGACAGAGTTGCTTGTCATCAAGGTTTATTGGATTTATTCATGAAGCCGTAACATGTGAGGTCTGGTGACTTACTGTGACAAAGACTGCATCTAAAAAAAAAAGATAGGTGAATAAGTTCTATTTAATATATTTATTTTTTCAGTGATGGATCACCTTTCTCGTGCACTGCAAGTACACGTTGTTTTTATTAGTTTGTGTTACACTGTGGGAGAGGCTGGGGACTGCAAACACAGACAGACTCTGTTTACATTGAAGTCATTGGTTTTATTTCTGTTAGTGACAAACAATGCTGGTAATAAGCCAAGAAATACATTCTGCTGCTTCTACCCTGTTACTGTTGCATTATGCATATGCTTGGACTCTTCAGGACACTGATAATATAGTCAACTC
>JAOWBC010000458.1:8044477-8066768 GCA_028566105.1 Hypoplectrus providencianus
TGTGTGTGTGTGTGTGTGTGTGTGTGAAACATAAGGAAGTGGTAGCCCCTTTCATGGTGCAATATAGTGGCATAAAAGGGCTTTGCCATGTGTTTTTTGGGGGGGGCTTGAGAATGAAATGTCTTGCATTTCTCAGCCCTGTCTTGTTTTACTGTTGAGAAGTTGAAAATAATAGGAAAGTGGATGGGAGAATGGTCAAGATTGCGATTTCAACAGGAATGTATTGTTTTCTTGTACAGCTGTAAAGTTATTTTTCAATTTGGAAGCAGCTGTTTAGGTGAAATAATCGCTGTTGGATATTATTTCCAGTGCCCACACATCATGGCCATTTTGTAGTACTGAATAACACAAATCTTACAAGTTGCTTTTTGAATTCGTGTAATTTGTACTGATTTATATTTCCTTGATATCTCAAATAAATAAACCAAACTGAAAGAAATAAAAAAGCATATTAACGCCGAAACTAATTATATTTGGGTGTTCTTCAAGCACAAAAGGTAAATCACGGACTATTAGGTGCCCTGAACATGATGTTTTGTCCACTTTGGTTTGTGTTTGTCTGCATTTTAAAAAAAACAACACTTAATGGAAACTAACCCCAGGAGGTAATCCCACGTGGGATGAGTGCAACTTTCAAATGTCATGGTAAAGTTGCTTTTGAGCTCTATCTGTAATACAGCACAGCACTCTAGTGGCCATAAGGGTAATAATTGTCTGTGTGTGTGTGTGTGTGTGTGTGTGTGTGTGTGTGTGTGTGAGTGTGTGAGTGTGAGAATGTGTGACTATGTGAATATACTCAGGCATGAAGGTGCCTTTCCCCCCCATGCACCTCAATGCTGATTTGACAAAGCAGGTGTGAGGGAAACATTTCAATTCCCATTTGGTGTATATTTGACATCAGTGATGACCTAATATTTAATTATTATTCAAAAAGTGTAAGAAGATAAACTGAGCCTGCATGATATCTATTCAGTGCATACCAAAGAGACTTGATGAGACAAACAACTGCAGCAAATTTAAATGTGAAGATGAAATTCAAGGTGGTGATGGGGGCTGCCTCATCAAGCAGATTTATGAAAATTATTCTCATCTCAGATAGCATTTTGACACTGAGGGCCTGTGTGAGGGACAGGGAAAATGCTTGACTAGTCATACAGACACAGAGATGCATGTTTGTAAAATTGAGCACCCTTAAGCACCATCAGCTCTTTTGGAAATGTATGACAGGCAACGTTTCTGTTTCCTCTATCTGACGCCAACGCTCAACTTTGGGGATACAGCTGGTGTTTAGTACCATGTTTATGCCCAAAGAAAGATCACGAAGCAACATCTCTCAAGGATGTCTTCCAGGACAGCTTAAAAGTGTGTCTGTTTCCTAAATTTGACATGTCTAAGTGTCATCCAAAGTACATGGTGATGAGAACAAGTCTAGTTACATAACCAACAAGTGAAATTAAACTCCTGCCCTCCTGTGGTACACAAAGACTCTGATGTTAAGGTCCTCCAACGTGCATTTACTGTAGCTACAGGGGTTTTTACTGTTAACATGTAAGGTGATTTAAAATAGATTTGGGGAGTGAAAAGAAGCAAGAACAAAGCCTAATTTGAAACAAGTCCATATAATTATTCTCAACCACTATCGTCATATGAATCACATAACAGTGAACTAACTACTAGTTAATTCTTTCCTGGAAACAGCTCAAGGACCCTTGAACCCCTGAAACAACCACTGTAATCATTAGCGTGAGTCCAATCTAAGTCATTATGCAAAACAAGTCCTTAGTAATTCACAAAGAAAAATGACATAGAATGAGTAATATGAAACTCATTACACGTCTATTATAAAATCCTTCCTATGACCAACTGAATAAACCTGGAATGAGCAATTATGTGCATTTGTGAACGCAATATGTGAAGAAAATTATGGAAGTTATACTGTCGTGCACTCCAGAAAGAAAAAGAATAAAAAAAATCACTTTAATCCTTTCCAAAGATTTTTTTTTTACTTGGAAATAAATATTTCAGCAAGGAAAAATGAAGAAAAGTCTTAGTTGGTTGAGTCCATAGTGACTTATTAGTCAACTAATCAATCATCAGGGACAGCTCTAGAAAACTGTGTACAATATATAAGAAGCAGCTTCACGCCATGTCTATGTTAATATGCCATAACTGATGTAAAAAATAAAAAATAAAAAAGACATATTTAAACTGCTGTGAAAAAGAATCTGAAATAAATGTCATGTTGCTTAAATGAAACTATTCTGTTGTGTTTTAAATGATAAAATGTAAAAGGTGTAGGTGAGGCATGATGTTGTTTTGTCTATTTTTACTCTCAAGATGGAATCACATTCTTCATGTTATAGTAATATATATTCATTGCAAGGCATAGTATAATGTCATTATTTAAACATCTCGGGCCAGGAGGCATTTTATTTAACGTGATATGAACCTTCATAAATATGCCATGTCGCTTTTATGAAACTTTTCATTTTAAATTAAGATATATAAAAAGACTGGGGGTCATAATTTTGTGGTGTATTTGGTTATTTTATGTAGAATTTCTCTCTAGAATAACATGCCTTATTTGATAATAATATATGTTTATTGCTAGGCACAATATAATGTCGTAATAACTTAAACATCTTCATTATCTCATTGTTGCCTTTCAAAGCCAATATTGTGCATGCTCACATAAACACATATCTCGGATTTTGTGCATTACACACACAATGCTGAAATATTGCATATTGATATTTGCCTCACATTTTTGTTGCGATCAGTCAAGGACATAGATGGTCAGCCAGGGAGTATAGGGAGTGGTCCAACCAATTTCATACCTACTGCTGCCTACTCAGAGTGCATAACAATTCCGCTGAGCCGGCTCTATTTGACATTGTGAGTGTGTCATGTTCATAGGGATGGCTCCTTTTGGATCAGCCTGATGCAGCACTAGCAGACTTCAGTGGAGCCTCTCATCCACCTGAAAAAAAATGTCACGCAAGCACTTTTGGTAACAGCGAAAAATTCCTCCATTGGTCTCCTCTCCTGTGGCTGTAAATGCAGATGTGATGCTGTAGTTGGCTAATGTGTAGCCATAGTGTAATAGTCCTACTAAGCTATGGGTGTGAAGCCTACAAAAAGCATTTCAGGGCACTTCAAATGTTTTCATCATGTGCCTATAAGGTAACTTTATATGTAATTTGTTGGCCTTACAAGTCCTTACATAACCAAATATGAACAAGCAAAAAAGGTCTCTCCTGCTTTCGCTTTCAGTTTTTATTTAATAGCACTTAGAACATTTTGCATCTCTCCTGGTGGTAAGGAAAGGGTTTATTTAACCTGCAGTTTAAAGTGCCACTATTTTGTGAAACTTTCTGCTAAAAATACATTTGAAAAAAGAAATATGAAAATGTAAAGCAAGACTTTATCTGCTTCTAAAATTAAAGCTCCATTGACAGTTAATTAAAAATATCTTGCCTCTGTGGTTTCTTGCTTTGCAAGAGTTGGTTCTGTTCCTAAATATTGATTGAAATGTACCAGGGCAGAGCATCAGCTTAATTTTAAACCTAAAGAAGTTCACTCTTGATACTTTATTAAACTTCAGCTGAATTATCCTCACTGCATCACAGTCATTTCGAGAAAAGCATTATGCAGATTAAGTATAATCGTGCACCAATGGACAATGCTGTAACCTTGAATATGATTCATGAGAAACACAAAGTGCACTTGTTTGTAAGAATTTATGTTTCTTACAAACTTGAGGCAAAAACAGAACTTTTCTTTCCTTTTAATCTTACTTTGAAGACAATGCCAAGGACAAACAATGTATCCTATATTTTCAAATTTTCTTTCCGTATTCTGCTTTTAATTTTTTTGACTTGATTCAACTAGATATACCAGGTACAATTTGTGCCAACAAAAATGTCATGAGTGTGACAAAAATTGATGTGTGAAGTCGCAAAAATATTAATTGCAAAATATTCGCCTAATATGTAAAATTAATCAAACGCAAAACACGTCACATTCAGTCATAAATAATCACTTGCATCAAAGTGTAGTTGCTTGAAACTAAACCAATAGTTAAAATGTAAAGTTTTTGCCAGCTATGCCACCGCATAGAACCTCATGTCTTGACGGTAGACTGATTTGAATCCTCTTGTTGTTTAAGATACTTTTAGATTGAGCCAGGAACTACAACGGAAGTCAGGCATTACTTCCGGTAACGTCATCGCGCAGATTTCGGCTCAACCAAACGGCGCACGTTTGTTTTGCTGGTGAATGACAGAGCGCTGCTGAAGTTGCTAAAAGTGAAGTGTCTCCATCTAAATCAGGCTTTACATTGAGCACAGAAGCAGGACAGGGTGAGGATTTTAATATTTTACACACACGCTGAAAAGTCGGTTCAGCTGAATAACAACTGAGAAGATACAGCTGGTGCTAACAGTAGCTGTTTAGCTAACGTTAGCCTCTGCATGTTACTTCCCTGTAGCCGAGCATCACTTGGAAGCAACTTTCTTTCTCGACTTCACTGTGAAGTGACAATAATCGATTAAAAATGTCCCTGTGGATGGTGATATCTAGATAATAGACGGGATGTAATCCTAAATTATTGCGCTGTTTGCTCTCTGTACTTAGCCTCTTAGAATGCGCTTCATAAGGACGTGAAAATCACAATATGCCGGTTGAATCCAATATTTTTGTCCCACATATGCTGCAAGAAAGCGAGCGGTTAACGTGTTAACTAACGTACTTACAATCTGCAAATGTACAATAGGGTTAACTGGATGATACAACATAGATCCCTATATTATCATTATACTTAATGATACAACATAGATCCCACTATTATCTCTAGATTAATCCCAAGGGAAACCTATGATATGATTGTTGCATTTGTCCAGGGTAAATTTATATTTTTACCTATATTTCTTGTAAGGATGATTAGGAATAGTCAACTTTGAATGATTTGAAGTAGAATTGACACAGCTGTGGTAAAACGAGATTATGATGAGACAAAGATGAGTAAATTCAAGCTATATTGGTGTGCTGATAGTCTGATTTCATATACAGTTATTTGTTTTCTACCAATTTATTATGAAATTTCTCATTTTTGTATAAGTTCCTCGTACCTATACTCAGTTACCCACCTGAACTCATGCCCATTTGTTATAATTTAAGAAATTGGTAAGGTAAGTACATAGTCAAATTTAAATGCATGAGGCTGATATTGCCAGTAATTAGCAGTCCATCAAACAAAAGTTATTACAAAATAAAAACAGTTATCAAAATAATGATAACTGTAGGAAATGAAAAGTACAAAAAGAAAGCAAATATATAAATTATTGAATAGTGGCATTGCCCTCATTGAGAAAACAAATATGACTAGTAAGTTTCATTCTTTCAGTAATTTTACAAGCAAAATCACCAAATATTTGTCATTACAGTTTCTCAAATGTTTCTTAGAGCAATGTGAGCTCTAGGGAAATTATATTGTGAATTCCCATTCTGACATTTGATTGTCAAAGTAATTTTTTTTGGTTTATTAATAAAATAATGAAACTATTCTTTAGAGGTAGCACTACAAGTAGCCTTGATATAACATTTCCTGTTTCTTTTTCTTTCCCAGGATTAAGAAAATGTCTTCCACTGAGCCTGTCATCAAATCGAAACAGACCGAGAAAGAAGTCAATGGAATTTCTACACAGGTCGTCTGTACACAGTTCAGCAATTACATATTGGTAGTTCTCACTCAGTACGGGAAAATGGGGACATTGATATCTGTCACACCTGACTCCAGATCTAATGATATCAGCACCCCAACATTCTCCACCAAAGTACTGCTGGGCAAAGACGAGGTACGCTGGATGAAATTGCTCAGATTAATATTGTATCAGTGTGCTATAGACTGGCTCACAAGATATCAGACGGACTTGTTGCAACACAGGGTAACTCATTTTATGGTGTGAAAGGGCAGATAAGATTGGCTCTGAATTGCCGTGGTACAAGGAGAAATGAGATGTGTGCAGGCATGGGGCTCAGTGCTCTGTTCAAGTTTGCACAAAGAAACTCATTTCGGCTCGCAGTCATCAAGTAATTTTCTAACTGGCATACAGCGCTAGACATGGATCATCAAGAGAGAAATGAAGTATAATGAGGGTTGCATGCAGAGTTGTTTGTTTTGTCACTTTTCTGGTCATTTTAATGAAACAATACGTGCACTTTGTTGTATCGTGTGTGGTTTCAGAATCAGGGAGGCATGCAGCGTTTTTTAAGGCAGACTCACACAGGCTGAATGAAGGATCATTACTGAATTCTGTTATGTAATCTAATGAAGCATTATGTCAGCAGAAAAGCTCCATCTCTGTTATTGTCAAGTTTACCGGATTACACAGGAGCCAGATAACCTGCGCCAACAACATTAGGGGTTTCATTAAAATAGAATCAAGTCATATTTGTAAGATGTTGCCTGCTTTGGGAGAACTTCACAAAAAATAAATTACTTTTCACATGCTGTGAGTGGAATATAGCCCAATCAATAATGCTTCATGGCAGTAAAGACAAGTTAAAACTATTTACCACATTTGTGATGGCAACAGCACAGAATATGATTGGAAAGGTACCTTTTTTTTGGCCAACTTGTTCACAGTGCGAAATGATTTAGAAAATGAGTTGAATCTATGAAATATTTGCTATATATACTGAAGAAAAATATGTTAAAAGAATGTGAAAACTGGTTCTGGTTCGAAGGTTACATCCAAAAGAAAGTTACTGTAATACATGGTCTCAAATATAGGAGTGTGTATGTGTGTGTGTGTGTGTGTGTGTGTTTGTGTGTGTTTAAGGATATTGCTACAGGATAATTTATGTTTTTTTTTGTAAATTATGGTCCCATTTAGAATTAAATTGAACATAAACTTGGGTTCATTTCAGACATAAACATGTTTCTTAGCAGCATTTCTGTGTGGAAAATCTAAAGCCTATCTTGTGTTTCTATTTTCAGCCTCTAACACACGTCTGTGCAAAACACCTGGCAACTTTTGTGTCACAAGAAGCCGGCAACAGGCCTGTCTTACTGGGACTGGCACTCAAGGATTCCTCCATAGATGCAATAAAAGAAATGAAAGAGATCATCAAAAGTTGTCAAGTCTGGTAGGAAGTCAACATGATGGACATGAAACCTGAAGGCTTGCTGAAATACAGGGCGTCTGGATGTCCCTAGTATCACATCTTCCTTCTGCATCTCCTTTTAAACTGAAAGGATTTTTACTGTTTACTAAATGCCAGTCTGTGATTAAAAAATACCCAGAGGCTTGTGCTGAAAGACAGAAATGTATAAATCCAATTTCATTGACTCTGATCTTTTTGATTTGTTCAGACAGTGAAGAATGTCTTCTGAGAAACATAATTTAAAGTTTATCTGGTTGTAAAGATGAATTTTCTGCAAGTCACTGTGCTCTCGAAAACGGAGTACAAGTACAAGTTTATACTTTATACGGTTTCTAATTTTTTTTTCAGAATGCAAGTATTCTAAATTGTTTCATTAAAAAAATGTTGAACTAAAACAGGTTACACTAAAACTTGTGTCATGTCTGTTTTCAGAAAATAATTATGGGAACTCAGTCTGCTTGCACCTGTAGAGGATATCTGTGTCTTAGCTCTGGATTCATATTTTAAGCATGAAAAACATTCCCATCAAACTGTAAAATTGGATTTTTCCTTTGCTAATCTTTCTTTTCCGCCTTATGCTGTGTTACTCTGTTGGAAATGCATTTAAGCAGTAATTTACATTTATTTCCAACACATAACAAAGCAATTAATTATATTCTAGTCGTGTTTTACTTCAGATCATTACTAAAAACGCTCTGAACAATGAGTTACACTATTTCAGATCCATCAGCTGTAATGAATATTGCTTTATCATCTTCAGAATTGTGCAAAATACAATAAATGAAATTAATTTGTAATATGTGTAAGCTATTTGAAATAATTTGTGTTATTGGTTATGATAAGGTTCCTAACTTCCGAACTGTAAAGTGGATTTTATTTTCTCACTCCATTTATTATGTCTATATCTCTATGCCCGTTGGAGGCATCGCGTTGGGAATAAGACTGGCTAGAAATTCTTGCCAAGATAAGGGCAACGTGATGACGACACACGTGGATCTGCGAACACGTGACCCGTTCACCTGTGCCCAACCTGTTTATCTCTGCAGTTCCTCTGACTCGTCGCTCAAGGAAAAATTCAAATTCACTTCGTTTACACTGAAAGTTTGGATTTCGCCTGGATTCACAGAGCACACGCTTCAGGCTACTGCAGTATTAGTAAGGTTTTCTCTTTAAGTTACAGGTGACAGGATTTTTTTTACTCGCCGGCTGTGTGGACTTCGACCTCGGTCAGGCACCTGTTTGAAACAAGGAAGTCCAGTCTGTTGAACCCGTCGTCGGTTTAAGTCAAACGGGCTCTTTGTAAAATGGCAGCAAATGAGGTCGGTTGGCTATTCTGAAAGACTTTATTCCTCATGTTGATCCTGTAACGGTGATTCCGTGGGCAGTGGCCTACAGTTCAAACAGGATAAAGCTGCTTCCACCCTCCCAGAGACAAGGTGAGCTGTTTGTTGACACTAAAGATGGTGGACATCAAGATAATGAGCGTTTAAACGACTGTAGGATAGTCTTCTTCTTCCCTCCGTAGTAAAATATTTTCATGAATTTATTTTTGTGTGTGATAAAAATCAAATCTAAGTTGTTATCACAGCGTATAGCAAGAAATAATCGGGCAATATCCAGTTAAATCCACATGAGGGTTGTTCTTCCCTTTAGGTGGCTTGTAAGCTTTACACTGACTTTGTGTGTCATTTTTTCCCCCATCTGTTTCAGATGAACATTACTTTTCGAGATATGGATTCATCGACCGAAAATAATTCTATTCTGCACCTGGATGCACCAATTCTCCCAGACAAGGCAGACTTCTCCAATATGACTATTATTCAAACAAGCAACGGGACAATCATAGAGGACCATATGTTTTTAAACACAAAGTTTGCTCAGGCCCTCTCTGGTATATTTGTCTGGTCTGCTTTGCTCATAACATGCCACCAGGTGAGTTTCTTTCATTTCAAAAAAGACCTGGACAAGGTTTTTTTTTTTCTGATAAATGCTCACGCTCTAAGGAAATCAGTGCACCACATAGTGATTAATACAGCCTCAAAGCATTGCACCCTCAGTGATGTAACTGTAATCAGAGATGGGTGCAGCCTGACACATTGCACCTCCCTTGCCAGAGGACAGAAGCATATTCTTATATCCATGAAGGATTATTACCTTATAGCACAACGCAGTGAAGTCAGTGTCTCAGCTCACACCGCTTATTTTCATACTCACACTGTCGCTTTGTCTTATCTGCTCATAAAGTATCCCAGGCAGGTATTATTCTTTCTACTTTGTACCTCCCTGCCGTACTGCATTGTGGGAATCTTTTGCTAGCTTTCAACTGACTATCAGATTATCACGAACGGAAAAATCCTTTAGCTGATTAAAGGACAATAAATGCACAGCAAGCTTCCTCTATGTTGGGGGAGGAAATATGGCCAGGAAGAATAAATGGCTCAACACAGGCCACCTTTACTCAGAAACCATTTCAATAGTGCTGTAAATGAGTGTATCCTCTTGTGTGGGCGAGTTCCCCACTGCGCGCAGATGATGGCTTATCATTATGGTTTTATCATTCGGAGAGATTGCGGTAGGGTGCAGTGTATTATCAGCAGGGAAATCAATTGATATTGAGATAACATTTACAGCGTTATTAAGGATGAGGGTGTTGTTTTCTTGTTCGCTGTGGTTTTATTGTTGTGAAGCTGTAATCGTGCCTGGATTCAGTTGATTATTTTATGGAAAATGCATCCAATGGACATCCTCAGGCATCCTCGAGTGATATGCTTGGGTCTTGTTTATGTTAACACACATATAGTCAGAGCTGTATTTTTTTAAAGCAGTTAATTAAAAATGTGTCATGTTTTGGGCAGTCTTTCCTAAAGCTTTATCACATCCTCAAAATGTATCAACATGTTGCATCCTGTGAGTATGAAAACAATCCTTGTTTAGGGATTTGTGACTCAATATCCAACAAATTGGTTTCTATCTTTTTAATATAGTACTTGTCTGGCCAAACACTTGCCACACGACATTTTAATTGAACAAATAAATAGCAAGTGCACCGCAGGGAAATGGAGCAGGTTTGCAACAGGCTTCCCTTCAGTCTCACAGGGAGAATAAAGTCGTCTGCAGGACTAGTGTTGCAATGCTGGTGGTGTTTCATCTGACTTGGCTCCAGAGGATTGCTATAGACTGCTAAACTCACATTCTGAATACTAAACACAGAAAGACAATGACCTTAGATCCTCTTTGCTGTAAAGTCGCCAATGCTTTTCAGGCTGGTAATCGTCAGAGTGTGGCTCACTTTTCTTAGTGGGCTTATTGGTCCCTTTGCAACGTGAAGCATTTGGGATTAAGAGCAGCAGACTTCACTCCTGGTGTCTGTGTGGCTGAGTCGAATTTTGCGCACGTTCCGCTCACTTACTCACAGCTTCTGTTTTATATTATGTATGTTTTCGAATTATGTTTCCTCTTCTGTCAGGGCGTACATTGCAAAAATACGTCCAACTTAGCCTTGGCTTGAAGCCATTATTCAGCATAAAACTATGAATTACTGTCAGGTCAGCGTTAAGGAGTCAGGAAGGATTTAGGGTTTTCTCTGGCTTTCAGGCAAATGGAGGACATCAGTCTCCACTCTGCTTCACTTCACATGTAGAGATGGCCCAATGCATCACACACACACCGTCACAGTAATCAGGCTTTAATGTGCAGCCCCTAATGGCTATTTAATCAAGCTGAATGTGTTGAGCAGAGTGAGACTCTGGATGTTGTTTAGCTTGCTCCTACAATTACGATTTTTGAAATTAAAAATGTTTGCTGCAACTGATGACAAAATAATTTCAGGAAAATGTTACCCGACAAGTCAGCCCAGGAATAAGTGAAACTTCTGTACAGTTACAATGATAACTCTATGTATTGATTCATAGAAAGCCACAAATTCAGTTTGCAACTGTTTTTAATAAGGTCAATTAATGTTGTATGAATTTCCAAGCAAATAATCGCTGATTAAGCGTTTCAGCTGTGATGATTTGCTGATTTTTCTTACCATATTGTATTGTATTGTCGTTAATGTACTTTGGTTTTGGACTGTTTGTCATTAAAAAAAAAAAGCCATTTTAAAGCACCATTTTAGACTTTAGGAAAATATAGCCAGATTTTACTATTCTTTGACATATCATATCTGAAGACTAGTCGATAATGAGTTAGCTGCAACTTTTATATGAAGTTAAAATTTCAAAATGGGGGCAGCTTTAAATTACATTGTTATTGTCACAAAAAACTCATTACAAACTATTGAAGCAGAAAACCATCACATTTGAGAAACCTTAGTGTTAGGCATTTTTGCTTGAAAATTAAATGTATCACTCCTCACCAAAATCGCAAATCGGTCTTCCCAAGTTCCAAGTGATGCATAATCCTAATACATATATCCTTATCATTTAATAGCTTGTTTCAGCAGCAAGTAACTGTATGTTCAGGTTACATAAAGACCTGGTCGTGATTTGGTGTTTGTTTTTCTTTCACTTTGGAGAGATCTCAGCCGGCAGTGAGCGTGGCGTGATCCCTTGGATTGCCCCCTCATACTCAATTAGCTAACTAATGGGTCATAAGCAGCTTGGGCGACTGAAAGAATTTCAGTTGGTTAGTCATTTTCAAAATGGTCTCTTTATGAAGAATGAGTCATTGGTCATTACTGGAAAATGATTGCCATGTCTGTGGCATCATCATATTATTCCCTAATATGCTTTGCTTTGCAATAAGTGCTGCATTTTAAGAGCTCTTTCTGGACGACTGCAGTCATCTGCAGAGGGGCAATAATGCTGGAGACACAATGGAACAGACTTTCCTATTAAATATGCTAATTGTTTAGTTGAAGAGATCCTGTGAGTATTAGTCAGACATTAATTCATATTTGGGGGATGAATTAAATTTGTCGCATTCTAAACTAATTCATTTTTATTCCATATTGTTTGTTGGCTGCGAGGTGTTGCCAGGTTGTGGCAGTTTCCCCACAGCTTCATGTTGCGACAGCTTTGTTTTTTGACCTGTTAACACTGGCGAGGCTAGCCGGTCTGCAGACATCTGCCGGCTTTACCTGAGAAAAACCCTGTGATGAGCAGTTACCTGTACTTTTATGACACTGCTGAGAACATATCTCCCTCTGTTCACATGAAGTGCTTGAGATCAGAATCAATAAGTGGACATTTCAGTAGGGATTTAAACAATGAATACATCATTTGGCTCATGTGTTAGTTATGCTTGTACCGCCTTAATATTCAGCCTTGTGTATGAAGCTAAAGGTCACTAAGAAGAAGGATAATCAGATCCCCTGCCATATGCTGTGCGTATTCCAATAAATGTTGTCAGCTGCACCCCATTACATTTTATGAAGGCCATAAAGGGGCATGTGGTCGCTGTGTGTGTGTGTGTAAAGGTTAAGACCTTTATATCAGCTCAGTGAAAAAAGATTATATACAGATCATATTGTCTGCCTCTATATCTGAAGTTAAAGCTGGATTATATAAGGTGTGGTCACTACGTTGAAAGTCTCTCTCTCTTCTAGTCTACACCACTGTTGTGTTTCATATAGACACACACAGCAGCCAGTCTAGGATAAACTCTAGCTGTAAATTATATCATCCAGGTAAAGAGCTATTTGATTGTGTTTTATTAACTGTCTGTTAATATTGTGTACTTCTATGTTTCTGTATATTACATGTACAGGAAACATGATTTGTATTGGGGTTTTTTTTTGTCTTTTGCACTTGTGTCTTTTTTTCTTGTTCACCTGACAGCAAATCTGTGAGTTTAACAGAAGTATTTTAATTTCATACAGGATGTTCTAGTACTTTAATTTATTACTATTATCTGAGTCTGTAAAAGTTCATCCATATTATCCTGTCTCCTCATGTTTTTCATATGCTTTGTGTATTTCCTCTGTAGATCTATACACACCTTCGATCCTACACAGTCCCCAATGAGCAACGCTACATCATCCGCATCCTCTTTATCGTGCCAGTCTATGCCTTCGATTCCTGGCTCAGCCTGCTCTTTATCAGCAACGACCAGTACTATGTCTACTTTGATTCAGTTCGAGACTGCTACGAAGGCAAGTATCACAAGCACTCGACTTTATGTTATCTGCCTGATAACGTCTCTTCTGGACAGTCAGGGTTGTTCTCCTGCCCTCATATATAACATGCCTGCCAGGAGAGGAAAGACGAGAAACCGACCAAACCCGTTTTGCACAACAGTTATTGTCCTCAGACTGGGAAACCACGTTATTTTAGCCATTAGGGTTCTAGGAGGCGTAATTTTAGTAGGACCTTTTTGTTTGTATGCGTTCTTGTGCTTCTAAGAGAAAAAAACAACACATTGAACTTTTTCAAAACTTATTTTAAAGTGTTTTTTGTCATTCTTCAGTGATTATTCAACATTTAATTATAACACAAATCAGTTTTAATTGTAATTAAATAACCATTGTGCATTACAGCTGTAAATGTGTTTTTGCATTGTAAGTTTTAATTCACTCCACCAATGGCAAAGGTGAATCATATGCAAAATGGATTACAAGTCATTTGAGAAAGGGAAAAGTAGGAAATACATTATTCAGGAGATTAGTTTCCAGTTTGCAGGCCAATTTTGTGGCTGATTGATAGCGCAGCGCATCAGAAAGCAGGGGAACTGGAATACCACCAGCAGCTACGGCTAAAACATAATGAACCTTCTCTTGACTGGACACCATCTGCATTAGCTTCATTTAATCCCTCCTTAAATAGCAACAAAGGATTAGAAAGGGATTTCCAAGACACAGAACCCTTGGAAGCTTCTTAATGTAAGGACTGAAACAGTTATTGTTCCAAAATGTAGGACTAATTATTATTTTTTTTCATCATGTGGACTTTTTCTCCACGAAAATGATTTGACCTTTTTGAATGAAGTTATACTTGAAGGTGACATTGTTCTTGAGTTAAATCATACCATGTATGGTACAGGGTTTAAAGAAATAACACCTTTTTTTTTCCTGTTACAGCGTTTGTCATTTACAATTTCCTGAGTCTGTCCTTTGAGTATCTGGGAGGAGAGAGTGCAATCATGTCAGAGATCCGCGGGAAGCCCATACAGTGAGTGTTCTCATTGCAACTCCACATTCAGCTGTTGCATGCATGGTTTGGTGCTGGTTAGAAGATTTTTAGAACCTTTTTATAAATGATTAATCTCCTCAAGTACACCCTTTCGATGTGATATTGGTTTCAATGCTAACAATCACAAACAGTGCACCTTACTGTCTTTGCATTAGCATTTAGCTTGAACGCCACAGTGACAGAGCTGGCAATAAAGATGTGTGTTGCTAATCCAAGACACTTATCCTTTATCTCAGAGCTTTTGACTAGTCTTAGGCAGGCTCTGTTTTATGGCTGACTCAGCCACAGGGCGGCAGCTCTTTGCCAGGTTCTTAAGACAGAGGAGACACTAATGTTGAGCCCTGATAAATTGTAGCATTGCTCAACACCAGCCACTGGAGACAAGACATAAATTCCACATCTTGTTTTAGAAAAAATGCACTGCATGGCTTTGCTCTTACACGTCCTGTAGGATTCCTGTAGAGATCCAGTGTTGTGGATAATATCATGGCGTGTTAAAGTTCGAGATGAGTATGTTTTAATCAGCAGCATGGCAGATTAATTACATCACATGGCTTAAATATACGTCATTACCATGTTCCCAATCTAAGTGTGTTCGCATGTTAGAAAGTGTTCATGGCCTTTTGTAGCACATTAAGCCTCCTCCTTTCTAATTAATATTGCACTTCAAAATTAGATTCAGTTTAATTTGTCATGTTCCCATTAATAATCTAGATAAAAGTTGAACTAATGCGCCACAGATGAAAACAGGATCTGTAGGAACCAACACACAGAGCCACAAATACTTTACTACTTTCTGTCTGCAGGCAAATCTCATCATTTGTTACTCAAATTCAATTTGACTGAATCTCCATGCTCTCATTTGCAAGTGATGATGATGCATTTGAGTGTTTGGGCATCAGTAGTTTATCTATAAATAATGAAAATACCGGCCAATCAGAATCATTTTGATGTGTATTCCTTAGGGAAGTAATGAAATATGTGACAGCCAAGGGGCAGCCTTAAGGTTCGAAGGATAAAAAGTGCCTTTATCAACAGCACTTTAGTCTGATCCAGCTACAGAGCACATTGATTGTGAGCTGTTGTTTAGGGTGAGGCTGAGGTTAGACCTAATCCTCCTCTCTGCTTCCAGAATCAGTCCTCCAGCAGAGTCAGTCTCTCTGACCAGTTTTTATTTATTTCATCTGACTCGCCACCCATAAACTGCCTGTGAAAAACAGCACAGACTTACTGTAATAATACAATGAACAAAGAAGAACAATCCAATGTCTCCAACAATACCGTACCATGTCTATAGTAAAATGTAAGAAAAATATTTGTTTTGCATGAACATGCTCCAAATTAAGTGTCTGCCAGTTGGGATATTGTTGTGGGCAGCTTTGCATGAATAACATCATCTCAATTTGTAACATTTTCAATTGTCAGGGCCAGTTTTTGACTGCTCTGCATCCCATGTATTTTCTTTGCTCCTACGTGTATATGAATAAGAATATTATTGATAATATCACATTTGAGTCAAATCCAGAACCAGCCAGGAGAAAATCAATAGAATTCAAGTCAACATACAACCAACTAAAGCAGTAAGAAAATGGGCAAAAATGTCAATCATAGTTTCCCAGAGCCCAAGGTCGCATCTTTACATGTCTCGGTTTTTCAAACCAGCAGTCCAAAACGGATAGGATAGAAAGAAAGATATTCAGTTCCAACAAACAAAAACACACAAAAACATAAAACAAATCCTTTCTGACATCTGTGAGGCTGGAAGAAACAAATGTCTGGTATTTTGCTTGAAAAAATACTTGCACTCAATAATGGAGATAGCTGTTTATTTAGTCTTTGTCCACCAAAAAATATATTTAAAAAGGTTATAACCTTAAATGTCAACAAAAACATAAATGTTAAGCAGCTGTTTATTGTATTGTTGTATAGTGGCTGTTGTATTAAATAGCACACGTCGCTCATTACTTTCCATCTACTATCGAATGCTGAATGTATGCTGTTTCTGTGTTGATATGACTGAATAGTTCTTCATTCCTGTGCTCTTCACAGGTCAAGTTGTCTGTACGGTACCTGCTGTCTCGGTGGAATGAGCTACTCCATCGGCTTTTTAAGATTCTGCAAACAGGTTAGTTTCAATCATCCCCTTATCGCCGCTTTAGGGATGCTTCCTTTTGACCACTACATCAAATTGTCCAAGAGAAAAGATACTGTACATTACCATTCTGCACAGATCTGCAGCCTGCTTAAAAATGACAGCTGTTATAATTGGCTGTGTGCTTTTCAGAGGATAACATCCGCCAGTTTAAAAAAAAAAAAAAAAAAGAAGAAGAAGGAAACAAAAGCAATTGAGGCCAGGTGAAAGCAGCTTGATAATAAACACAGAGAGATGATATGAGCTGTCAGCGCAGCGCTCCCTCCCAGCGTCTTGGGATGCTGCACAAGCTCCCAGCCTAACACTGATGAAAATTGGAACTGAGGGTTATGTCTTCAAAACAAAATACATGGTAGAATGAACAGTTTTTTTTCTTTCTTTCTTTTTTTTTTTTTGTAAGGAAATGAACATTTTTTTTTCATAACCGGCAAGTGATAAACATTCAAAGCGCCTTCACAGGAAACCTACGTGAAATGTTTGAAAGGAAAACTGGGCAAGTTCCCTCCAGTGGCATATCGGAAAAGGGATCTTGGGTAAAGGATATTTTCTTGGTGAGAGGACAATTAATAAGAGGCACAGTCGATTTTTAAAAGAGCATTGTGATAAAGGGCCCATCAGTTTCCTTGGGGTTTGCTGGGTGTCAGTGCAGTGAAAGTGGGTCATCCACATTAGCATTCATTGAACCGAGCATTTCAGAAATCAATACATCGAACACTTCAGAAATTATTAAATGCTGTTTTGCACGTCAACTCCCAGGAAGCAAGTGACGAGATTCAAAGTAATGATAAACTACTGTCAGACAGATTAATTTGTTCTGAGTGGTTTGCTAAAGCATTCAGTGTCATTGATCGCAAAATGTTCGTCTTTGAGAGAAAACTTCAAGGTTAGAAACCTGCAACAACTCATCAAAGTCAAATACTGAAACTAGCAGGTAGGACCCAGCAGAGCACAAGATCTGAAAGACCTTGATCCATTCTTTTATAGGGGTGGAGGTAAACCATTGAGATTCTTTGCACATTTTGGGGAAGCTTCATTGTTAGATTAGAAGAGGGGTTAACAAATGAATCTCTGGTATTGAGAAGCAGCCTGGAGTAATTGTGGTTGTTAGAGATAAGGTTGGAGGATAAGCTGCTGTTGCATCCCAAACTGTTTTTTGACATTTCAGTTTAAGTCCCTTATCATATTGTTGAACACTTTAGGGTCTTATATTCCTGAAATGGGGCAAAAATTGAATCCTCTACACCCCGGGGACAACTCTTGCACTATTCAGGTCTGTTGAGGAAAATGTGCAAAAACAATGGACTTCCATCCAGCAAAAATGTAGTGCTACTGTCGACACATTTGGGCAAGAAAATCCACCCTTGATGAAGTTTAATTTGAAAGGTAGCATCTTGGTAGTTTCTGAAGAGTGCTTGTTTTGCATGTGGCTAAAAGGCAACCTACACTAAGTCCAACCATTGCTCAAAACAAATTTCTTAGTCCTTGTCTATGACATTTCATGTTTACATAACAAACAAGGACATGCTTTATGCCAGCATTATGCAAATAACTACATACCTTCTACATCCTGCCAAATATAGCTGTATCAAACTCCAAACCTTATGGGAGCTGGAAGTTTAAGGTTTGTGTGTATTGTGTGTTCAAAAAGACACATAGGGTAACTATATAGATACACTATAAAAAAATTAAAAAAAAAAAAAACGGTCACCTGGGTGCAAATGGGTTTTGGCTTTTTCTACCTTCTTTTACCACCTAGAGGCAATAATTAAGCAGAGGTGCTTTTAGCATAGTTCTGTTTTCTTTCGTGTTTTTCCCTTTTAATTGGAAGAACAACAGCAAGAATACAAAAGCAGTTGATAGAAATGGAAATAATTTATTGATGCAGGGCAGAGGTTTGAGCAGAACAGCCGCAGAGAGCTTCCTCGAAGAAATTAAAGATGCAGGAGCAGTCCTGAGAGGAGAGTGTGAGTCAACATGACAATAAAAACAATGGCCTTTTGGTCTGATACATAGATTTCTTAATTAAACTTATCAATTTCGAAGGATCAGCTCTGAGCGCCTGTAATATGCAAAGTAGAGGGGGGTTTCTGTTTAATAGCACTTGGGAGAAAAATTAAAAAAAAAAATCAGTTCAGTCGATAGCTGCCACCAGTGAACTAATGCAGTGTGAACTCTGAAGTGGTAAAAAATTATAACAAAGGAAATGCTCCGGGCCATTTCAAGCTGTGTGTTCTTGATGAGACATTATTTAGTATTGTAGTGGAAAATGCCAGCAGGTTACGAGCAAAAAACGTGAAACGTCAAAAGCGGTGAATATAGCAGGTGTTATCCTTAATTCACATAACCCTCTGATACAGCAGTTTGAAATAGAGCTGTTATTATTCAAACCGTGACAAATATGTAAAATGAATATATCCTCTTATCTTCCATTTGTATCAACCAGTGCACACTGACACTCACATGTAGCTGAGTATTAAAGTGTGTTATTATTACTGTCCGTATAGAGTCCCTGCATGGATGCAGATACTCACTAAATTAAATTGTAGCAGAAACTGTGGCTGGCTATTAATCCACTCTTATTATGAACGTGCATTGTGTTTTGACTATCAAGCATGTCAGGACGTACTGTATCATGCGAAATTATTTGCTTTGAAGCTTTTCGCACTGACAGTCTTTGCTTTCCTCATGCCTGTTCCCGTGCCAGCTTGTCACTCTGAATATTCCCAAAGCAAATCAGTAATCTAAATGATTATTGATGTCATTTTGTCAAGCCCACCACCGACTCTGGCCGTTCTTAAAAAGCCTCCCTCTGGCTAATCAAGTCAAACACTCCTGGTCTGCTGCTTTCAAGTGCTGCGGCAGTGATGGGAGTTTAGAGCAGCCTCTGTCAAATTGGTTGGTTCAGGCTTCAATACACAACACAGAAGACACCTGTCCTCCAGTCTTATATCGCATGCAGGTCTACATCCCTGTGCATCCTCCAGCCAGTCTTTATCCACATCAGTATTGACTGGTTTGCTTTCTAGAACTGAAGAAAAATACAACTTGAGGAGGGGATTCAAGGTCTTTAAGTCTTCGGATATTTCGGTTATCAGAAATCAGGCTGCTTATCCAAAGTCAGTGTATTACTTACATTTGATGGTCATGAGTACGTCATTAGTTTGGAGAGGCAGGCAAGAGTGACAACACAGGAGAGAAGAAATGTGCTGCTGTGGACCAGGAGAGCAGCAAGAAAACGCCCACGAAAGAGAAAACCGATAAATATGAGTGTACTCTGACTGTCAAACAGCCCTTTATGGTGGTTGTTATCACTCTTCAAAGACAACAACTGTACCAACCACTATCTATTATAGGCAATACACTGACTATAGATAAGTATCTTACACAACCCCACTCCAACTCCAAACTATCCCTTTAATCACAGCAATTGTCAACATTTTGCTGACAGTTATATCAGAATTTAGATACCACTCTCATATCTGTCAGTTAAGTGCCAGTTAGCTTTCCTTTGCACAGAAACAGGAAAACAACTTCCATTTGTCGGCACCTCTCAAGCTGACCAGTTAACAGGTTATATCCTGCTTGTTTAACTTCTTACTAAAATGTCCCAACACATGATTGAAATGTGCTTCTTTAACTGTGGCTTTTGTAATTAAACAGACAATACACATCCTGCTGTGGAGTCAGTTTTGCTTGTTTTCTGTTACTAATCATTTTCAAGTGATGTGATGAAAACAGGTTCTGACGTCCTTCTTCATCCTCCTCCTCCTTCATGGTGTCCTTGCTCGTTTTCATTCTGAATCACAATGTGTTCTCCAGGCGACTCTCCAGTTTTGTGTTGTCAAACCCATCATGGCAGTCATCACCATCATCCTGCAGGCCTTTGGCAAATATCACGACGGAGATTTTAAGTGAGCAGCACCTCTCTCTTCATTTCACTCTTTATGTATCTCCATGTCATTGCCAGTAGGCTTGTTTGCTGTTTATGTGCACATGGAAATAATTTGCAAAATGGAGATAATTATATCACCTCCTCACAGTTGGCACGATGAAGGTGTTTAGAATTAAAGGGTCTCATTTCAGGCAGAAAGTGCTGGATTCAAACTTTCCTGTGATAGTGTGCAGTTACTTTTCTGCAAGTTGTCCCAGTTGTGTCACTGCGGAAGCCATAATCACATCCTTATGGGTATTGTTGGTATTGCAAAGAATAATTCAAGGATTTTTGATATCTATCGTCTAAAGAAATTATATTTCTTTATAAGTTTTCCCAAAACGCGGTAAGGGTTCTGAAATGAAGACACTTAATTCTTATTGTATGTTGCTTTCAGTGTAGCACAGTATTAAAGGGGGAGATGCATTGTTTCATTTCAGGCTTTCACGTTCAAAGACTGGGGTAAATTGCAGACTGACAAACTTAATTTTAGCGTATTTCCTTTTGTACCAGATGAGCCAATAAGGGTCTCTACAGAATACAGAGTGGGTAATACATTCAATAAAATTGTCTTTAGCGTGTAATCAAAAGCTATCAAATCTGTAGCCCATAAACTCTGCCTGACTTATTTTCAGGTGCTCTTCTCTGCCTTTCAGCTCTTCTGTGCTTCTTCTGAGTAGTTTGAAACGAGTGTTGTCACAGCTGAATCTTCAGAAAAAGAGTTCAGGGCTTGAGACAGACGTTTGCAATCAGCTTTATATCATTACCCTCTTACTGCTGTGCTTAAAGACAGACATGACTAAATTCCTGCTTATTTCTTCATATACTTGAACAGCAAAATTAGCAGGCAAAAGTGTTTTGTTTTTTTTGTTTTTTTCAGTGTCTTTCTTTAAGCCCTCTAGTAAGACCATGATGATTCACAGATTGTTTACTTATACGCTTTCAGCCAACCATGCACTCTATACTGGGTGGGAGTAATTAGTGTAGTCACAGCTGAGGCCTCAGAGCAGCTCTCTGGAATGCAAAGCAGCCTGACAATGAAATGCCGACAAGTGTGCCTGTTTATCAAATGCATCCTGAAATAAGAAGGACGTGTACAAACAGGCTTTATTACAGCTTTAACGAAGAGCACAAAAAGGTTTTGTTTCCAGCTGTTCTCGCAATATGGTTGAAAATGTCATCAAATTTAAGCTGCAAGTCTTTTTCATTTAGCCTCAATTAATAAATGGATTCAGACCATGATAAATTATTGTCTTTTCATGTGATCACAAAAGAAAATGGCTTTTGGCTGTAAATGTGCTAAATTAGTAATTATGGTGCTTTTTGTTTTCCGTGCAGCATAAATGGAGGATACCTATACATCACAATCATCTATAACTTCTCGGTGAGCCTGGCTCTCTACGCTCTCTTCCTCTTCTTCTTCGCAACAAGTGACCTGCTCAGGCCGTACGAGCCTGTGCTAAAATTCCTCACAATCAAATCCGTCATCTTCTTATCCTTCTGGCAAGGTGAGTTCACCCATATTCTTTTTTGATTATAGAGCTAGTGTTGTCAAAAAATTGGATTTTTTTTTTTTTTTTACCTTCATACAATAACTTGAGGAATGTTATAATTTGCACCCACTTCAAAACTACCTGGAAAAATTGGCACAACATTAGACAGAAAAAAAGTAAAAATCATGACAACCATTTATGAGCTGACACCACAACAAAACCTGCAAATTACCATGTTAAACTAAAGAGACTGAGACATGTTCAGGATGAAGCACTGAGTGAGAGAAAGCGCCATGGACACTGCAGTGGTATATGTAAGAACCAATAATGCAGAAAAAATGTATTGAGACCATGGTCACCTCCACCATAGAATAGACAGCTCCTTTCACCTCCTTCTCCGCCACGGTTTGCAGCTTAC
>JAOWBC010000458.1:8066868-8079219 GCA_028566105.1 Hypoplectrus providencianus
GCTGTTTATTTTCTTATTATATTATTTTTTCTATATACAATGCTTTGAAAAATATCAACATCCACACCTGCTTCAAAAACCACCAGGACAAAAATTGCACAGCATGAAGGCATAAAATGTTTTGATTAAAAGAAAAGAAAAGCACAACAAAGCTTTAACATGACGAGGATAACTTCTCTTTTCTCAGCTAGAAGAAGAAAACAGCAAAGTGATTGTAGAAAACATAAATAATGATTTTAGTATTGAAACAGTACTCAGTATTATTATGTATTATTCTGTCAGTTGTAATCAGAGCCAGTCTGTAAAAGTCTACATTGTGATGTATGTGTTGTCTTCAGGAATGGTCCTCGCCATCCTGGAGCGCTGCGGCGTCATACCCAACGCCCTCTTCATTGACGGAGAAGAGGTCGGCGCTGGCACCGTGGCAGCCGGCTGGCAGAACTTCATCATCTGCATCGAAATGTTCTTCGCTGCCATCGCCCTCCGGTACGCCTTCACCTGCACCGTCTACCAGGAGAAAAAGAACGAAGTGCCAGGTGAGCGCCGTGCTCTGGAGATCATTACCTCCTGCCCTCCCCTTGAAAATATGTTGACATGTTTCCAAGGCTAATTGCCCTTCTCCGGCACAAAATAAGGACTGACACAGCCTTTGAAAGAGTTAGCACTACCTGTAATTGCATTGCTCTGTGCCATTTGGAGCAATTTAGTCCAGTCAGGCTGACTTTTACCATGAGCTTTTACAGACAGACCCTTGACTTTAGCTGATACAAAAGCTGCTAATTCTTTCAAAATGTCCACTTGGATTAAATGTTGTGCTGGTGTGATTAAGGTGTCCATCGGGTTTGAAGGCAGTAGGGGCTTTCACCAGGGCACACCTTGTTACTAACGGGGCTCAGAGGACAGTCTCTGGTAGAACAATGCAGAGGAAGAGGAAGAGGGGTTCGATAGCCAGAGTACAGTAACTAGCAGAGAGGGAGCCACACACGTTTGGCTCCAGTGCTGCCTGGAAGCTAAAGACAAATGGAAACCATGGGGAAAGCTTTCTGCAGCGATATCAATCATTTTGCCTTTTTTTTTTATCCTGCTGTAGGAAAAACCCTCTATTCCCTAGAGCTGTTTAACATGCTGAAGCACTGGAAGTGGTGATGAAATCAGGAAAAAAAATCAACTTGATATGATTGTGATTGTGATGGTTG
This sequence comes from Hypoplectrus providencianus, assembly GCA_028566105.1. Taxonomy (NCBI): domain Eukaryota; kingdom Metazoa; phylum Chordata; class Actinopteri; order Perciformes; family Serranidae; genus Hypoplectrus; species Hypoplectrus providencianus. Next base: position 8,068,065 of record JAOWBC010000458.1, read on the forward strand.
TTCATTTTTCAATCAAGATAAAAATCACAGAAGGTAATCGGATGAAGTTATTGTTTTTCATCCTCACCCCCTGCCAGTCCAATCCTTTATTCATCTTTCGGCCCATTTAATTTTAATAATAATTATACTGAAAAGTGTTTGACAGCTGATTCTGACATTAGCTTTGAATGTTTTGCCGCTCTGCCTCAGACATCCTCTCACTTCTCACCACTGAGCTTTTTGGCACGAACATTAACACTCTGGTTCTGCTGCTGCACAGCCACCCTCAGGTGTCGGTGTGTTTGATTGCAGAGATTGCCACACCTCAGGTTTACCGTTCCCCTGCTCCAGCCCCGTGGAGCCGGCTGGCAGTCAGGAGGAGCTCAGCAGACTGTGCCTAACTGCCCTGTGGCCCCCCCTACCTCACCTCTCCCTTCTCTTTGCACCTCTATAAGCTGATCCAGACAGCACTGCCAGTGACCCTGAAACAGAAGGCTGTGGATGCCTGCCCGCTCTTCTTTTTTTTTTTGCCTTGAACACCCTTTTAGTTCTGGGGTAAATTCAACCTGGCGCACAGCTGGATGCTAAGGAACCATCAGTGGAGAAAGAGGCTGCGACTGAATTGTGCACAGTCCATTTATAGGCTGCAGCCGGTGAAAAAGCCAAGATGAAAGAAATAGGTCATGTCTATTAGGTGGTTTTAGCTCATATTTCACCCTCTACAACGGATTTCAAATATAACTGCTATATTGTTGTTGCAGTTGATAGTAACAGACACATTACAGTTGACACGCTATGAGGCATTTATCTTGTTGGTGGCTTCTTAATGATGAGGATGTGGTGCATTTCTTTTAATATTAATCATCAGAAACAAGCACTTTGAAGAATTTGGGAACTTGGAAAAGGCATTTTTCCTATCTCTTGACAAGCACTGTGATGCTGGGAAAAAACAGTATATTATTAGCATTTTAGGCTCTGAAAAATTGTACTTAAAGTGCAACATTTATTATGCTTTAAAAGAGCATGCTTACATTTACTTCACTTGACACCATATTATTTGTTTTCAGATTCACATTGATAGCCTTGGCTTTGGTGTACAGGAGAAATGACACACGTTGTGGGAAATATGTTACTTAGTTTGCTTGCTGAAGGTTAAGAGATGATAAATGGAGGAACACTTTTATATCTTTACAAGAAGTTCAAAGTAGGATCTTAGCTTAGCGTAAGGACTGGAAATGAACACATTGTTTTTAAGCTAACAAAATCCACATCTTTAAACATGTTTTAATCTCATTTGTTTAAACAAAAATTCACTGTCAGGACATAACTGTCAAACATTTGTATTGTGTGCAGGATTGTCTAATCGTGCCTCTCCAAATGTCTTGTTGTCCTGTCGTTCCCACAGAAAGCATCCCTCCTATGCACAGCATCTCCAGCGGTCTGAAGGAGACCATAAACCCAGGAGATATGGTGCAGGATGCCATCCACAACTTCTCCCCAGCCTACCAACAGTACACCCAGCAGTCCACACAGGAAGTGGTCCAGCCCAGCACGAACGGAAAAGCGACCCCGGGAAACAAGAGCTCCCGCAAGTCTGACAAAATCATGCTGATTACCTCCGATGATGAGTTCTAGGCATTTTGCCAGCAAGATCCAGGTGTTTGTGTCCTTGCCACCCCCGTCTCTGACCCCCTGGGGACACGGCTGTATCACATACCGCACAGAGCTGGATGAAATCCAGGTGTTTTAATTTTCATCCTCCCAGTATTTAAGCTGGACTGCTTCCTTCTGTCCTGTTTTAATGAATGATTTAAGCACCAAGAAGAAGAAATGAATGGTAGTTTTTAAAATGAATAGCTGAATGACCAGAGATCTGAACTGACCTCATCTCGGTGGTTTTAATCACAGGAAAATGACACGTCACCTTCACTCTATCAGAGACATCTGGAGCGTTGCATTTTCTTAGAAACAAGCTGCCGGATGTTCAGCAGTGTCCCTGATCCTGATTCTGTTTCGAACATTATGTCATCGCTCGCTCTCTGGCCGTCTGAAGTGCGTTGCCTCTGATTCATGTCAGTTTCAAAGAGGAGATGATTAATATGCGACTCCAGGAGAGAAGCAGGGAAGCCAGCGATGGCTGGGAATGACACTTCATGGACCGTCTCTCGCATCTGCTCGTTTGAAGTATTTGCTGAGCATTCCTCTGCATGGTTTCCTGACAAATGGAGAGATTTGTTCGAAGACACATTCGTTTTGGAGCAGGCACTTCAAACTGCAGACTATAGCACTTCACAGTCCTTTGTATCTAGCGTAGCATGGACAAATTGGATAAACCTGTCTCCTACAAAGTGGGAGTTGTATTCTTCTCATTAATTTTCCCAGCATGCTAAGGAGTTTAATTCAGTGCTTGACGGCCGTTTAACAGATGCTAACAATAACTCATTTTGCAGCTTCTGCGCCATTTTGAATGATTTTGGCAGAACTTTTTTTATGTTTTATGTCTTCACATCATTTTTCATGTCATAATTCCAAATTCCAGGGATTATGAAAGTATGCACACGATTTAATTGACGTGAACTGTGGTGTTTCTTATGTTTAATATATTTGTGTAAAAAAACAGTTTGGATTATCATTAATTGCAAGGATTTTAATATATTTAATGTGTGTACTTCAGGAATAGTCTTACTGAACCAAATTCTGTGTGGGGAAAAGGGAAACTCAAACATATCTGTGTGCTTTAAGAGACTTTGTAGTTTCTCTCCCCAAAGAATGTTATTATCCGTGTTTATGTCACATCGGAGACATAGAGATTTCTACGTTTTGTAGTTTGTGAAACAAGTCATATGTTTTATTTTACTACATATTGTGCCAATTATAGCTGACTTTCTGGGAAAGCAGGAATTAATTTACAGTCGGGTACAAAGTGATAATGTAAGAAATAGTTGACTTGTGTGTCTGAAAATTAAAACAATTGTCTTTGCTTGTGTAAGTTAAACGAAGAGGCGTTGCACTTCTCAATGAGGAAAAAGCTTTATTTGAAGGTACAAAAACGGACACAGCAGACTTATTTATAGGAATAATTTACCATTCTTTAAATCAGAGCAGAAACAAATACAGACTTTATTTGTACATGAGGGTAGTTCATTGAGAAAACATGTAAATAAATGAATGTAAAATAAAAAATAATTTAGGTGTTTTTTTTAATATAATTACACAATTCAATGAAATAAATATAAAATATATATGAGCAGAGTAATGACAAGTTGTGATGGGTACATGCTCAGTCTATGCTGCCTTATTATTGTCCTCATTTAGCCTCAGCATGTTGCTGCCATGCTGGAATGAGGAAATCCATTAACTTCTAAAGTACAAACTTAACATGGAAACCACTGCTGATTTGATGTATTTCACCCATAACCCTATCATCCATAAATATGCTCCAACCATCTGTTATGGAGCTGAATTTATAGTCAAAAACATCTACAATCTAACAATACTAAAACTGACTTTCTACATGTCTAAACTTAAATACTGTAGCTTGGAGGACTGGCAAAGCTTGGATTCGACAGCTTATTGAATCAAAGACATGTTTTCAGGGCGTATTTTTATATTAAGAGATTGAATACCTCGTCAAGATATACAAGAAATTATTCTTATTCCAACACATACATTTGCATTGTCATGGTTCATATAAAATGTAAAGTAACCACTGATATCTTAAACAGTCCCATTACAGCTGCTGGTACTTTATAACAAGCTGCAGACGCTTCAACCATCGGAAGAAATAACAATCCACGGCAGGTAATGTTCATGCCTCTGTTCAGTTATGCATTTCTGTATAAAACTCCCAAGAATAATTTGCAGAACTGTTTTTATTTCAGAAAAAAAAAACTTGTACAAGCTGTAAATCAGTATAGCTGAAAAATCTTAGCTTGCAGTAAGCTATTCAAAGAGCATCATGTATTTGAGAGCTTGAATGGACCTCTGCTGGGTCGCACAACAAATACTGAGTTCACCTGGAGAGAGGTTTGTCTAGTTTTTATGGCACGGTATTGAAATGCCTTCTCTTTATGTTTTTTTCTTTTCATTTTAAGAGTTTTTATTGTAAAGGTGTGCTGCCTGAAGACATCCACCTCAGATCCAAATACAGTAAACTAAAAGTAGAACTAAACAATGCCTCATTTTACAGCATTTTATTTTGAGAATTTACCACAAGAGGTCACTGTTGCGCATGTCAGAAAACGCTTCAATCTTTAAAAAAAAAAAAAAAAATCTGTAAACATGTAATATGTATCTATATATTTCTCTGACTCAATCTTGACTCAGGCTGACAGACCTTACACATAAACAGGTTTGGGTGGACAGTATTTAGCAGCTTTGAAATTATTTTCCGGTAAAGTTTCTTAGAAGTTATAAAAGCAATACCATCATCATATTCATCATTTTAAACTGTCAACTATTAATTAGCATCTTCAGAATAGTATATCATCTGTGTGAACAGAACAACTGACTACGTTTACATGCAGGTTAATACTCCAAAATAAGAGCCTTTTTCTGTTTATCTCAATGATATATTGTCATTTATTCCTGATCTAATGGAGCCTGAAAGGCACTAATAAGAACTGAACATTTAGTCAATATCTGATGTTTTTAAATCTGATTACATCAGACGATTGCACTTGTTTGTTGAATTATGTAGAATACTTTTGAAACAATTAAGGTAATTGATTTGCCAAAGTAACTGTTGGGCATATATTTCCAGCTAAATGATCAAGAAATCATATTGATTTTGTTGACTTTAAACCCCTTTTGTAAAAAGATAAATAAATTACATTTTAGTTGTACTGTTTATACCAGCATTTGTAAATAAAATTTCATATACATATGCTCTTGGCGAAAAGTGAAAAACCTTCAGTCACAATGTAATTTCCCCATTTATAAACCGTTAATTATTGACTGTCACAGATAATTAGCTGCAGCCTGTATGTAACCCTAGTCACGGTCTGTCCATTTTTAAAATTCAGCAAATAGTAAATGTGCTGAGAAGACATATTCAAGGGGTACAAATTCTCATAAAGAAGACTTAAGTTATGAATGAATCGTTTTCTCATTGTAAATGTGAATACAACTTTTTCAGGAGAAAAAAAAAAAAAAGGTCAGCATTAACATAATTTGTCTGATTAGGAAGGATTACATAATCACACCACTCCCAGGATAGTAGAAGACATAAATATAGAAAAATATGTAATATATTTATATATATATATTTATATACTGTATATGCATATAAAACTAAGTATCAGAAAAGAGAACAACATAGAAACCAAGTGAAAATACAAAATAGTAAGAACACAGCATTGCCCCTGCTTAAAAATCACAGCAGGTTATACAGCAGCAAAGTTCCCCATACTGTTCTTTGCAGCTATGGAACAGGGGAAAAAACTGTCATGTCCTCTTAGCTAAGAGAAAATCCTGACATGAACAATCTCTATTGACTTCACTCCAAATAAGGAATGGATCCTCGGTAAGAACGGCTTGATTTCAAGTGAATTTCATATTTAAATATCTCAAAACATACAAGAGGAGGAAGGTTGTTACTGCATTTAGTTGTCAAGACACCGCTGTTTCTAGAGATGGGCGTCAGGAGTTCTCTTGCAGAAGAGTGTGTCAAAAGCAAGGTTAATAGCTACTGTTTGAGAGTTACCAACACCAGCAGCAGCAGCACGTCTCGTGACCCAGCAGTAGGAATGATTTCTGTTTGGACGGAGTTCTCATTGTAAAGTGACAACGGAGGCAGTGGGAGCTTTATCGTGTCGGTAGTCTGTAATATACAGGAAGTACTTTGAATTGCATTTCACTTGTAAGGACCGCTCTCATTATCACTATATCCAATATGGATTACCTACCAAAGAGTGGCGTATAAAGGAAAGAGGCAAAACATCACCCAGTAAGTGCTGTGACATAAATATCAGAGTATACCATCCTTAGTTACACCAGGCTTCACCTTGCAGTAGGTGGTTGCACCACATTTAATCATCATGCAATTAAGCCCAACTAACTTCAGAAATGCAATGCTTCTATCTGTCATCTCTATCTGCTATCACCTGCCCTGTGAATTATTTTTTTATACTGCATAAACAGTTTCATTTTAAGTGCTTTATAATGATAGAGTGGGAAATGTCAGATCTTCTAAATCTAAACAAATCTGGCCCAAAATGCTCATGAACACTTTCCAATTCTACGCTTTCCTCTTCCCAAGTCTGCCTCTTTAATCTGTGTATTCACTTCTTTTGCATTTTAAAATACTAAAGTAGAAATTGTGAATACTTTCCCTAATCATAGAGCCACAAAGACCAACAGAATCACTTGCATCACCTGCCCAGCACCCTCCTGTCTTAGCCAACTGTTCACAACACTTTTTCACACGATTTCTCAACCAAACTACTAACGCACCTTAAGTGTTTCTTTGATGAGCTCTAACGACAGCAAATTCAAGAAGCAACAGATATGCCTCTTTTAGAAGTGGATTTACCGGACGTAGACGGCCTGTAGATGAAGCTTTTTTTTCCGCTTCAGTTGCCAAAAAGATTTAAAAAAAGGCACAAATGGCCATCTTGAATAATATGCAACAGGGGGAGTCGATATAGTCCAGCAAAGGCTTGCATACAAATTCTGGCCTAATGATTAAGTTTAAAACTTTTAAAACGCAAATGAAAAATGTTACTTCAAAACTCCTAAATTAAACCACCATCAGTATGGAAGCCTTCGATGGAGCGTACTGCCTGCTGTTGTCTGGCATTATGTTCCCTACATACTAAATAAGAGATTTGGCAAGAACACTGGGTAAAACTCTCCATAACCAAGGCAGAAATATAAACAACAACGCATTACGAGAAGAGGCCTTCAGCTGAACGTCGGTCAGTTATCAGACTGCATAATGCAGTGCTCTCCAAACAAACCATAGAGAGCCATGTGTAGGCAGCTTTCTGCTCCAAACCAAACACTACAACAGGTGATTTTACTGCTTAGCACCTTCCAAAAGAGAAGAGGAGCTAATCAGTGAAAACATCTGTTGTTATGATTGGCAGGCGCTTAAAGGCAACTGATTGGAAACCACTGGTAACTGTTTCTATGGAGAGGCCTCAAAGCTGGAGCAGTAAATCCTCTTTGTGTCAAACTCTATATCAGTACTCCATAATCATTTCTATCATTTGTAGATCCTTTAAGGAAACAGCTCCTCAACTGAGAATGAGACACCTCTACATAAGGTAAGTGGGATTTGGAATAGGCTTTACATATAGCTGTACTGTCACATATGTACGACTTCAATCTCTCAAGTTTTATGCTTCATAGCATAAGAGCAGTCCAAGGCCAATGCTGCCACGGTAAGGCATGTCGAATCCTTTTTCACACTGGAGTCCAAAGCAAATCTCTGCTAACAGTCATGGAGGAAGGGTCACAGAGGCCCAGTACCCTGCCGGTGCTGGGGGGTCGGGGGGGGGGGTTTGCACAGTGCACAGACAATGTAGATTGTGAATGAGAGACAGAAGGAGAGAGACGGAGTTGTGAATGCAGCATAACATCACAAAGAGCTTGCCACCCCATCCCATCCCTCAGTCTAGTTACTGAGCGTCCTCTCAGTACAGGATGAGCGGGTTCAGGCTGGGTCGGAACCGGGAAGGACCAGGCAGGAGGAGGAGAGCCCAGTCCTGTCACCACTAGGAGAGAGTCGAGAACGGGGTCGGGCTGGAGTTGTTGTTGTGGTTGGCGGACTTGACGATGGTGATGACGCTGGTGGTGGCCACCTTGCCCGGCGAGAGGGGCCCGCGGGTCACAGTCCGGGCAAAACACTGCAGGGCCTCGTACTTGGCTCGCAGGGCATCCAGCTCCAGCCTCATGCTGGCATTCTCACGAGCCAGCTTGTCCACCTCAAGCTGCAGCTCTATCTTTTGTCTTTCCAGCTCCTCCTTCTGGGTGACACGCTTGATGCGGCAGCTGGCGGCGTAGCCCCGGTTTTTCAGGGTCCGTCGGCGCTGCTTTAACCTCACAACATCGTCCTTGGTCAGCCCACGCAGGTGCTGGTTGAGCTCCCGAACAGACATGGCCACCAACTCGTCGTCACTGAGCGCCGGGGCATTCTCACCCGCCTCCTTCTTGACCTGCAGGACATGAGCAGTGAGTGAAGAACTGTCTATGTATTTACTAAAATGCACATTTCTTAACTCGTTCTAAAACACTCACCTTTAAAGCTTTGCTCGTCTTAAAAATAGTCGTCATTCCCTGCATACAGACAGCTGGCCACAATCTCACAGAAGACACACTGAGAAGTAAGAAGAAGAAAAGTGAAACAAAATATATTAGTAGTGTTGGGAAGAAGCCTCATAAACCAAATTTGTTTTTGGGTTTTTTTTATAATAGTATTCATTTTCCATTCACAAGTAAGCTCATGCTAGTACTTAAATACAAACTAGCATTTTCATTTGATTGAATATGAAATGAAACAGAAAAAAGCAGGAAATATCCTAGTTTTAGAAGTGGAAAGTATAATTTTCTGTCATATTTGCATGAAAAAATGTTGATTAATTATTTATCAAATTAGATTTCTTCTTCAATTGTGCCTCAAATAAGCAGCCTAATAACAATAATTCAGTAATATTATATCTGATATTTTATCACTGATAAACTAGGAATTACAGATCTGAATCCTGTTGCTTTGAACACATAATGTTGTTTTTTGTTGACACTGCATACAGACAGAATAGTATTTCCATGTTTTTCAGAAAACACAAAAACTAAACTTACTTTGATTTGTGTTATGTCGGCAAAAAAAAACAATTCTGTCAAAAAATAATGCTATTCAAGAGAGGTGACAATATTCAAATTCCCTTTGAAAACACCAAAACAACATTCCAACGTTACGTCATGTGTCAATATTTATGTTTGCCTGTTAGAGCCTCACATGCCAGCAGAGGGCAGCAGGACCTCATCCAACACAAGCACTGGCGAGCCGGTGTATTTACTGAGAGGAGGAGGGCCTTGACAATGTAGTTCACTAGACCAAGCAAGATTAGAAACAGGCTGCCTCTCTCCCTCTCTTCATACAACTTTGCATTTAGGCTCTCTGGGCCGGGGCAGTTTTTAGAAAAGCCTCTCTGTGCTCATTACAGTGAGGCACATGCTTTCCGGGCTGCTGCCATGGCCAAAAAAAGCGAGAGCGCTGAGCTGTGATCCTGTGAGAGGCACACATCCCCCAAGGCTCCATTTCAGGACCTGCAGACTAGCCTGACTACGAGTGCACTGTTCCATGCTCGGCTGCTGCCATGGAAACGCCCTGCGAATGGGCGTGGGAGTGTGAGTCACATGGTCACCAAAAGGGTAAACAAGTCTCATTCATAACCGCAACACGGCCTATTCATAGTACGAATAAGAAGAAACACTAACTTGTGCTGATAACTTGATGGCATCCAGTGCACAAAAATATTCAGATTTAATTTTTTTTTCTTCCCGATTCCCTTAAATCTAGCTAGTTTATTCCCTAATCTGTTGACTCATGAGCGCATGGACACCTCTCTGCCTCCTCGTCAGACATTAAAACAGACCATCACATCAGCATGACATTTACAGTTATGCTGAACTTTACAAGGCGGTAGATACGCCGGTGGAAAATTCCTGGAGATAGAGTGTCACAGAGAAATACTTTCCTTTATAGTCACTGATGTATTTTTTGCTGTGAGACAATGTAGTCTATCGATTTAGGCCTGTGTCTCGCTGGCTGGATCCTCTTACACTGGGCTTTCCTGAGCTGCTCTATGCCCTTATTTAACTCTGGCGGATATATTTAGCCCACAGTGCTGACACAAATTTCTGCCAACTAAACAATTTAAGTGAGCATGCGATAAGTGATACCTCACTAAGAGGGCAAATATTCTCTGCAGTCCTGTTAGCTGCAGCTTTCATGGGACAGCATGCTCTGGGTGTGGCTGCTCTTTTTGGGATGTTGATCACGTTTTTACATCCTATGGCTGAATTGCTAACGCAGGTCTTTGCATTTGCACTTGCAGAATGAGAGAAACACCGCAGTGGACATGAAAAACGACTGTTTTCGATGAGGCTCGAACATGACTCATTGCTCTGAGAATAGCTGGAATTCGACATTCCTTTTTAGTGTTTTTGTCACAAGCAGATGAACCTCAAAGACTTTCCCTGACTAAAATAAACAGCTGGGAAATAGATGTACCAACCAAACAGCTAAACCCAGAGCCACATAAAATCATGTTTAGACATTCAGAGAACATCTGCTGCTCTCTCTGGGGTCCTTCATTTATTCTGCACAAGAAAATGTAGCTAGGCATTGAATAATTAAGATTTTAGAAACATTAAATAAAGATGAACTAAAACACAGCATTCCTCGACAGCACGTTGGCCCGAACAGCCATATTTAAGTAGCATTGCATCAGAGAGGGGGGTCCCTGGGTATATTCCTTGCAAAGATCATGGAAAAGTGGTGTGGGGCCTCCCTCTCTCCATACAAGAGGCCTCCAGCGTGAACCAAGAGGCCAGGTTGTTTCCCTGAAATTCTTTAGGCATGTGCTTATGTTTTTTCAACCTGCAGAGAGACAATGTTTTCCTGATCAAGATGCCAAAGTTTCCTCGGAGAAAAAAACAGCAATTATATTACACAGCCAAATCCACTCTTTGTGATTTTGCCACTCTGAAGAGACGGGCATATTTCACAACAAATCTTCTCGCTCGAGTCGAGAACAACAGCTCATATGAGGTTTTTCATAACAGTAAGAAAAGGAGTCTGGGAAAATACCTCAAAGAAAAGCCACAGATGGCGGGTAAAGAACAAAACCACATTCCTGAGTGAACACACATGTGCAAACCCTCACATGCACAGCACAGGCAAATCTGCATTGGAGAGGGAGCATTCAGTCTGAATATGTCCTGCCATGCACTCGGCTGTGGGGGTGGAGTTCAGACGATCCTGGTTGTAAAACAAAATTCGCGAAATGTCTGGAATTCAGAAGCGTCTCACCTCTTTCACTTGCCCAAACAAATCAGAGGCAGTCAGGAGTCCACTGGCTTCTCCTGTCTGTCTGTCTGTCTGTCTGTCTTTCGCCTTACTTTACTGATTTTCTCAGAAACAGAAAATTATGCATTTCTTCAAGATGAT
>JAOWBC010000458.1:8125508-8137632 GCA_028566105.1 Hypoplectrus providencianus
GCGGCTCCTCTGCGGCTCCAGCCTCAGCCTGTTGAGCGCACAGTGCCTCTGTCTGCCGCCGCTGGGAGGGAGCATGGCTGCCATCAAGGCTTTGGAGCAGTGGTGTAAAATGCAATGTGACGGCTACCGAGATGTGGCCATCACCAACATGACGACCTCTTTCAAGAACGGAATGGCTTTCTGCGCGCTCATACACAAGTACAGACCGGACCTGATGTGAGTATTTAACTTTGAAAAAGTGTTTGGTCATCTTGGAAGTTTGGTCGGGTCTAGCCTACTAAGATACTATGAGCAGTTTCGAGAATTTACAGTTATTCTACAGCTTTCTATGATGAGTTTATGTGTCTGTGTTGAAATATACTGATATTACTGATGATATTACCCCCTGTTGCTGTCATAGTTTAGTCAGGGTGTTAGTTCTGCTGTTAGGAAAACTAATCATGTGTAAGAAAGATGATCCTTGTATTTAACTTATATTCCTACAAGTGTTTAAAAATGTATTTCACATTTAGATTTGAAATCCTCAGAGACGTGTCTATTTTCTCTCTTTCTGTCCATTGTGCTCCTGTTTTCCCAGAGACTATGACTCACTCAGAGAGGAGGATGTGTTTGAGAACAACAGGCTGGTAAGATGTCAAGTTGTTCAACCTTTTTGTCACATCGAGTGGAGCAGAGTTCATGCTCGAGCTGCACAATCTGATGTAGCAAGAAAAACATCCACTTCATTAACCCCAGGCACATCCAGACATACACACACTGTTTGTTCTCCACTTTCGGCATTTATGCAGCAGATTGTTTAAATATTTATCTGTTTCAACATTTTACCAGTCGAGGCAGAAGCTCCACGGTAGAAAGTGCATCTCTAACACTTTTAGACTCCTATTTTAAAATTCAAAGTTTGTGAATCTTTACTCTGCTTGTGTCCACTTGACCTCATTTATTTTGTTAACCCACACATGACCTGAGTAGCTCAGCTGGGACCTCTCTATTATTTAGTCTTCTTCCATTTGACCAGCTTCCTCCGAGGGCTCCAGGCCCTGCAGAGTGCTTTAGTATGCACTCCGTACAACTTCCTTGTTGTCTTGGATGATCCTGACAGTGTCAGCAGCAAACCTGAGCTCAGGAGAGAGGCTCTTCAGGCTATTCAATTTGAATGAGGCCGGCCCTCCTCTGCCACTCCATCTCTGTGATGACAGTTCACTGAAAGCCATGTTGTTGTATGATTCTTGGATGTCACACAAGAAATAACCTTTAAGCAGATGTGTGGCCATGTAAAGGTGTGTTTTCTCAGGTTTTACTTTTGATCAAACACTGAAGATGCTCCCTGTACCGAAACACGAGAGTGCCACAGTAATTCACACCCTTCTATATTTCATGAATAGCGTCATGTTTCTCACAGGTGGTTATTTTACGTGTGGTTGAATTAGAAATTGTCTATGTGGGTTTGTAGGAAACCATGCAGCAAAACAGATTCTTTATCTTTTGTGGTGCTCTCTTTTTATTTGAGCAGACTTGGTATTCAGTAAGGCTGTGCTTTAAAATTAATGAGCATGTCCAGGCTTATCCTAAACAATGCCTTGATATCCTGCTCCCTCCATCCCCTTTCTTATCCTTACAAGCTCACAGGAAGTGTGCTATTCATTATACAGCCCTTTCCAGACCTCTCTGGGCTGAGCCGAAGAATACTGCTAGTCTATTTAAAGTAGATTGTATTGTCTGACATTTTTACACATGCTGTAATTGTAGGAGCTGACATGACTGAACTGTGAGCTGAGTGTTTTTATACAGAAAAAAAAAAGCCTGTGGATGTGTTCACATGGTGTATCTTACACTGCCATTAAAATTTTGTCTTGGCTGGAGGCGGGATTTGGTTGTTTAACTGTATGGTTGTTTTTCTTTCTTTGATTTTTTTTAGGCTTTTCAGATTGCAGAGGAGAAGTTGGGAATTCCTGCTTTGTTGGATGCAGAAGACATGGTGGCTTTAAGGATCCCAGACAGGCTGAGCATTCTTACCTACGTCTCCCAGTACTACAACTACTTTAAAGGACGACCTCCCAGTGAGAATATGGCTGTTTTAAATATCTGAAATGATGGGTTTTAAGTTGCAACACTGCATATTTCCTTAATTTCTCTCTTGTTTTTTTTAAATGGTTAATACTTTATCAGTTTCAGAATGAATGATAGATTTTTTTTTCCTGTTCTATAATGTAATTATGTGACGTGATGTGATTGATGGTGTTTTACTTTCCTTAGTGGGAGGTGTAAAAAGGCCAGCAGAGGGCTCCAAGGAGGAGCCATCAGAGAAGAAAAATCTCCCAGTGGTTGCCAAAACCTTTGTGTCTAAAACTGCCATTGAGAATCGTTTACCGTCCACGGTCGCTGCTCAGACCTCACCCAAGGTGGCCAGAGCTGCGGCTCAGGTCAGTACACATCATCAAACATGTTTCAAATACACTGCTAATTTGAAATATCGTATGTAAGAACAAGGATTTGTTTTCATTTTCACTAGAGCCTGATCATTATAGAATTAAGTCTAAAGTATTCACATATTACTGATACTGCAGTTGATATAATGTGTTTTTTTTTGCTTTGATATGACTGCAGTTACTCAAAAGGTGGCTTCAATAACAAAATCATTTTCTATATATGGCATTGTTATATGATATTATACATACAGTATATAAAATTGTCAAGCAGTGCTAGAAAGGAACACTGAGAAAACAAAACAAAAAAAATAAATATCTATTTGACAGTTTCTCAATGACCCCATACATATTGTTTTGCATTCCACATTTTCAAGAATTAATTTTAGTTTTTGTAAAAACTTGCACAGAGCATTATGTCACTTTTCTTTATTTGTTTCTTCCAAAGAAGCCAGTTCTTGCAGAAAACGGCAACAAAAACGGGACTCTCAATAGCAAATGTGTTGCATGTAAGAGCCACGTCCATCTGGTTCAGAGGCACTTTGTGGAAGGCAAGCTCTTTCACAGGAGCTGTTTCAAGTAAGACTTTAATCTAAAGCCAGTCATCATTTCTGGTAAGAAATATTAATTGCATTAATAATTGGTATAAACTTCCCTTAGATGCAGCGAATGCTCCAGTGTGCTTCATGCAGGAGGCTACAAACCTGGGAAGAATCCAGACACTTTTATCTGTAATGCCCACCAGAGCAGTAGCAAGCCATCCTCCTCTGAGGCTGTCACCAGAAATGGACCTGCCAGTTCATCTGCATGGTTAAAAAGTGCCAGCCAGACCCGGCCAGCACCACGCCCTTCTTCTGTGCTGTCAGCCCCATTGAAAACAGTCCCGAAGCCAGTCAGTCCTGCTCCACCTTCCCAGTCTTGGACGGCCTCAGCCCAGAAGACGCAGACGGCCCGGCAGAGGTTTTTCCAGGCTGCACCGCCGGTTACAGGGGCGCCAACAGTCAACAAGAAGCTCACAGAGTCCTCGAGCGTTTTAGGAAGGCCAAAGGTCTCACTGAGTCCTGATGAGGAGAACAGCAGAGCCAGGACAACCTCTGGAAAGAAACTGGCAGAACAAAACTGCAACAATAACAACAAACGTCCGTTCACCATCCGACCGGCAGAGAGACGGTGAGTGTTGTGTGCTTTCTGTGTATGAATACAGTCTCCTTTCCAACCATCTGTATAGTTTTGAAATGACTTGTGATATTAAAGCTGATTGTGAGATTGTGTTTCCCCTCTCTGCAGGTTTGGAGATGAGCCAAGTTCAGCTGACAGCCCCGGTTTGAGAAAAGATAAATGTAGCCAAGGCCCAGCAGGAAACCGGGCAGGACAGCCCTCCACCAGCCAGACAAACAATAAGGAACCGCCATGTCTGAAAGCCATCAACAAAGACAACACAAGGCCAACAACTGTACACACAACTGCCAAAAGCAAGCACTACTAAATTCATTTCAGTTATTCTTGATCCATTATTTGACATCTAGCCAGCAGCACCCCCCACCAATCCATTCTCTCTGTCTGTCTCAGAACGTATTCATAGAAAACAAAGCCCTTTTGTCATCTTTGCCCTATTTATACAGCCATTGCATTTAGCATGATGGTAGCTCAATGCTGGATACTGACAATTTAATTTCTGTCTCACACTTGTAATGAACTTTCATAGTTGAACTGTCATTTTCTTTGGATGGATGGCACGCACGGGTGCAGCATTCTGACACTTGGTAGCTTTTCAGACAGAAATACAATTACTGTTGGAAGTAAACGGTCATCAAATAATCATCTTTCAAAGAAGTCTTCCTGTCATGGAAAGTAATTATGTTGCCCATTAATATTGACCACATATTCATGTGTTTTCAAAATCAAGATTACCTATATAAACTGAGAGTTTGTGCTCTAAGTAAGTGTGTTTCTTGCACATTTTAGAGCATTATTTGGGACTTTGGTGCAGCGGTGCAGGTGAGGATCAGTTTACTGCATTGTTGTGAGAGACTAGATAATGAAACCAGTGGCTGCGCTCATTATCAGCTGCTCATATTAGTGTGACTTGGAGTCAAGAGTCAAGGGAGTCTTTTGTTGTCTGCGACAGGAACTTGAACTGCTTCGAGGGCAAACATCATTGCTAAAGCAGATGTCAAATAAAAGTCTGCGTATTTGGATGATTTCAACAGTTATTAACGTGACAGATGAAGCCGTGATAAGCTTCATGCTTTGATTCTCATAAGTTATTAAATTAACTTTTTTTGTCTGCAGATTTGGTCTATGAGGGGCAACTGAAGCTAAAACCAGCGAAACCTGAGCTTGGTTCAAAGTAAGTATGCTCAGTTATCTTAATATTCACTTTTGCCTTGGCGCTCACTGGAACAGAAGTGGAAAGGTAACAGGGGTGGACTAATATCATCTTGAGAGATTTGTCTGTAGACATTCCTGAACAATGAGTTTATTCACCCTCCAGAATGCAGATTCGTCGAGCTTCTTCCGTCTCTGTTAGCGTTGGCTGGCTCAGACTGCAGCAGCTAGCTCTGTCCCCCATGCTAACAAGCCCTAAGGAGTGCCAGGCCTGAACTTTCCCTCCTCTAACACTCTCCTTTCTAATCCTTGCTGTTGACTCCTTCAGTTAACTTGTTACCATTACAAAATAAAAGGTGAGGCCTTTTCTTACGTTTTCATCCTTTCAGCCTCTAGGCGTATTAGACCTGTTTGAGTTAAGTGCTGAACTTTTATGCCGTTAAAAACCTTAAAGGCTTGTTTCATTGTGTCTTTCTCACAGAGATGCTGCAGCTGAAGCATCTCCGGAGCGTCATAAGCCTGGATTCATGTCCACAGCCTTCTCTGACGCCCCCATGACTACCACAAGGCCACCCTCAGCTCCAGCTCCTGCAGCACCTCCACTTAGTTTTGCTCTTTTTCATCCTGCACAGTTTCGGGAAGTGTCTCCCCAGAAACCTCGGCCCACTTCTGGAAACCCGGGTGAGTCCCTTCTGTGAATTATAGGACATTTGTCTTCTAGTAATGCGGTGAGTGTCTTTTATTCACACTTTTTGTCTTCAGTGCTTTGTGATCTTAACAATAAGGTGCAAAGTGACTTAACTTACTGCTTGCTAGTAGATTTGGTAGCTTTGGTTTTTAATGGAAATATTTGGCTTTTTATTTGATAAATGCTCCTCTATGTTCACCAGCTAGTTTATCTTTGTCTCTGTTAGGTGCTGAACAGTTAGTCCACTTCCATCTTTAGTTTTGCAAGTATTTTATTTATAGTAATACATTACAATTCAAAGTATTAGAGTTAAAATAAGATGACCTGATGATGGTGCTAGAAGGAGAGTAAGTGAATTAATAATGAATTAATGCAGTGGACAGGATGGTAATGCTATCCTGCCCCATCACTGGCATTGCACTGACATCTTGGCTTTTAGCAGAAAATGCCAAAAAAAAAAAAATAGCAGAGCAGATTGAACTTTCTGCAGATCCGCAGCATGTAAACCTACTTGTTCTTATTTCAGGTTTTAAACATGGCAGTCACTCGCCTGTGAAATCCCCACCCAGACGCCCAGCTGTGGAATCTATTAGCTCTACAGCAACTGCTCCAGCCAATCACAGAAATCCACCAGGTTGGTTTCCATTCTTTTTTCTTTACAAATGTCATTATCAAATCCACACATAGAACATAGCATCAGACATGTTGTTGATTTCATACGAGCAGCCATTTTTCACTGAAAATAAATCAGGTGAAGTCATATGTGACAATGCTTTTCTGAAAAGCTGCCATGAAAGGACTATCTAATCCTATTTTATCTACCTCTTAGGTGCTAAAAAGGGAAAGTATTTGTCACCCACCAACGCCTCCAGGACTGAAATGAGGTCACCCTCTGTAAGTTCCCTCCATTAAGTCTCTTAAGAGATTAATTAACAGCTCTACAAATATGCTTTCATTATATTCCCAGTAAAAAATGGACGACCTTCTTTACGTTTAAGTGTCCAAAGTCGGAATTTTCAAATTAAACTTATCTATACTTAACTGTGACTCTTAAGTTCTTTTGTTTAATATCAGGTGAAGTCTTATCATATTCCAGTGGAGCAGATTGAGAGGGAGCTGAATGATATTGAGACAAACGTGGCTCAGTTGGAGAAGGAGGGTGTGGAGCTGGAAAAGAAACTCCGCTGCTGTGAGGAAGGTGCGTTATTCCTGTCACTCTTCCTCTGCAGCTAAATCGTCCCACTTCCTTCCTTTTCCTTGTTTGGATGCGCACACAGACTTGAATGTTGACATGAAACCAGCAGAGCAATTTTGAAAATAAACACTCACTTATTCTGAAGCAGATGTCAAATGCAGTGGTCAATTTTGCTCTATTTCAGTAAATAACCTTGACACAAACTTTGATATTTTATTGTATTTGTGCAAACTGCTGAGTCCCACTGCTGCTCCAGTGAGAGCATCTCTGGTGCAGAATTGTGTCCTGGTTGCTTCAGATGGGACACACACACACACACACAAATTCACATGCCATCAGCTGGAGCATGGTGTGTATATATGTGTGTGTGTTCAGGGGGGTTTTACTGGCCATTTCTATTACTGTTTCTGCAGCCAAATGAGGTGAGAGGCACAGACAGCCCACAGGGATGTTGCTTCTCTTTTGAGGGAGTGGGAGCAGGGGGCCTGATTGCTTTGCTCAAGGTCAACATGACTCGGGTATAGTAATATATATTCTGGTCAATTGCATACTTTTTTCCCTATTCGCCACGCAAGAAAGCTGAGCATGCAGTCGCTTGGCCAGAACTTGACATCAATTGCACACCACCTAGGAGATCATCTCCTTCTCAACTTGTCCTCGTAGAAACTAAACGCTGGCACTGAAGTTCAGTTCAGAATCAAATCGTGTTTGTTCTGGTGATGGCAGACTGTCCTGATCAGCCCTTATTGTGAATTTGGCATTGGTGTGTGTTTTGATGGATTAGTCACTAACTGGCATTGGCAAATATTCTCTCCAAAAATCTATTGATCCACCTACTCGGGTATTCCAGTCTGACTCTGTGAAGCAGAAAATGAAGACTGTGTTGCAGCGTATACCATAATAAAGTCGTGCACTAAATGAATCCGACATATCTAAATATCTAAACAGCCTTTAACGTTTAAGATCTATATATTAATCACTGTCTTTGTCAAAGCCTCCCTCTAATTTGGTGAAAATAAATAAATAAAGCTAATCCCTGCTGGATTTTTGCGAAATCATTATTAATAAGTAATGAAGACAAATCTGTATACCATCATTATGTATTCCCTCTGGGGTGCTCTACATCCCCTGTATTTTAAGGCAATGTTTAGGGATTTAGATGAGAGTTTATATTATAAATGGGAATGCTGTATTTACTGTAAGGCTGCAGCTAATGATTATTTTAACTATCAAGTAGATGTTTGGTATTTTTGCTCCACTGAGGCAATTAATTGATAATCAAATAGTTGGTCGTCTTATTGACTAATCGTTTTAGTGCATTAGAAAATAAAATTAGCTCGGTGCATTATAAAATATTTGCCCAAGGTTTCGGTGAGATAAAGCAGAAGTCTATGCAGCGGGGGGGCTCGTAACTGTACGGTAAATGAAGACAATTTTATTAATTGCTGTTGAAGATAGCATTGTTCTGCAGCATATGGCGGCAGTGTTTGTATTACATTTAAAGTAACAAATATACACTTAATAATATTATTATTGGCTGTGTGCATTATTGGCTGCTACAGTCTCTTAATTGAGGTGTTGACATGGTCCCAGGAGTTGAGTCACCTACCATCTCAACAAGCCTGCACACTGCTGCAAACCAGCCAAATTATTCCGAAAACCTAATGTTATTGCACCTAATTGTATTAGTGTGTAACTAATACAGTCGTATTCAAACAAGCTGTTGATCTGGTGAAAATAAAATGACATGATTCTGAGGGGATGATTGGAGGCTTTGTAATTGTTGTTCTGAAGAAAAGGATGTAAAATATCTGTTGATTTATTTTTTGAACAACTGGAATCTATATTATGAATGAGAATAAATATTCTCAAATAGAGTTTGCTCTTTAACCTAAGTTACTGCATGATGTGATATCAGCAGAGCACAGAGCAAGAACTATATTTAAATATTGCTGTCTGGATACTGGAAATAACTGAGTGTAATTTATCCCTGCAGAATTTATTTATTGGGTTGTGTTAAATTGTACAAGTTGGCCAGAGTGGATAATAAATGCACATTTTCAGAAACTTCTAAAAAAAGGGCGAAGCACATTGGAGACTTGATATGAGAACTTGTGGGGGAGAACAACACACACTGTATCTCAGCTTATTTCTAACATGAACATGTTGTGTTTTCAGAGGGGGAGGGGGACATATTGATGGACCCCCTGATGGTCGACTGGTTCAACCTGATTCGAAAGAAGCAGATGTACATCAGGAAGGAGTCGGAGCTCGTATACATGTGAGTTATTCCATAGCTAAAAAAAACATCTCATAGTTCGTGCTCATTGATTCTATAAGAGAGCATTTTACTGCATACTTTGTTTATGTCTGTGCTAAAACTACTTTCTTTTTAACTATGTATAATAATGTCTAACTCCAAAATAATTTCCAATGGTTTCCTTTTTGATTTGTTTGTATTATTCCCATACGCCTTTCATTAAGCGAGGAAGGATTCCACATTATAAACTGTCAAATTGACTGTATTTGTTCAAGACTGTTTCCAGTTTTGGGATAGAAGTGAAGTGCATCATAAATCAGGTTTCCCTTTTTTATATTTATATATATGTCATTATCTCAGAGCCAGGACTCAGGAGCTGGAGCAGCAGCAGCCAGATGTGGAGGGGGAACTTCGCAGGCTGCTGGAGAAGCCAGGTAAGGGATCTCAGATAAACTCTGTTACTTTCTTCTTAACACTCAACAACAAGTCCCTCAACTTGGTATTTCAGATCATTTAAAGTCCAGAGAAGAGCAGCAGCGGGAGAAGAAGTTAATGCAGAGACTGATGGAGATAGTGGACGGCAGAAATGCAATAGTGGAGGGTTTGGATGAAGACAGGCTGAGGTAACGGCGTGCTTCTTCTAATCAGTTTTCACAATTCAGGAGTGATCAGTAATGCAAAGCGAAACTGCCGTTAATTTAACAACACGATGAGACAAAATGCTCAGCTTGAGTTTTATTTTTTTGATCAATTTCAGGGAAGTGGAGGAGGATCAGCAGTTGAATGAAATGATGAAAAATCTTGGTAAGTATTGCATGACACAGTTCTTCCTTTAGATGAGATTTGCCAATTTGAACGCATCATTTTAATATGCACTGTTTTTTTGGATGAATAGGAGTAAAAAAAGCCAAAAATAAGAGGAAATCCTCCATCTCAAAACTGTTCAGGCGGAGAAGTAAAAGACGAGTGGAATGATCCTCAAGGCATTTTTTTTTTTTTTACTAAACTTACATTATTGTGTTGTTATTATTAGCCCTTTTTAAAATGTTTTAAGGTTTTTATATTCAAGTACTGCAGTACATGGTGTTTTAATGTAAAGGCAAATGAAGAGAGGTCGTATCCTGAAGCATAGTGGATCAAATCATGTGTTGTCTTGAATTAAAGCTTCAGTTAGTGATGTTATTTTTGTTCAGTATTCACATTCACTTCACTGTTTGTGTTACTTACGTTATTTAGAAATTCTCACTTCACTTTATGGTGCAATTTTTGCTTTTTCCACAATGGGTGTCCTGTTTCTGCACAATTATTTTTCACAGTTTTTTCAAAAAATAACACAATGTTTAATTACATGGCAAATACAGTTGTGAGATTTTTTCAAATGTGTATAAGACTTTGGTCACACATATGTTTGATAATGTAAAATTATTTATTTATTGATTGGAATGAAGTATCTAATAATTTTAACAACCTGCACTGGGTCAAAAAAATGGTTGTTAGGTGTTAAAAAGACAAGCTATCATGATTTTTAAATTACAGAAGGAACACTGGCTGTTCCACATGCAAATAGGAATGAGAATAAACGTGTAATCCTTCAATAGCCTTGATCCCAAATGAAATTATTTCACTATTTATTTAATAATGGATTTTAACAAATTTCCTGTAAGGATATTAGCAGGAGAAAAAGCCTTGACAATTAAGTTTGAATGGCTGTGGAGTGTAAAATGGAGAGCCACACATGTTGAGCTGCCTCGCTGCAGACTGCAGCTCCACTCTCACACTGTACTGTAGGTGGCAGCCTGGGTATGCTGTATCACAAGGCAACTACTTGGAAATCCAATTTGCCACAGTGCGGACAGTTAATTTCTTTGCTAATTTTATAAATGCTGCAAAAATGTTCAGCTGTGCTGATGCAATAATGTTATGTGAAAGAGGATTAGGTAGAGCAGTAGCTTATGGCCGGGGAAGGCTTATAAACTATAGGTTGTATTGAGCTCTTTATCTTCAAACCGGGTTTAATTAAACATTACTCTTTACTAATATCTGCATCAGAAAATGCTCCGTACCTGAGCTATTAAAACGCTCCGACGACGTGTGGAGTCACTCGTGTGTGAAAATGGCATTCGCAGTGTTTGTAAGGAATGTACTATAATGTTGCATTTTAAGTGTTATTGAATGGTATGTACTTGTACTCTATTTATAGCATTTTTAAACTTGAAATCTGTAGTCCAATAAATCCTTTGAAGATTAGCGTGTATGAGAGGTTGAATTATTTACTTAACAGCTTCCTTTGGCACACATCTTTCTATTTAAACACATCCTTGAACTTTTTATCACTCCGCTTCCCGAGCTTCACCAATGACTGTTGATTCAACGACTGCCAAGATCAGACGCTGCTTTCAGTAAGAAACCAACAATGCTGCGGCTCCTTTGCATTAAAGCTGAGTGGTAATCACAGAGCTGCATCAATGTATGCTTTTAATAAGGGTTTTTTTTTTTTTTTTCTCAAGGCATCAATATATTACAGCTACTTATAAACTACATATCCCTCATTTTGAGATGCATGAAATCGTGATCATGAACTTGGAACACAATCTTTCTAGCTGAGCAGAGTTGGGATGATATTGGTACAAAATGCCATGCGTGATGTGGGTGACAGTCGAGACTGAATGTGTGATATTAGAGTTAATTAAAGCTTTGCGCCCCATCTACTGCAAATGCTTGCACTTCTGCAATTAAGAATCAAAGGCGAGGGCTTAGTGTCAGGGGGGTGTCTAATACATGGTTTTAACAGGAATGGGACCTGATTTGCCAAGCTCCTAGCGACAAGCATTAACAACAGCCTCAAATTAGAGGGACATTAATATTCATAAGTAAAACAATTCATCCTGTGAATGTGTGATGAAATGGAATCCTCTGAGGTGAGCTCTTGTGTCCAGGCTGCCATCGTTCATTAAAATATGCCATTACCCATGAAGTGCTTAATCTTTATGAAACGGTGGTAAAAATCTGTTTGAACTGCTCTGACAGAAAGGTGGAAATTGTAATATTGTTCTCCACCTTACATTATGTTAATCCGGTTAAAAAAAATGTTAGCTTAAACAATGTAGATTTCTATATGTCTCATTAATTGAATTGTTTAGACTTCTTGCTTGTGCACATTGATATTAGCCTGTTATTCTATTAATAAGACGTGAGTGTTTTGTGATGCTTTAGGTTAGCTGTTGTGCGCT
>JAOWBC010000458.1:8150020-8170886 GCA_028566105.1 Hypoplectrus providencianus
TGTGTGTGTGTGTGTGTGTGTGTGTGTGTATTTGTGCGTGATGCTCTGGGGAGTTGGGGGCGGAGGTGCGTCAGGGCCAGATGCCATACACAGCTGAAGATCACGCCTGAGTAACTGTGTGTTTGGGTTTGTCATTTTAATGAGCAGAATTTAGTGACTATGGGCTGGTAACGCTGCGTGAGAAGCCCCATTACATTACCATCACTTTAACCAAACTCCACTGACTAGTACACATTATGTGGTGGGATTTTTTTTTGTCCTGTGCAATTTTAGAAAAAAAAAATATTGAGGTAGATTTATATGTGAATTTTGGTATGCTTAATATTTTATTTGTGTCTCTCAATATAATCCCTCTATATTATTTAATAATTAATAATAATTTGATTAATAAAAAAATATTAAATCTCATTTTTAAAATCTAAAATATTACCCAGTCTCAGAATTAACCCTATATGATATTAACCTTTGAAACCACAGCTGAATTATTAGGACCATCACCATCAAGAGGTAAAAAAACTACAATTTCTCTTCACATGACAACCACACACTCAGTCATGTGCCCTAAGCAATATATCGCCCCTCTGATTGACTTTCTCTCACGTTGTCTTCTATTAGGTTCCATAAGTTGAGAAATAAGCATTGATTGGGAAAGGATTCAGTTATTTGGCGTGGCGATCAATAGGGGAGCTTGTTTTCCTGTGAAGTGCTTTCTTTGCTGAGTATTCCTGAGGACAGGCCACACTGTAGGAAAGCCTTCTGTTTAGCACTTCATTAAAACTGCCTCTAATAGGAGCCACCGGGGAGATGCTCCCTGCATCGTGTGTAAAAGCGATCAACATCTGCATCAATTAACCCCTTCGTCCCCACGGGGCCCATTAGGAGGAGGAACACCCTTTAAAGCTGCATATGGTTTTAGCTCACAATGGAGAGTGAACAAATATAATTGCTTGTTTGCTTTAACTTTTTTTTTTTTTTTGCTGTTGTTTGTGTGTTTTAAAAAAAAATTGTTCATCTAATATTTTTCTAAATTGGAGAATAGATTAGGAGCCATTTAAAGAGTCACAGCAGTTTCAGCTCACTGTCTCTTAAGGGTTGAACTAAAAAAAAAGAAAAAAAAAAGACATGAGCTAAGAAAAGATAAATACTAACTGAAAGTAAAGCTCATTATTGTTGAATATGGATATGATGAAGTTTTACCTTAACTCATTATTCTTTATTGAAATAAATCACAATCATGCATTATCTATTGGCCAGACTCACAGCTTTGCTTTAACTGACATCCAGTCCTTTTTCTCTCTCTCGATCAACAGACAGATCCAATTAGAGAGTCTTCACGAGCAGCAACAACAGTGTGGACACCTGAAATCACTATTGGCAAGATGTAAGAGGAGCAATTATTGGTAAGAGTTTTACAGACAAAACATTTGTGGGGCTGCTGTGAGTTTAAAAGACAGTAAAGAAACAGCTCTATATCACAAGATAAATACTCTTTTAATTTATAATGTGCCCTACAGACATTTATATATATATATATATATATGAAGCATAAAAAGTAATAAATTACTGCTATGATACTTTCACATTTCGAGCCATAACAATCTACATCACAGATATTAATACAGCAATTTTTCATTTACAGGAGGGCGTAATGTGATACAGTAGCAGCACCCATTACGCTTCAGATGGCGGGGGAAAATTTGAGTGAGAACATTTGCTTAATTAGACACAAGTTGTTTAATTTTGAGCGTAATGCAATATTATGTTTAAATCGGTAGTGATTCTTTGCAGTGTGATACGTGACATTAGGCTGGAGTCAGCCTTGCAGTGTGTCTGTGTGATTAAACTCAATGAAAATATTTTTTTTATTGAAAGGTTAATAGGATGTTAGTAATGCTAAAAGCTTAAAGTTTCCGTTCTAATTTGCAATAATTCTAACAAATTTATATAATTAATGTATATTCACAGTATATGATGTTACTTTTTTTTAATTCATCAGTGAAAACAAGAATCAGTGGGAAGCTTCTCTCGTCACCTGTCCACAAGTGTTTATCCTTCAGTAAACAAGGACAGCTGAGCCCTGATACGTTTAACAAACCCCAAACCAAATCAAGAGTAATAAAATCACTCATTTTGGTTAATGAGCATATTAACAGCAGAGGTAGTGTTTAAGCACAAACAAGAACAACAACATTAATAATTGCAACTCTCTAGTGCCTGGCTGATGTAAGCTTTAATAATTAACAAGTCTTTGTCTTATCCCCTGGAGGCTGTATTCCTATTATCCAACTAAGTTACAAACGAGTAATTACGCTGTCACTGAATGGTCACAACTGTTTACCTCAGAATATCCCCGTGTCCACATTTAATACCTACTTTCAATCTACACACATCCAGCTTACCTGACAGATGCCTCAGTTAAAGGCAAGCCATGGCATTTCAACTTATTTATTTCACTTTTTCCTCCTCTCATTAGAGGATTACTCCTCTTACCTCCTGTGTTTACATATTAGTGCTAATCCAATTGAGTCAACAAGGGCACTTAGTGCAGGCTATGAACTGAGTCTGAGGGACTTAAAACGGGAGGGGAGGGGATATTAATTTACTTCTTCAGATTTTAGGCTTCCAGGGAAAATAGTTTTGAACATCTGCTATGACAAATGAAGCATTGCGAGAGAGCATGTTGTCAGTAAGAGACTGAGCTGCCTGCTGTTGGAGCCGGCCTGTAGAGGGAGCCCCTGGTTATGAGTCCGTCTACGCTGGCACTGCTGTTTAATGTAAACTGCAATGTGTATATTTTTGTGGATTTTTTAAAATAGCCTTTGGGGAAACATACAGTACGGAATGTGAGCTCTTTCTATTTCTGCATTTTCTGCTAAAACACACACACCGAGGGACGAGCTGTTCGCAGCCCAAAGTTGAGATTTTAAAAAGTGCAATACAAGTGATTAGAAGAGGAAATGTGTTCGGTTTAAGTTTAGTCTGGGATTTGATGTAAGAGCAACAATTTCTGGCTAATGAGGATTCGGATCCCTGGGCTCTCCCCTGCTTCTCCTTCTCTCCACCATCATCTCCATAACATCAGTCATGATCTTTGACCTGAGGGCCATACCCCGTGTCAGCTGAAACTAATTAGCCTTTGATCGCTGGTGACTGCACACAACACGAGTCGCACAGGATCGGTGTTTTTTTTTTTTACCTTGGGATCTGGTTGCTACACTGGTGCGAACACAAAAAATACCTTGGTGTTGAGATATAAAACATCTTTTGAACTGTAAGCTTAATAAATATATAAGAGATCTGATGCTGCAGTTCTGCTCCAGCAGGTATCTGCAGAGGAATATCAGTCACTTTAGTTTTTGTTGAGCACCATGCGAGGGCTAATATAGAAGAATAGCCTCATATTATGCAGAACTCAATTAATATGTCTTGCACTGTATCGGCTCATTATAGAGCCTGTATTTGTTTAGTTGAACCATTTATCTTCTCCTAATTAGTTATAGATCAATAAAGCAATTGATTTTGCAGTATGCTCTGAGATTCAGTGGAGGAGTTAAAGCATGAAAAATGCAATACAACCTGACCATTACATACAGACAGAAACATGACTCTTCAGATTTCCCTGTGGACTTTGCACTGTCAGCCATTATGTGTGTCAAAAATGCCTCATCAATTACTGATTAGCATCCTAAAATTCCATCTGTGTGTGGAAAAGGAGAAAGAAAACGGAGCTTTATCGGGTTTGTGAGCATAAAAAAATCTTTGCCGGCTTCAAGGAGGCTAAAGCGCAGCAGTAGTTCACGTCTGTAGAGGACACAGGATGACATGTTGTGTTTTGTCAAAGGTTTTTTTCCAGGCATTTTTATCATTAATCATTAGCCTGTCCCTCTTTCTCCGGGGCTCAGAGATGATGGCAGCTAATTAAGTAGTGGCTGGTGTCAAGTATGCTAAGAGACCATGTTAGGCAGGAAGCTGCTCTCTCAAACCACTGACTTAAAAAGGCATTTGTTCTCCGAGTCTCTTCCCCCCTCTTAAACTTCTCTTTATTTTCTCCACCTATTTCTTTGAAATGTAGCAATCTACATTTCCTCTTTCCAAATTCTCCTGCTGCAAAATAAAGAGCGTTAAATTATACAGCATGAAGGGTTCAAACGCGCAGGCATGCAAAATGGTTTGGCTTTGTTCACAGTAAGCTGGTGGAAGACAAAATTTGGCAGAATGAGTTGAGGCATTTCAAGTGTGGAGGGAAAAGAGTCAGAACATAGTGTCATAACAAAATGAATAAGCATTTTTTTTTTTCTTGAGAAGTTGAGCTGCTAATGTTTGTATTTTATTTTGGCATGACTGAAATGGCTGCAAATTGTAATTGCTTTTTTTTTTTTTTTAGTACAATAAAGGTACAGGAGGAACATTGAGTGAGAGGAGGGCTTTGTGTGTGGTAGAACTACGCCGGTAAAGTAACACCCATTAAAACCTAATTTGCACCTTTAGGCAGTTCATTAATATAGTGAATGGTAGAATCACACCAATATAGTCTGTCCTCACCTTAGGGCACCATCTCTATTCATCAAAACACACACACACATTTCTCATTTTCACTAACATTACTCATTGCTGAGCTAAAGAGACAATGGACACATATGTGTGTAATGTCCTACAGTCGCTGTCGGCTCCCCTGAAGGCCTGTCCAATGCTATTATTTATAATTTGGATGCTAAACGAGGTTTGATGTGACCTGTGTCTTAAACACATTCAACACTTTCTAACACAAATTCCTGCCAGAGTACTCCGCCTGCCAAGAGACAACAGAAAGAAAATAAAAACACTTATAATGTATTCTCACCATTATTGTCATTTTATCAACATGCTGCAGGCATATCATCATCATTTTTTTTTTTTTTTTTTGAATGGCTGACAATATCATTTGACTTAAATATCTATTTCAGGGTGGTTATCACTTGAGTAATTGCCAGAGGCTGCAGTGATCCAATCAATCAGCGTGACTGAACTTCACACACTTCCGTGTTTTTAACTCTCGAACGAAGGCTTTCTCCGCGATGAAGGCCACACATAAACAAAAAAGGACTTGTGCATACACACCCTGAGGCCAGACTACAATGGCTGCAGTTCTGCTCCCCACCAGCAGATGACCAATTCTCTGTCTTTTCCCCAGTGGACCGTTCTGTCTGGGTTCTCCATGAATTTCCCTTTCTTTTCATCACTCTCTGATGTCCAGCTGCTCCTGTCAACACCTTCTTACAGCAAGCAATTCATTGCAACATACTGGCAGCTGAGACCCCTGTGATGAACTTCAATCTGCCGTTTGCAGAGGGGGCTTCACCCTGAGTCGGGCTAATCAAGGGAAACACCCCCTTCCAAGAGGGAGGGTGTCTACAGACAGATTGAGCCCAAGTTACCCCGTAATTACCCTGCCACTGCCCCTCTGCTGCAAGCTGCCGCATCTGAACCCAGTCAGCAGAGGAACAGACACTTTGGTGATTACTTTCCAATCTGTTTAACAGTGAACAACAACCTATGTGCCTCCATTACGCTCATAAACCACAACTTTTTTTTTTTCCCCTGAAAACATTTTTTAAGGGTTCAGAGCACCGGGCATTTTGTTATGCTTCCTACGGTAACACAGTGCAAATGTCTCTTGCCGCGGGTTTCGATTATTTCCAACTTGGTACAGTCCCTGGGGGGAAGTTCTCGGGGCTTTCTGAATTTTATTAAAGCCTCTACAGCTGATTACTTGGAGTGAGGTGCACAGGTTGGTGCATTTTAGGAGTGGAGTGGAGGCCTGACAGGGTCATGTTTAACATGTCCACAGGCAATCAATTCACCTTAACCCCTCCTGGTACTCCAGCCCTCTCCACCTAAGCTGTCCTTAATAACCAGGCAATGGCGAATTACTGATAAGGCACTGGGGTCTCTGACCTATATATCCCTCCCTGTATGTATTGGAAAAATCCACCCCTGAAAGAAATGTACATTTATAATGCATAGAAATGGTGAAATTAAACAATCCCATATTAAACGGCTGTAAAATTCACTTTATTCTTCTGCACAATGAGGATTTGTTGGGTGTTAACTCGGGGAGGCAGCGGGCCAAATTGTCTAGATGGAAAAAATGTCAGGCACATGCAGTACATGAAGGGATGACATCTAACACAAACACTGAAGGAAACATAATATGTAAACAGCAGTCCTGTTATTCTGTAACACGCCACACCAGAAGGCCGCTTTCACTGCAGCTATTTTACGCTAAATGTTGTGCAAATGATCTAAAATTCCATAGGATGAAGTGCAAAGTTATATAAATATTATGCAGTTAGTGATTAAAACAAAAACTACATTCTTATCGGTCCTTTGTGTTTTCTACTAGACCATTAAATGTTTTGTCACATATGAATAAAGGTGATTTATAGAAGGAAAAGCAACCAACAGTCCATTGTGTCTCGCAGTCCCTCCTTTAATTGACCCACTTTGCATGTGGTTAATAAGACTAAGTTAGATTATATTTAAAATCACACAGATACAGATTTATTGTAATGGTGGAGTTTTGTCTGGCTTATTTTACTCTGAAAGCTTCTATAGCTCAGTGGTTACACTGCATTTCTCTTACATGTCAGTGACCTCTGTGTAAGTTTTTACTTAACAAGCATGCAAAGGGTTCTACATTTGCCCTCATATGACAGTGACTAATTGCCCTGAGGATGCGAGCTGCTTGTTAGGCGAAGGGAAGACTCTCTTGCTCTTCACTCGGCTAAATTAATTATTTCTCCTTTTCAATTCACTCTACCTCATCTTATAAAGGTTAGAAACCAGATATGAAGATTTTCTTTCTCTAATTGTATGTTGCTAATTTTCCATGTGGACCTGCTCCCAGTTGTGTTTTTCAGCACGGATAGCTCACAAACTGTGAGTGTGAGAGACCAATTTAATATACAGCTGCAATTTGATAAAGCTTTAATTTGTACAGTTTGACAGCATGAGAGTCAAGGTTGTTTTATTTTTGATTATTTTAGTCAAATAATTTATTTTAATATAAGTTATGGTCTATACCATTTAGTTTATAAGTAAAAACAGAAATAAAATTATTATTATTATTATTGTTGTTGTTGTTGTTGTTGTAATAGTCGTAGTAATTGGTTACATTAGAGTCTATGCTAATCATTGAACAGCTTTTTACTTTATTGCCTAAAACCGAGAAAATTCTGTATTTACTTAAACTTCCTTAAAATGGGAGCGAATCAAAGGAAAATAAAAACAAATAATGTAAAAAAAAAAAAAAGAAGGTATGGGTGACATGAAAATAATGCGAAGAAAATGCTATGGCCTGTCCAATTAGCAGATCTCCACCCAGTTGAACACATTTGGGAAATTTTCGACCACTGGCAAGACAAAGCTCTCCACCACCATCTCCAAAATAACAAGGGAAATAAAAAAAAAAAACAAAAAAAAAAAAAAAAAGCTTGTTAGCTATGCTTGTTTTTCTTTCTATCTGCTGTACTTAGGTCTCTGTTGAAAAAGAGATCTTGATGTCAATGATATCACCTGTTTAAATACATTAATGTTTATAAATGAGGGTATATATAATGATCTAAATCGCTCCATAGATTTCCAGAGACTCTGTAAGGAGCATTGGAGCAGCTCTGAAGGCTTGAGAAGGCCTGAAAAACTCTTCATGCTTTTTTTTTCACCCAACACCAGTGTTACATTCAAAATTGTATGACTGCCATCTTAAACTGCTGTACGAATAAACCGGTCTCATATATGGCCATATTAGAAATAATCTATATATCCTCCTACACAACAGCAAAAAACAATCCATGACTTCATCTACCCGCTTTACATCTGACCTCTGCATAATGTCTGCTTTCAATCTTAACAAACAGCCGATTAAGACCACTTGCATGACCTAAAAGTGTGTGTGTAAAGTCTCAAACTGCTCTACTTGATGTTTTGCTGCCAGCTGTCTTGCCCCTTCCTGTCTCTGTCTGTCTCTCCAGTCAGAGACTTGTCTTTTTGTTCTTTCAGAGAGGTACCTGTGCAGCTGTCAGGGTCGCGGCTGTTTAGGCAATTAAGAATGTTAGACGGAGGGGGTTAGTGAATCACTAAGAACATCAATCTGGCTGGACATTGTGCTCTCACATTACCACCCTGCTGTTTTGGTATTTATGCCCACTGTTTACACAGAGCACACAGAGGGGGGTCTTCCAATCAATGCCATTATCTTTGCTAATACTATTGATGCAGGTCTCCCAGACTCTCATCCCTTAATGATCAGAATTAAGGTGTGCTGCATCACAAGAACTTTGCACAGGTACGGCAGTTAGCACTAATCTGCTGCACCCCTGTCCTTTGTGTTGTGTTATATAACAGTTGGTTTTGTGCGTTTATCCCTCTTCTTCAGGAGCTTCTCCACTCTCTGCACATACAGCGTCTCAACCACCTTCCCTTGTGTTCAGCACCATTTCACCCCACCTTCCCCCAACCTTTACCGCCCCGTGCCTGTCCCTGGACAGGTTTCAGCATATAAATTTGAAAATGATTTGTCCTGCCCTCTTAATAATAGATGAGAGAGCAGAGTCAGGGTCCCTTCAATAAACTCCATCCTCGCTTTAATTAGTGAACAAAAAAACGCCAGGCCTGTTGAGGACTCTGGCTTTGGCTCTGTGTTAGTAATTAAAACTGAAACCACCAAAAGGAGAGGAGAGGAGAAGGCTCTATTTTTAACGGGCAGGCTGTTTGGTGCCGAGTGCCCGTATAAGGTTCTGCAATAAAGAGTGATAATGAAGGTGTGAGACCTCTGGGGGCTGACTGGGCGCTCGCTACAATGGCTGCTCTCACACCAGACTGAAATACAGGGAGCAATTAGAGGAGGCAGTGCATAGACTGGCCACCAGAGATTAGTTAACACCTCAGGAGCTCCGCTTCAGGACAGGCACATGCTTGTTTTCTTTCTCTCTCTTTTGCTTTCAAGATAACGCACCGAGGCCTTAATGATGAGATTTATTTTATTCAATTGTCATCTCCGACAGATAACGTTTCAACGGTCTTGTTGCAGGTTGCGTCGGTAAAGAAGGGGTCATTGATCTTTTCAAGGTTTACAGTTTTCCTTTTAAATTATTCACACACGTATAAAATCTCTTACTGTCACAAGCTTTTTCTCCACATATGGGTTTAAACACTATGACAAGCGCTGCCCGAGTTGGAGGAGACCTTAAGCCCAAGAACCAATCAAGAGGACATTGTTAATGGAGGCCACATATAAGCCGTTAAGCCAGTATATGCATAATGTTATTTAATTGGAGTCATAAAAAGCCAATTAACCCCCCCACCCCCCTCTTTCCCACTCTCTCATTCTGTCTTTTTCTCTCTGTCAAATCACTGTGAATGTGCGCGCATGTGTGACTGAAATTTGTGATGCTATTTTACAAATTGGTTTTTTTACATAAAACACTCACTAATACGCTATACTATTTTGAATTCTTTTTTTTTTTTTTTTTTTTTTTTGAAAAGCAAATTCTTGAGATCTGAAATCATTCCTGCGACATTTAGATGTGTATCAGTTTCTATAAATACAGAAATAACGAATGGGGTTTGGTGCTATAGAAATATGGGGAAAAAGGGGAAAAGCACAATAGCGAGGGGCTCCATGTGATCACTCCTTTTTGCCTTCTCATTCTCTGAATATACGGATTTTGACAATATATTTGCTCCCAGGAAAATAGCAACAGTGGGTCGCAATATTGGATCTGTCAGGCTCAGGCCATTTAAATTTCAATGGCAGTAAAGTGGGGGAAGCAGACACTGTTAAATATGATGCTTGAATGAAAATCTAAACCCTCCAATACCTCTAAGCAATGTAACTCAATGAGATGAATTAACTGTAAATGCCTCATTCTCTGTGTGAGTGTCTTCCAATTTAAAATCTCATTATTCATATAAGATCCTGAACAAGGTGACTCTTAGGATAGATCGAATAAGTGAAGATAATCTTACCGGACAGTTTTATGCAAATAGGAAATGTATTGAATCAACTATGAGGAGAATGGGGAATCAAATAAGCTAATAAAGTAGAGTTAGGATGAAAAACACCATGAATAATGTTTCCTTCCTATCTCAGCTCAGTGCTTATGCCACTGCCTGTGAAGTTACAAAGTGTATTAATTCAAAGGATGCTGTCATTTAATGTGCATTCTCTTTAGTATTTTGTGAAAAGTATTAACGGTTCACTTCAATAAGCCTTTCAATGTCGCTAAATCAGTGAACTGCTTAATCTCTGTTGCCACAATCTTTAAATCACCACAATATCTTAATATTTACTCCCAAATTACTGGGAATATTTTTTTTCTTCTATGAACTGAAGTGTAATTTATACATTGACTGCAGGTAATAATAGCTCATATTATCGCTCTTTGCCAGTTAGTTAGGTTTTCTTTTTTCTTTTTTCTTTTTTTAAACAGAGTAACCACTAATAACTGTTTGTTGGAGAGGTCCATCAGACAAGGATTGATTACAAGCCATCCCATTCAGGGCTGCGCAGGTCTGCACAAGTTCATCCATAATTCATAGTATAAATAATGTAACATTCATTACACAGAAAATATGAACTTTTGTTATGGTTTGTGTTGCAGACATTCTGCTTATAAAGCTAACACACTCAGTGCTTTAATTTGTTCTTCACCCCAAGGGTGAACGCAAATGACAAATGCAATGATATAATTATATAATAGCCTCACAGACAAAGCTTGTAGATAAAGGAACCCTGACAAGGCCATGCATGCTATTAAGAGGGGAATGCATTGTATTTATTAACCTGCAGGATTAACCTTGTCCAGTAACTATACGTTAGAAGTCAGATTTGTTTATTTATTAACATTTGGTCACACACATAATCTAAAAGAATTGCTCCATGTTATTGCAACTGCAGCTCTGACTGCCTTAAATGATTTGCTCCATAGTGGTGTATGCAGAGGGATTCTTACAACACTTACTTTCAGAGCTGAAGCAATTTACCACTCAAAAAAGTCTCAAAAGAGAGCAGTTTTTTTTCTATTTTTTTTAGTGGATTTGCAAGATTTATAGCAAAGACAGCTGTGTGTCAACGGTTCTGAGGCTACTGTAGGCCCACCCATCACTCCACATTAGGACTCCTTTGAACATAAGTATATTTCACTCCGAGTTGGTGACATGCCGTGTGAATCTGTGCATGTGAAATTATACACAACAGTGGTTAGAGGAAGATAAGGGTGGAGGAGGAAGCTGGGAATTATAAAGGAGATCACAAAAAATTATATGCAATGTATTTTATGGGCTTGAACTAATTTCCTAGACAAAAATGCCCAAGATTTTCCTCTGCCTCTACAACTAATATGAACACTTTGTCCGATGAATAAGTTCTCTCTAAATGCGATACAAGTTCGGTACGTTGTTCCGCCCTACAATACATCCTCTGCAGCTGTTTAGAGAGAAAATCATCACTCATCCAACCGCAAAAGTTAACAATTTCACTCATGCTCAAAGCAATTGTGTCAAAATTGGGGATGTGAACGGAGGTGAGGAGTAACATTGTAAATCTTAGGCAGTGTGCAGGGCAGAACATGCCATATAGGCGGGAAAAAAAGACATAACAGATTGAGCAAGGCTGTAAATATGTCAAAATAAAAGGGAAACCTGTGGTGAGAACAAGAAAACGCTCCTTCCTCTTCCCTCATCTGTCTCCACTACACTGACCAGGTCCATCTGGATCAAAGCAGCTCATGCAGGTTCATCATCTGCAAATCCCTCCACACACATTAGCCCAACATCGGGCATTACTCCCTAGCTTCCCTGGCATAAATCTGTCACAATGCTTGGAATGATTCACTAAAATTAATTCACAGAAACTTCTGGGCATCACGAGTTCAATTACAACATAGTATGCTTTGAAGTAAAAATGTATGCAGTGAATGAAGCTTATTTCCTCTACACAGGAGCACTTCCTGGCTGACCATCCTGTTTGATTTGATGGGTTATTAAACACTTCTGTCAATAAAAAGCGTGGTGAATGCTAATTTCAGAACCCTCCATCGATAAATGACCATGAAACTAGTGCACATTAACCTCCAAATGTCATGGGAAAAGCCAGCGCCACAGCCATTACTGTATGTGCTTCAGGTAGGAAAAGCTCGCCGGCAGACGACACTGAACATTCTCTGTATGTGACGCTGGCAGGTATGCATTTGTTTACCATCCAGCCACTCTGCTGGGCTTTTATATATGTAGAAACGCGACACATGAGTAAAAAAAAAAAAAAAAAGCTTTGGTGGCAGAACTGATGTGCTATCCATTCATAGGTGCTTATAGAGACCAGGACATATCACTCAGACTCTGATTGTTGGTCCGATGCACCTTTTGGATGCCTATGGGCTCAAAAATACATACTTTTATGCAAATGACAAAAGTCACAGTCCATGAAGACTAGAGTGCTATGATGAATCAAACATATCATTATCATTATCAAAACTGTTTCTAATACGTACGTTCCAAAGTTAAACTATGGTTTATATTTTCTAAGTTGTTTAGCTGCGCCAAAACCTAACCATGCTGTTTTGTTCAACAACCTGAACCACATTTAAAACTATGATAGTTTCACAACATTGAATAGAGAAGTCATATTTCACAGGATATAAAACAAACAGTGTTGACATTTTCATAAGATATCATACATGCTGTTGCATTAGGATACATTCATATTTCCCCTTTAGTCATCAAAATCCAGTAAATAGTACCACAACAAATTGATCTTGCTAACAAGTTATTATTATGTAGCCAAAGCCTGACAAAGCCTGTTCCTCTGTGCTACGGACCTCCATTGCTGTCCAAAAACTCTTAAAAAGACATCAGTGAGCCAGATTGTTAAACAGGCAGTTCCTTTATAACTATGAATTTGGGCACTGCAGTTTATTTTGACTCGATCCCACATGCACAGTCCTGCTGCTGTAAATATTCACTACCACATAAAATCCACAGCTGAAAATAGTTCCCAACTTATGAGCTGTGTATTCCTGTTTGAGTAAACCACAATGCCCAGCTGAATGGAGCCTTTTTATCTGTTCAGTATAAAATGTACAGTGTTACTGGTAGGTGTAATTAGGTCTGTTCTAGTTTTATGTTAACTTTTTATCCCAGAAAACAAGCGCATGTTGACAGTGAAACCCCACCGCCTGCTGTTTATGTGTGCATTGGTTTGTCTCTACTTGCTGTCCTGTTGTGTGTTGTCTCGTTTCAAGTCTTAAACTACAATGGAAATAAGCCTTCTATTTGGGCCTCGTATTTTCTATCAAATTGAGCTTGATTGTGTTTTTTTTTGTGTGATTTTTAGCCTACTGTAGTGATGTACAGTAAATGTTTATTTAATCATTATATCAGTCAATCAGTGACCACAGTAGGATGTCTTTTTTTATACAACAATATAGGTTCTTTGGTAGCAGAATATGACTAATATTTATGTTTTAGACTGTCCACTGTAGTGATGATGACGTAGTAAAGTAAACTTTTAAAATGGTTTTAAAGTAACTTGCATGGCTCACTTTTTATGAATCATATATCGTAACTTATTTAACTTGACTAGAATTTTTTTTAACGTAACTTATGATACATTGGTAACGACCATGACATATTTCAAAACTACTTCACTTCCAGCATTTGCGTACATTTATTTGCTTTTTAACCAGTCTGTAGCATAAATTAATTGAAACTGCAGTACATGTATGTGCTGTTCTGTACTGAGCCACGAAATGCTCATTAGGGTCAGCTTAACCCAGAAATGGCATTATAAGTGGAATAGACAAAAAGTCTATTCTGTTATTTAGGCTGGAGATCTTGTTTTAAATATCACTAGGAAACACTAACTTAAATATCAGTGTTGTATGGAGGATGTCTTGAAAAGCACTGACTTATGTCACAAATGTAATCCTTTTCTTTTGCTAACATATGGACTTGTTGTGCATGTATATATTTTGAAACGTATCAAATATTTGTGAGAACTGAGTGACAAGACTGAAACAAGATCTGTTCCAGTGCGTAGCATAACACAGTAGATCTTCTGTGCCACCACACAGGAGGGTGTAAAAAATGTTCCTAATTGTGAGTTTTTCATGTTCAGTAATACAAAATTATTAATTCATAGTCTCTTAAGTTGTGCTTTTAATATTGCTTTGTATTCATGAAAAATAGATTTGCTTTCACACAGAATTATGTATGCTTTCAGAGAATATTCAGTAAAATAAAATCCATTAGGGCCAAAAAAATGTGCCTGGGATGCAAAAACTGTGGTTTTAATGCAACAAATCATTTGCCATTAACCTCACCTGTTATTTTATGGTAAGTAGGGTCTGTGTTATTCTAATAATAACTTCTAACAGAAACCAATCAGGTTAGGATCACACTGTAGCATAAAAAAACAGCGACACTGTGACCCTCTATCCATTACACATAGCACTTTTTGACACGCTGCTCTACAATGGGGCTTTTACATTTTGCATTTGTGATGTTTCAGCTGTTCCTGGTGTCAGCCCTGACCACACAACTGTGATGACAGAGAGAAAACAGCCCCTGATGCATGATCCTGGTCTGTCACGTCAGGTCAGTACCACGGCTCATTCAGCTGCCAATGATACACTAAGTCCTACAACACAGGCTGACAAAGAGGAAAATACAACTGTGTAAGTCCTGTAAGCGTTGTAAGTCTCTGCCGTTGCTGTCCTTTTCACTGCCAATATCAACAGAAATGTCAACAGTGAGCGTCTGTCAGCATCTTGTGTCAGGTAATCACAGGAAGTGGGGCTTGTTATGGCTGAGTTCATAATGCTCACCTTAATCCGCCACTGGGCTTCAACTAGGGCAGTAATATTCTGATACGCAGATAGACTGTTTTCCCATAATACGATTATCAGTTATAACTTATTCCAACAACAAACATGACTTCAAGACTGATCATCAAAGGCTCACATATACTTAGAGAGGCTCACGCTTGACATACTGTTGAGCTGAAACGCACACATAAAAAATATTCAGTTGTTTATTATGCCTTGACATTTGAGAAACAACCTAGTGTGTCTTTTTTTAATGTTAACGTCCGCGATTCAGGAATATGAATCGGACGAGTGTGGATTCTCTGTGATGTGCTCTTTAGAGCCATATATGAGTGCGCGAGTAACCACTTATTTGCAGAGCAGATGAGAGTCTGCAGCAATATTACATTTCTTTGCATAAAATGCTCATAGGAATTTATTCAATAAAGCCAAAGTTTGTTTTCTCACTATTTCTCACGGACTCTGAATAGATACAGGTGCAGCACAGCCTGAAATCTTTCAGCGGGGAAGTTATTAATTTGGTCGATATTGATATTGTCCCATTGCTATCACTATAATGGCAGAGTTAAGTCTGAGGGAAAATCAATCCAAAGTGGATGCTGATGCTTTTGTTATGTTTCCTCAGACCATACTGTTCTATTGGAGGGAGGAAATTGTATTTGGATATATAGGCTTCTTATACTTTTGATCAAAGTATCTGTGGTGGTTCTGCAGTACATGCAGATGTTTCTCTTTGCAACTCAGTGCAATATTATGCTGATACTTGGCAGTCCTGTTTGAAATGAAAAGATTATTTCTCAGCAGTCATCATCTCTTGATACTCTATCTGTTGTCTTGGTGTTTTTGTTTATTGTTTTGTAAATTCTGCAGCTTGTTGGGACTTTGGAGACTATGGATCAGGGATATGAATTCAGAACACCTTAGCTATGAATTCAAACAAGTATGTTCAAGATTGTTTGAGGATCTACTGTGTGATGCATCATGGCGTGTGACTGCATGTTTTACCAAGCAGCAACCGCTTATATCGACGTGCCTTTAATACATATTTTTCTTAATCCTATTGGCCAGCACGGGGCGATTTCACTGGCTGGAAAAAGAATGTAGAATG
The DNA here is from genome assembly GCA_028566105.1 of Hypoplectrus providencianus. NCBI lineage: Eukaryota > Metazoa > Chordata > Actinopteri > Perciformes > Serranidae > Hypoplectrus > Hypoplectrus providencianus. Next base: position 8,165,990 of record JAOWBC010000458.1, read on the forward strand.
TATAGAAGTCTATGAGAAAATGACCCTACTTCTTAATTATTTTTTCCCTGTATTTTCCCTATGAATATATGATCTCGACCTCTCAATTCCACCATTTTGTCAAAATGTTGTCACTTCTCATTCCAAAAACACAGGATTACTAGAGCCAAAATAAAAAACTTTAAAAGAGTAGCCTAAAAACCATGGCGTGACCTTGTGGTGGCTATGTCTACCGGTCTGAGGGTTCAATAATTACAAAGAAACGCTGCATTAAAACAAACCCGTGTTTGCTTGCATAGTGTTGCTCCACAATGCAAAGTTTAACATGAAACTGTAAAGAAGCCAAGTGAAACACATTTTAAATTCTGTCTGTTGTTTGGTAGCGTTCCAGCTGGAAACATGATAAAGTACCTAAAAACGCTGGTTTGCATAATTTCGCTTTTAGATACCAAGTGGAAAAGCTATGCAAAGCAAAATAAAAGCTCCTTTAAAAGAATGAAAAAAAATAATAAAAAGGGTGTTATTACTTGGCTGTCCCGAAACAAACCAGCAAATCCTCAGATCTCTTCCTTGAAGTTTTGAGATTCATAATCATAATGATTTATTAGTTGTTGGTGCACTGATATAAAAATACATTTAATCTTTTTTTTATATACAAACTAGAGCATTGTCATTATCAGTTTGCTTTTGCTCTCTAGCTCTATGGGTGTGGGGCAGAATTAAAAACAGCACCGTGCTCCTGCGCCACAGACTACCAGACTCGGTAAATAAGAGTAAGTTTACCATGATTATTGTCTGCCACAATCAGAGAGAGCCCTCTGCACACACGCACAGAGCCAGAGACAGGCTGATACTGCACAAATCAGCTTGCTAAAACACCCTTGTTAACATTTTAAACCTACAGAATCATAAAAGGTGATGCCGGGGAATTTTGGACTTCCATTCCCCCTAAATCACACACTCTCGATTTGCAATTCCAAATCTAGAACATAAATAGGGCTTCACGGCAACAGCGTGAATCCAACTAAAAAAACCTTGAATAGATTTTGAATTTTTAAAGCGAGATCAAATGAAAATCACACAAAGGCACCAGCAAGTGGAATTGAAAGTGTGATACAGATGAGGGGGGTGTTGGGGGGGTACGGATGAAAACAGGATTAGACTCCACAGGCCTGGTTCCCACAGATTGCCTGAAATGGGGAACAGATTTAAAGCAGGTACTGTGTGTTGACAGGTTTCGTTTTTTTTTTTTTGCTCAGGCATTTCCCTTTCCTTTTTTTTCAGCATGTCTTACACATTTAACTAGACCCATGTCAAAACCTGTTTACATGTCATGAAAAGAAGCGGAACATGTTCAAATCGGGTAAGCTATTGAAGAAAAAACTTGGATGATTTGACAGTTTGAGTCTCTTTAATATTGCCCACTTTGAACAGGCTGAAACAAAATGATACGCGTGTCAGCGGCTGCGCTGCTACTCAGCTCTTAAACGATGTTGTAATTGACGTTGATTAAAATAATGCTACTTCTATGTTGAGAGCAAGAGTAAATTCTGCTCTTGTCTACATGTGTTCCGCGCACACAGAAGCGCACAGCGGTTCAGAGGCCGTGTTGTTGTACCTTGATTTTCCTCTACAAATCAAATACAGGCTGCATGCTTAAGCGTTTCCTCGTATGTCAGCAAGTTTTAGAGATTAAACTGTTTCATGTTTAATGGGATAAGGAGGAACATGAGCTTCTATCCAATCCTGGCCCAATTGAGTGTTTTTAATGCAATTTGTCAACTCCCTCTGCTAGTGGGATTTGTTCCATACTGTTAGATGTGGAGTCAATTACATAGTATCTCTGAAGAGTATTTTGCTTGAGAGATTGCTCATCTGGCAATATTAAAGCTACTTAGTATATGTTTGGCTGGAGTGAAGGAAATACAGTTAACAGGTTTTTAAATTCCGTATCCACTTTTTTGGAATTTACTGGATGCAATTTGGACAAGTCTCGTTGTATCCTCGCACATTAATATAGAAGTATACGTGACAATATGGATTGCTCTGATGAAAACGGGGGCAAATAAAACATTCACTTAACTCTGTATATGATCCTGAAATGTCCAGTGTGATTAATCATAGACTCAAAGCATTACAAATGAGCCACTGGTTAATGTTAACAAATATTCTCCCTTAAGGGCCTCTATTAATAATTTCATATTCTCTCCAAATATTATTCTATCCACCTGCTGCGTGTGATCCTATTTTTCCCCCTTTTTTCCGTTTTGTGATCATACATAATTTAGTCCCTGGCCACATCTAATAAATGATGTTGACATATGCTCTTGCAGAGAGCACTGCCTGGAAGTGTTGGTTGATAAGCTTCTTTGTATTCTCACTGGATCCAATTTTGCCCTATCAGTACATGAGTGTGTGGCTCTTCTCACATGGTCCACTAGGCCCCGAGATGTCCCGAGGCTTCCGATTAGTGAAAACTGTTCGAGGGGGGAAAGAGATTTGTGTAAAATTCAAATCTGTCACCAATAGTATGTTTTCAAGGGTTGCGTTTTTTTTTTTTTTTAGTTCTTGCCACTGTTTGCCATTTGAAAGACTTTTTCTTATTCTGTGTTTTACTGACTAAACACTCCATCACCTTTATTTGTTGTTTTCAGATCAGGCTATAATGACATGAGAGAGTGACATAAAAAGTATTGTTTTTTTTTTTGTTTTTGCTTTTTTGGTGTGTGTGTATTTGTAGGGTCTAGGAAGGACTGTGTGTGTGTGGGTGGTGGTGGTGGTGGAGGGGGGGTCGAGAGCCAGATACACACCCACAATACTGTGAGCATGTGGCGTATAAACTGCAGCGAGCCACCAGAATGTGGATTAAAAATTGAAATTGCTTTAAGCGCTTATAACCAAATATTTGTCCGTTCTCAGCCTGAAATGAATTCCTACAGTTCCAACTCAACACCACCACCACCCCACCCCACACACACACACACCCCACCTCTTCTTCTTCTACCCCGAGCATTACGAGAGAGAGAGAGAGAGAATCAATTCGATCAATTCCCCTCCACCAATTGTTTGTTGTTTTTTTTCCTGCTGACCACACCTCAAGGATTAATATTTGATTAGCCTTTAGGAGAGGTGGAAAGTACTTATTAACCTTATTTGTCAATCTGTCAGTGCCACTGTGCGGATTGTGCCTTGCGGCGGGGAGCGCGGGGCCGGAGGGGGGAGGGGATCACTTCAGGGAATATCATGTCTTCCAATGACTGCTTTCCACTGGATGTTTCATCATAATTATCCATTTTAGGCTGCTGCCACAAGCATGACATCCATTTCTGCATTTTGAATACATTTGTTAATTGATAATATGATACGTTGTCCCACAATAATATAATGGTATTGATGTTTAGCTGCTGTTTCCTTCCACAATCTGGCCAATTATGTCAAATTCTTCTCAGAATGAATAACAAGATGGGTTTGTGGTTACTAATTTTATTCATAATGATTGTTTGTAAACAAAAAAATAGAGTGTGTTGCCATTTAGGTCATTTTCATTACAGCCCATGAAGACAAAGCATTCAGTCATTTTGAAATTGATGAGTAAACTTCCCCACTGTAAGCAGTCCCTTTTTTCATTAGTAATTTTAATTAAGTCTTCTGCACAACACTGAAATTGACTTTATGTATAATTGTTCATTATACGTCTTGTTTTCTACAATGGGGAAATTAAGGGGCCTCAAATGGATGAATCTGAGACATGATTAGTCTTGTTCATCCCAAATGTGTAATTTTTTTAATGCCTGGCGTGAGCTTTGCTGCAAAGTGAAATTGATACTCGGTATATGAAAACATTTAATGAATTGCCAATTCTGTTGTCAAAATCACGCTAACAGATATTCTTTGGGGAAATTTAAGGGGAGAATGCACATTTGAACATTCAAGCTTCGCAGCATTCATATTGAACTTTTTTATTGACAATAAAAAAAAACACTGTTTCCCCGATTTTAAAAGAATAAAAGCGGCTCAGATGTGTGTCAGCCGAACACACACTGACACACGGTATTTAATAAGCAGCGGCTTTATCTGTCTTTTGTTTACAGAGTGAAACTCTTGCATCACAGCCAGCATAAAGGTCTCACTGTCTCTGTCTTTAAAGTGTTTGAGTCTGACTCTGGTTTTGTCTGAATGATAACACCTCTCCATGCTCATTGGAGGCCTCCCAGATCCGTCTCCTCAACCTCGGTGTTATCTGTGATCATACGCCTCCACGCTATCGAGCTCAGTCAAAGACCATCCCATGGTTTGCAGTGTTAATTACAGATCCTTTGATGTGATAGAACACAGCCCTGTAGAGATTGATTACTCTTTGAGCTAAGTTGTCTTCCAATTACTTAGACAATTAGCCAACTAATTAAAATACTTACCCTGTGCATTGAAAAAGGAAGAGGAGTACTGCTGTGAGGATCTCCCTTGATATATGAGCTGCCAGGGATTCTCAGAGTGTCTCAGCTGACGAGCAGAGGGCCCGGTGTGCTGACTGCAGCTCAGGAAAAAAAGGCCCAGAATGAGCAGACTGTGATAATAATGTGGATCAAGCATTTGGAGACGTTTATCACTTCCTGTTGATTGAGGATAAGGATGTTAGATCAGGGGATGAATTGATGTTTGACAATCCATCAAATCAGGAGTTTTCCTCACTGTCTGACAAACACCAACTTCTGAAGGACACGCTCAAATATTGGACATCCTAAATTGATCTTCTCTTTTTTTTTTGTCTAGTTCTGTTGATCATTTTACTTTTTATCTATGCAGACTCGGGGAAGGAAAAACGTAAAGAACTAATGTTCAGCCTGGAGTTTTCTACTCACAAATAATTAGACAGTTGACTTGAAGTCACTGGAGCATGTCTGAAAATCAAAATCATTTG
>JAOWBC010000458.1:8190336-8204423 GCA_028566105.1 Hypoplectrus providencianus
TCAGCAGACTAAAATAAAGCTATTCTGTGAATTTGAGGCATTTTTAAAATTTTCGCCCGTTTTCGGGAAAAAAAAACTACTTCTTTCAACATCCAACGTGTGCAGGAAAAGTTTAATTGTGTAACATAACATCACTACTTTCTTATAACCAAAAATTTTAACACAAATACAGCCAACATTTTTTTCTAGACCTGGAGACATAAATGAAAAAATAAGAAGGCATATTTATTATTTCTTTGATAAATAATAATCAGTAAATGTATGAAGTAGATAAAGGTAAATAATAAAAGAGCTGGACAGTGTGGTAAATTCAGAAAATCTTACTTATTACTTTTGTGCAGCATTTTAAAAAGGAAAAGGCGACCATATGCTTATATTATGAAACTGTGCTGTATCTAATATGGTACCAAGAGTTCAGTATGGATAACTTGCCCAGCCCTGGTTGAAGCCATCAAAAATAATAATAATTACAGCACGACCATGCTCTTCTGTCCATTTCACTATTACTGATATTTACATTATCCTCATTTGAACAATTTACAATGACTTGGAAACTTTTAAAACACTTAACATTCATTGGTCTTTCATTGTTTTGCAAAGCGATTTCACATTTAGGGAGTCTCTTTATACATGACCTTCAAAATTTTCTGTGGGAAGAAAGAATAATGAATATTTCTGCATTACTAATAAAAAAAATTCAATCAGCATTCTTTACTTATTGTCAAACTGAAACAATTGCTGCAGCTTTTCCTGTTCCCGATATCACTTTGATGTCGTAAATTTTTAAACTAATGGCCCGTCCTATGACTAGTGGCCTTTTGATGAAGACAATTGTGCCTTTTTGCACAATTACAGATCACATTTGCCAGCCTCTGCCAGCCCCTACGCACAGATTTGTTTTCACATGGTGTTCTGGTCTGAGTGGCTGTCAGGGTCTTCTTTATTCATCCGTGGCTGACAATCATACTTTATTGAGAATGGAAAAGTGACGGCTAATTGATTTTACAGTGATACCGATGGAGAGACAATGAATGTGCCATCAATTCAATCCGCTATTTAATGGTTCCAATTTAGTCCGTAAATGCTCACTAAACTAATTTCACTGGGTGCAGCAATCTGAAAAGCTATCATATCTCTAATCTCCTCCTATATATTCATAAGGAAAAGGGAATTTAGTCAATTCCAAGGTGTGGAGATGATCTGTTAGTGCAGTGTAAATGTTTAGAACGCGGCAATTGAGTTCATTTATAAGGATATCAAAAGTTTTATTGGCAGGGTCAGTGGAGTGGAACTGTTGGATAATAGGCAGTTACCGAGAAGTGTTTGAAGGCTCTGAAGCATAGAGATGTAGGGAATAAAATGCCGGGACATACCGTAATCGGAAGCTAAACTGAAATTCTGAAACGGCACGGCTGTTAGATTCCCACTGATAAAAGGTTCAGTGGCAGAGGCCATTGCTATTCAACCATCTATTTATTTTCCTCTGTGCAAGCTCTTCAATTTTGGCCAAAAGTGGGAAGCAGTGAGCCGCATATGCCAATGTGGTGTGAGATGGTGATGTGGATGCAATGGGCTCTATTTTTCCATCAGAGCGTTTCCCAAACCCAATCATCATCGGATATGGCTTTGCTTCGCAAAGAGAACAGGATGTTAATATGACTATTCTCTCAATAAAGGGAAAATACACAGAAGTCTTTTAAAGATGAGTTCATTCAATTCACAACACAATTCAGTGTCCATCACTGTGACCCCAATACCTCCCTGCCTTCTTCTGTCATTTCCCTTCTTTTTAGCCCCATCTCCCCATTTATTTCTCCCTCTTGGCCTTACATGAACAAATACCCACCAGCACATACACATATTCTACACCTCCGTCTTCTTCTCCTTTCCTCCTTTTCTCCAAGGTCTTGCCTTTGTTACATTTTTGTCAGAATTGCCTTTCTTCCTTCTTTTTCAGTATGTTGCATGCATTTAAGGTCAACAGCCACATGTTTTTTTTTTCTTTTAAATTCAGTCTCCTTTGCTGTGGGTATCGTGTAACCTGGATAGATTTCAGCAGGGACGTCTCTGATCACATCTCGTCACTATGGAGAGATCCCATCCGCAACCCCCCGGAGTGTCACGCTTTACTCAATAGCAAAGACCATTCCCACCCCGCTGTTGTTTGTTTACGAGCCGCCGTTTAGACATCCATTTAGGCTATTTTAGCCGTAATGTATGTTAGCCTAAATAGATGGAATTGACGTGACAGAATTGGTGTTTTTCTGTTATCCAAATCAAGGCCTAAGATGAGATCCCCTGTTGACTTTGCCAAAAAAAAAAAAAATGAGATGATGATTCTTTTTTATATATATATATATCATGAATGATAATAAAGTGATGAAGACATGTTGGGTGATGTCTCAGTGGATGTGCACAGCACAGCTAACGTTGGCAATTAGTCTCAAGGAGAGTATTCCACTTTGGGATACACAGACACAAGAGATGGTGGTGTCAGAGCGTCATGATGAGTTTACTGTGATATTCCTTTTGGGGATAGGAGCCCTACATGCATGCACGTCCCCATGAGGAAGAAATGTAAATATACTACATATATTGTTAGAGAAAACACTTCAAACCATAGCAGCCTTATTGAGTCCCTCCATGAAATATTGATGGAAAGCTTTTTTCCTTACTGTTTCAGAGGCTCCACTTCATAATCCATTCCTCTGTTGCATAACACTGAGAGCAGGTCAACAAATCCTTTTAAGAACAAATACATGAAAAACATGGTCGGCATTTAACAAAGTAATTTGAGTATTTTTTTCTTTAAAAGTTCAATTTGTAATCCCGCACAACATCTTGCAGCATGCCGTTGGTAATTTCACCGTGGTGCAAAATCATTTCTTTATTCATAAATTAAAATTGGAATTTAATAGGCGCTTCTTTCTTTTTGAGGGACTTGATTAAAATATCCATTATGAGATCAGCTCTTTAGTTTCTGTGTTGTGGATTACTTTTATCTTGGCACACATAAATTATGGAACTCTGCTCTCTGAGGTAATTGCCTAAAATATATTCATTGTCCCATTCTATTCAGCCATATCCCTGTAATATTTCTCCCACAGCTTCGATCTCAACCCAGATTTCTTCATTTTCTCATGATTTTAACGCACATCAAGGCTAAATATCTACCATTAAACTTTTATTTTTTAATTTCCATCATTTATTTCTCTCACTGGGGCAGTTGGCCGTTCCGATATTTGTCCAGCATAATTTGCACAGGTTTATATGAGCCAGTGTAACTTGGAAAGTGGCCTACAGTTTGTTGATGGGAGTGATGGCACCGTGACCTGAATTAGAGGGCTGCTGTTGCCAAATATGGATGCTGCGACAGAGGCACGGAAAATACCTTTAATCCCGGACAAACAAGCATCTTTGGCTGCGAGTGTTTTTTGTGTTTGGTGGTGAAGCCATGTGGGCCAGGGTTAAACGGAGGCCTCCGAGTAGCCAGGGGAGCCCAGCTCAACACAGATAAGGGTGATCATGCTGAAAATGACTCATAGGTAAGACCCCTATCTCTGGATACCCGGCTAGAACAAGCTTTATCAAGCTTCGTCCTGATCTGGATCTTAAAGACCAAACTGCATGAATTCCCCCAGCAGAGAGGTTATATAGTGCAGCGATGGATGCTTTACTGCTTTTCAGATGGAAGGCTTACCTTTAGCCAGATGGACCCTCGGATTTCCAGGAGAGGTCATCTTCATCTTATAGATCTAACCCATTTATCTGTTTATTTATTATTTTCTCAACATTCTCCAACAAGGATTTGGCACTGAAGTTCCCCAGTAGGCTGGGAATTTTGATTTTTACCATTTTTCATCAATCTGGCACATATGATAAGGTTTTTACAACATGATAATGCCATGTTTGTTTGGCCAATAAATAAATAATTATAATAAAAAGCAATGTTATTCTGGCTCCCTGGTGGGATCTGGTTTTAACCCCCTCTCCTGTAATTTCATTTCAGTTAAAAAAAAGATGGCCGGTGCTGATTGGAGGCTTTTGCTTTCCATTATATCCTTCCGCTTTACTCAGAACACATTGTACATCAAAGCACCGACTCAGGTCATCTGAGTGTGTGGTGCTTAAGTGCACAAACCTCATTTTCGAATTTATTTCAATAGTGGAGACGAGATAACAGTGTTTCAGCGATTCAAGAGTATTCCCTTTCAAATCACATCATCCAAGTCCCAACACACTTGACTCTGGATTAGAAGAACCAGATTAAAAACCTCAATTTAATTAGAGTGAATGGATAGATCTACCACTTGAAAGAGCAATAAGTAAGGTCCCACTTATAGAGAGATATCTGCTGGCCCACTGAGGTCTATACACCCCAGGTAAAATTGAAGATGTAATCTTTCCAGTGCAAGAATAAACTCCTCTGGCTGCCAGCCGGGGATACACGGAGCCTCATGATGTGCCCCGCTTTCCAATCACAGGCTGAAGCCTTGTAGCCTTAATGTAGATCAATTATAGGGCAGAAGAGTCTCTGTCACATATGATTCACAATATCAATTTCATGCTCTTGGAAACTGTTTGGCAAGTGTTCCCTCTTTTTACATCTGCTAACCAATCGGAAGGCAACATGTCAACGTGAAAGTCAATTTAATGGTGTGACAGTTAACCAGTGAGTGCAATGTAGAGGAGATTTTCCCAGCAGTCTCAGTCTGTCATGGCCTGATATTTATTTATTTGCTGCATAGCCCCGCACAAATAAAATGTCACATCTCATTTACACATCCCAGCCTTTTGTGATGCAAAGATTCGCTTTAAATGCTAACTGTGGGGACCGCTCGGGCTGATTAAAGACCCCTTGAAGCGTGCTCAAATAATACACTGGATGTTTAGAGAGGGACAGAAGAGCTGTTGTGGCAGTGAACATCCCCAAATCTTCTGTTTTGAAAGAATTTCAATAAATAAGTAACCAATCAGTCATGGCTCATACTGACTTGAAGCTTTTTTGACGGTTTGGAAATGTTCATTGCTTAAATAAATAGTGGGGAAATGTGCTTATTTGCCGTGTGGCGGGGAGTAAGGTGAGAAGTTTAATACCAGCCAGTTAGCTTAGCTTAGCTTAGCATAAGACTGGGTTGACAAATGCTCTTCCGAAAACTCTGTTACCTACTGGAGGAACACCATTTTTTTTTTCGCTGAGACACTTTAGTTGAATCTGATTCCTCGGATATGAAATATCCATGGAAGTAAAGATATGAAAAGAAAGGCAGGAACACATAGAGCACTTGTGTTTGTACTGGCTTTTTTTATGGTACTTGTCCTGTTTCTTCCAAGCTATTCAATTTCTTGTTGTAGCTTTATATTTAATAGATACAAAGACAGCAGGATCAACACTTGTCGAGGAAGCAAATAAGTGTTTTTTCAAATAATGTACTACTCCATAAAGAACAAAAACAGGCTAACAGAATCAGGCTGGTCTGACTTAAAAATGTTTGAAATGTTGACACTTTGCCTATCAGACATATCATGTATTATCTCAGGAGGCCCGCTGAGCAACAAGAAGATGTAACAGTATTCCTCAGTGTTCACTGCCCTCACAGAGTCACATAGACAACAGAGGCCGCTGATTTCTGTGTGCTCGCATGAGGCCAAGCGGTGGTGCTCTCAAGAAAAGGACAAGATGCTCCCCTCATCCTTGGAGGCACAGGTTTTTGAAAATAAACATGCAGCAGTGCCAAAGCCATTTCACATTCTGAAAAGGCGACAGTCCACTAATCTATGAATAGGGCGCCTAGGAACCCCGGTGACAAATGTTATCTCAGTGTGGCATAGAGGGTTCAAACCCATTCAGCCCCCGACTCACAGGCCACTGCTAAGATTATGTCACCATAATCCCCAAGCAGGCTTTTTGTTGCCTAGATGGGCAGGTGATTCTATGTGTGAGCAAAACAGCACTGCAAGGGCAGCAGGGAGAAATTATTATTTATTCTTGGCATGACAATAGAGGTTTGGACAGTCAGAGTGTTGTCATATTGTATGTACACATTTGAGGTTTGGGAAGATGTAATTCCAAAGGTATAAAAATACTGTAGAGGATGGATTATGTTTTCATATCAGGTTTTACCTTTTACCCTTATCAGTTCGAGTGTATCGGGGAAGAGGAAACAAACGTTTTCTCGAGTTGATTGATAAAGTCTGTGTCTCCTTATTCCTATCGGTGAGCAAACATTTTTGTAGTGGAGTGCGGTGCGTGTTTGGATATATATAATGTAGTAAACAAGCAAATGGAGACACAAGGGAGCGGGGAGAGGTCAGCGTAAATGGTGCATGCTGCTTTTCTGATCCCAAAGGGAACACAAGTTTCTGTAAAAAGGCTGTTTTAATTGATTGCTATAGAAGTATTGATAACCTAAAAGCAGCAGGGTTTTTATAATAGCCTTTCTTCTCACCCACAGGAAGCATACAGTAAAAAAAGGAAATTCCCCAGTTCTCTAGCACCTAGGAAGGGTATAGCTAGTGGTGATTTCACCAGCCTGAGATGATTTAATTGGGTTTGTATTGCCTTTAATTTAAATGATGATGCAGCCTTGGATGAGGTCACTCACAGGGTTGTGATTCAGTGCAAAGTAATTGAAGTTCCCTCATTTGGAGGAGGTTTGGGGAATTAATCGCTGGACGCTCAAGGACACAGAACCAAGATGTCCAGAAATAAGACAGGATTAATTGAAAATCTTAATTACTTTCTAAGGGCATAAACATCTCAATATCAATTAAAATGTGTTTCCACTGCACTTAGAGGATATGAGGTGCAGCAGTTAATTAGATGTGGAGACTGACGGGTGAGCTCACCGGTTTTCAATATAAGCCCTTCAATTGAACTGCTATGATTTAAGGGCATAAATAATGCATGTGAGGCTTTACTTTCAGACTTTTTTGAGCATTTTTTACCTGTTATGTGAAAATGTTCAGAGTCACTAATTCAAAGTTGAACAAAGTTGAAGGTTAGATAGATAATATAAAGCAAAGGCGTATTCCGGTTATAATTCGAGTTTCTTAAATTATAGAGTGCATATTAAGCAGAGTTATATGACTGGGGCCAACAGGGAAATAATATCCTCCAGCCGCTTCGCTAGTGCTGTGCGGTTGACTGAGCAGATAAAAGCTTGGGTAGAAATGGCTAGTGGATGAGGAAATGTTTTGGAGGTGTAACAGTGATTGTTATTCAAGGGACACCCTTCTACCACAGCCGGCAGTGTGGCCTTGAGGCCTGTCTGTCATCTCGCCGAATTTCACACTTCCTATTTTTTCCTCGTATTTATTCATTTATCTATCATTCTTCTTAATTCCAGTTTATCTTTTGGGAATTGTTCAAGGCCCTTTGTTTCACTGTATGTTATTCCCCCCCTCTTCCCATCCTCCTCCGCCTCCTCCAGTAGCCACTGCTTTTCTGCTTCAGCTGAGAAAAGGGACCAGTCATGAGCCATTTAACCATGGGAAAGCAGGAGGGCCCCTCTAAACTGGTATTTCTGAACCAATCTAGGTAGTGTATTCGAATTGCAGAGTAACAAATGGACAGTGGAAGGGGTTTGTAATGGTGATTAGAGTCTGAAATTGGTTCAGATTTACAGTGTCAGTCAGAGATGGAGAGAGAGGAATAAGCAGTCTAAGCGGTCTAATGGATCCATCAGCTTGCTTCGGCTGCTCAGTGGGCCGAGTGGGGTCACCAGCCATCCGCAGGCACCACAAAAGCACTTCAATTTTGTTAGGAAATGTATCAATTTAACTGACTCGAGCGGCACACTGAAAACCTAATGAATCTGGACTCAATTTTCCAGCACACTGCCTCTATGAACCGGAGGAAACAATGTTGGTGGTGAAGGGGTGAAGTCAGGCCATCGTGATTGGCTGGCTCTGACTTCCCAGCCCTCGGCACGACCAGTCAGGAAAACAGGGGCAGGCCTCCGTTTATCTAGCGATAGTGGCAGCACCGACTGCTGTCACTCATCTAACAATCACGTCATTAAAGGTAAATTGGCTTCTATTTCAGCGGGATGATAATGCTAATTGAGTGGCAAAACATAATACCAGGAACTGTTGTGTGCCGTTAAGGGGAGGAGGGGGACAGATTAAATGGCCATACAATAGTGGGCGTCAGGCATGGCAGATGTTGCTTTGTGCTGAAGACTGCATTGACATATCTCTTGCTTGTCAGGCCTGGGCTTTAGAAGAGACTTACAGGACAGGGGACCAGATGGTCTCATACAGAGGCTGAATAAAGCAGTTAAACAGCGGCGCAGTTTAAAGACAACTCAGCTACAAGAAATGGGCTAGTTGGTAAATAAAAAAAGAGGGGGGGGACTGCTTTATCGATCCAACTACCACGAGCCAGACCTGACTGCCGGCTAATGAAGGGACTCTGGTCCGTGGTTAGGCGTTTATTTAGCAGCAGATCACCGCTCACCCTGCCTTTATTGGAGCTGTCAGGCAGCTTTTTCCTATTGGCTGCAGAACGACAAAATCAGGGGCCAGCTCATAGCCGGGGTCAAGGAATATCGTTAAATGCCTTGTATTCTCTTCACGGGAGTTTATTCCTTTGATAGATAGAATCTAATGTTGCATAAGTAGATTAACTAATTCAACTGACACCCATTTGGAGGATTACGTTGACACTTTTTTAATGATATGGCACACCTTGGCTGCGTGTCAAGTGCATCTGTAGTTTGTAATGTGTAGAACTGCACGAGTCTATGCGCTCGATACTTACAGAGCATAATATAATGCTCGCTGTCAGGCTGTTATGGAGTTGAGAGGCTGCCCCTCCACTTGACCTCACCATTATGGTGAGCACTGATCTCATTTGACAAGGCCGGCTGGAGCAGCCCTCAATGTCTGACAAGTCTTTGGAGAAAATCCTCCTCAATGCAGTATTAATATTAAATGGAATGAGAGTGAAGGTCCAGCTGTAATCAGTGAGCATCAGATCCACAGTGTAGTAGACTGTGGCCCCTTCCATTGCATGCTGGAGGAAGGAAATAATGTATTTCAGCAGGGATACTCAGCTTGCTTTGCCCAAGGATCACTTTTGCAAAATGACACAAGGCCAGGGGCCAGATAATAAACAGGCATTAATAATATGTATCACATAAAATGATTAAATGAAGAATTAACCAATGTATTATCTTATTAACTACACAAATGAATGCTAGGCCTATATGAAAAAGAAAATCTGATATTTTGATGCATTTAAAAGCTGCAACTCCAATTTTGTTCTAAGTGCGTCAGTTGATACAACATTAAACATAATTAGATCCTCTTCTGTAAAGCTCAAATGTTGGAATGACTCATAAACATGATCCATAAACATAAACTGCTCTAACAAGGGACAGAATGAATAACATATTTAACCCAACAAAGGTCCTGGGGATCCTTCTCTGGCACTTTCTTTGGATTAACAGGCTCTATTTTGATGCCTTTTCTTGCACTTTATTACAGAGTACAATAAAAGTCAAATAATTTTTATTGTGATTGGCCCGCTGTTGGATATCACTGTATTTATATACTGCATTACCTTATTTATAAAGCACCTTTCAAAACTTGTGTACAGTGCAGACATTAAAAATACTGAAATCAAAAATATGAAATAAAAATACCAAAAACACCATTAGAGCTTGTTATAATCAAGAGGAAACTGCATGATTCTGATTCATCCTTACTCTAAACTATCCTGCTGAATAAAATATAATGCTGACTACATTGACTGAGATGTCTGCCACAAAGAAAAAAAGCTCTTCTATCAATTGTGACACATGTAGAAAGCCCAATGCAAGTCAAGGTGATTTATCTTTGAATCTTCTATGACAGTTTATTATTCAGTCAATGTTTCCCTTGTTGTAGTTGACTGACTGTTATTTACAAGGCTGTTACGGCCCAAATCGAGCTGAGATTGCTACTAAAAAAATCATGGCTTGGACTATGCAATCTGTTTTGATAAGAGGGACAGATAGATTACTCATGATCTTACCAAAGTGTGATGTGGGATTTCTGGATATTTCGCTGTCTTGTCTGTTTTTCCTCAATGAGAGCAGAACCGGAGCTTTGTTTATTTCAGCAGGAACAAACATAAACAAGCAGATAGATTTGTGTTGAAGCCCCATGGAAAAGAGAAGTTAGAGATGCTATTTTACAGGTTCGCAGTGACTATTTTATTTTTTCTCTCCTGTCCATCCCCTAGGTGTTTGACTGTGAGACATTTAATCGAGGGACTAGCAGTTTCATATCAGTAACAAAAATCAAATAATGCAGGATGATTTACTCCCCCTAGCAACTAGGGAGCATACTCTTAGCAACCAGCCAAGCCCCGGGCTTCGGTGTAATCAGCTTGAAAATATTTCAATTATTGTGTTGATTTTAGTGGATTTGAGAGGCGGCTGGTGTGCGCCTTAGTACATTCAGCCCATGACCTGCAGAGGAAGGCATTGATTTAAACAGGTGTCAGAAAGGAAATGTAGAGGCAATTTAAATGGGAATAGGATAGCAAAGTCATTGAGCATTGTTCAGTGCATGTGTGACATCCACCCGATGTTGCCAAATCAATGCAGCTCAGCTGAACTAAAAAATCTACCTGGAGGAATCATCTATCTGCCATGGGCCACTGGAGCAAAAGGATTGCTTTTCTTTTCCTGCGTAGCCTCGGCTCCTCTGTTGTTTGCACAAAATAAAATGAGGCTCTTTAGCACGTTCAGCTGATTGGAGACTAATTGATTCTGTCACTATAACCGTTCCAACAGACAGCGTATATGGAGCGTACACCCATTATTATTATTCAGAAAGATGAATGGACATTGGTTATCCAAAGGTTAGTATACTCAATGTGAAATTAATACATAGACATAGTATTTGCTGTTAGGACAACTAAGCAGACTATAAGTTTTAATTGTTGAATCTTACTTCCCTCTCAGGTGCTTTGGTTTTGTGAGGCTGCCTAATTAACGATAGTTAGTACAATTACTGTACATATTAGGACATTTGCACTTAATTGGATAATTAATCAAAAGTACTGTGAGATTTTCCTGTCGTACATTTACTCAACTTCTATAGTTCAGTATGTTAGATGTGTAACTTATTACTTTATACAGAGTTACACAATTCTTCTCCACCACATTTCAAGGGCAAATATAACTCTCACGACTCCATAATTAGCCTGGTATCATAAAATTATGTTCCCATGCAACAAAACAGCTAAATATTTTTTTCTGAGATAATTATTTGTTTTTTGATTTTTCACAAATTGTATTTTTTATTCAATTTAATTTAGCCCCAAACTACAATCATTGTTTATTTCACAGGTTAAGATTTTACCACCCAAACATATCTGCCTCTAAATACTGTTTGATATTAAACCATCAGAGACCGTTTATAGTTAACATTCCTCAGTGGTACAATTACCACTATGAAAGTTGTCATAAACATATTTAATTTAATATAGGTAGGTATAATTTAGTGATAGAACTTCTGTTCTTTTCATATCTCATGAATGAAAGACTCTTTTGATTACAATCCATTTTTTATTTTTGTATTTCTAAATTAAAAAAAATATGGAAAAACATAGTTTTAAAAAGTTTACAAAGAGAACCATCTGTCCTTTTACCTCAATGGGCTAGATGTGTTAAAAAGTGATTTTTTCCATGTTGCTCTGTATTTATTTAAAGTGCCAAAGTTTAACACCATCGAGTACTATTTTGTCAAGAACTTTCACGTACTTGTTGCTCCCTGCAGCTGCCGTGATATTTTCATCTTTGAGGGTGGCTTTATTTAAATTACACAAAGTGTTCCAGTTTCTTATAGTGACACTATATCATACAGCAATTAAATGTGTTGCACTTGTTTTGTGCTGCCTCTGAATTACTTGGATTTGCAGCTTGAATCAAGGCTTGTGTCGACAACAAAGCACCCACTGTTACAATGTGGGCATAATGTGTAGGTGTTATTATGTGTGACGCGAGCGTGTGTGCTCTTGTGTGTTTTTAGTTCTGCTCATTTGGAAAAAAAAAAAATACTACTGTGGCTCAAAGTTCAACATTTATTGAAAATGTTGAAAATGTAGAAACATGTTTTTGAATCGATGACCTTTGAGCCCATACCATGCAAGCTGCTTTATCACGAACAAATATCTCATAAAATGATAATATATGGATACTTCTATCATCTTTATGTTTATCTTTTTTTAAATCTAACTTCAGAATTTAAATTCACTATGTTGTCTTACAATTATGCCACACAAATGGTTCATGAATTTGTATATGCAGGTGGACAAGAAACTTCGTAATTCAAATTTACTCATCGTATGGGTCTGTTTAGAACAATTATGGGTACAGTTAGGGTGAACTATACGTGTATGTATAACGACGTGTGTGCATTATCAAAAAAAAAATAAAAAAAATTTTTGACAAATGACCTCATGTGTTGTTATGGGTGGTAGTATATTCTGTCATTTAAGGTAGAGATCTTGCTGGGAATTTACTTAGGTAGGGGCCAGAAGTGGAGAAGAGAGATAGAGCACGTGCAGGGTTTAAAACATAATCTCTGGGAGATAACATGGTTTTCCTGCCAACAACAGCATTCCACAAAGTTGTAATCCAACATTTTACATTTTACCCACTCAGCCGGACATGAGAGAACAATTTCCACGTGTCAGTTCGCAATGGGAAGCAGAAATGATGAAAGACACTCTGCATTGAAATGAATATAAAACAAATTTTGGTCAGAACTGTGCCATACTGATTAATCTGTATCAGAAAGTGAAACAGTACCCAAACATTTTAGGACTGAAAAAGCAAAATCATGATGAGAATAGATTTTTTTTTTTACTGCAAAAGTACAACCAAATGCCAAAAACCAAACAATAAATTATACGCCTAATGATTTTCATCTGAACTGCAACTGGCAGCTGATAATGAAGCTCAGCTGGTGCAGCCAACTAATCTATTAGTCTAGTGTTAGAAGGTATCTGACTGGCTACACATTAAAATATACATGGTCACAACTCCCCTCCATCACATGATTGAGGGCTCCTTCAGCCTCTCAGTGGGGAGGTGCTACTCTGGGAGGCTATTTTTACTGGTGTTGAGAGTCTCTTAATTTGGGTCTCATGAAAATGCACAGTATTTTTAATCAGACCCCGAGTTGGAGGGTGCTGTTGAGGTGATGCTCTCCTGCTCTGTGATAACAGGGTGCGAGGGGTCCAGTGTGACATCTTGTTACAGGAGGCAGAATTTCTAGTAGCACTCCTGCTTGTTAAACTCTGTAAGCTTCCTTCCTTCACCTACTCGAAAAAAAAAAAGTTCATTACCAGGCACAGCATGAAGGAGGAAAAAAAAAGAATACAATTAGGGGTTATATCGTAGAAGTAGACGACAACAGACATGGTTCGCTGTGGTCATTTTGCTGGAACATAATAAATTGCGATTGGCTGTGAGTTGTCTCTGTGACGACGTATGTCAAGTGCATTGGCAGATTCAGAGAGATAGTCAGACATGCTCTCTAATTCCCTCATTCTTTTATTCTGCAGTGCATAAAATGAGCAGAACAAATTCGTCACTCATCTGGCGATAGCACAGTGTTTTCCCACGCTGTGACATAAGGGTGTGGATGATACTAAGACGTTAAATATGACTAAATTAGCGCCTGGCTCTCGTGCTTTGTACTACTCCGCTGCTCCTTTGGCTGTTACTGCACAACCTCAGCTCAGTGAGTCTGCCACGAGTCCTCACAGACGTTTAGAAGGGAGTTAGCCTGCTACAATGACATTGGTAAACACAACCGGCCACTTATCTGACCATCCTTCCATGTTGGTTTGAATGGGAGTGTTAGTTGTAGTTTCATTCTATTTTTTATGGGTTAAATGGTATAATATGGTAACCCTGGAATTTATGTAGAGTATTTGTAAGTTAAACATCAAAGTAGGTTGGCTTTGTCACATAAAAATCGCCATTTTACATTAACTTTGCAGAATCATCGCCAAGATGAGGTTTGGTATTAGCAACTTATCCTTTTATCCATCCATCCATCCATCCATCCATCCATCCATC
>JAOWBC010000458.1:8221739-8259306 GCA_028566105.1 Hypoplectrus providencianus
TGACACACATTAAAGGATATCTAGAGACTCCTGACTCGCGCACACATACGCACTCGCAGAGAGAGAGAGAGAGAGAGTGAGAGAGAGAGAGAGAGAGAGAGAGAGAGAGAGAGAGAGAGAGAGAGAGAGAGAGCACACCATTGTCAAAATATCAGCAAAGTGGGGACCTAGAGATGTAGGTTGTGGTTAAGCTTTGGCCTAATGAAAGGTGTCGTTTAGAGGATATATCAGTATGATTCTGATTTTTTTTTTTTTTTTTTTTTTTTACCCCCAATGATTTACTCCATGTCGATGTCTTCTTTAGAGTCTGTCTTTGTGTCTGCTGGACTGTCAGTGAGGACACAGTCGGGCTTGTCAGCCTTGATCTCTAAATGCTCTTTCCGCTCTGCATCGACAGGCTGAATGAGTTGTGGACTGTGTTCAAAAGTCGAATCGCTGCAAATAACAGAGGTCTGAGTACTTTTGCCAGCGTTGAAGGCGGCCCTGGACGGGCTGGTGTGCGGTGTTTTGTCCTCTGGTGATCCCAGCTGCCCCCTTTGTGTGTCCGCACAGTCCGGCGAGCTGCTCCTACATCCCGCCGAGCTCGCAGAGACGCTGCAGCGGACGCCGGGCTGGCTCCTCTCCGCCGGGCTGTCTGCACCGTCAGAGTTTGCTACTGTCTTCAGAGCAGTTTGAGGAACAATGAATCCAAGCGGCTGTGTGATGGGATAGAGCAGGAAGTGTCCCTTCCCTATCAAAGGCCGTGAGGAGGGTAAGGCCGCGGGGGTGCGTCTCGGTCTGGAGTCCGAAAGCAGGCTTTCCACGCTAAAAGGGTTGAGTTTCTGCACGCTGGACGCGCCGCTGCTGCTGCTGTTGTTGGAGCACATCAGGCTGGACCGGTGGCTGGCATCGGCCGAGTCCAGCTCGGAGCAGCCAGCGTCCCGGTCCATGTGTCTTTGGTTCTGGAGAGAGTGAGGTGTTTGGTCGCAGCTCGATTGGTTCCCCCCCACAGATTCATAAGGCGGGCCCGTGTGGTCACTGTCGGTCACATGCGACACCCCGCTGTCGCTGTCTGATCCCGGGGTGTGAAATAAATCCCCGGCTGCGAGCTTGTTCTGGGACTTGAGCAGCCGTCGCTCCTGCTTTCGTTTCTTCTTCTCGATCCGGTCCAGCTCTCTCCGGGCGATCTCCTCCGGGTCCATGGGCTCCCCGCTGCAGGTGGTGGGGTGGGCGTTGTGTGCAGGTCGACCAGGACCTTTCTTTGTGTTCTCCTTTTTCCTCCATTTGGCTCTGCGGTTCTGAAACCATACCTGCAGAGAGAAAAAAAAGGGAAAACACGTGTAAAATTCTCTCTGCAAAGGGGAAATTAATTAGACAGAAATGTCAGTGCTTTAACAATATGGTAATTAAACAAATAGTGAGGGGACAACTTGCTCGTGCTGTTTTCTGTGCAGGCCTTTAATTAGGCCTGTGATGAACAAGCAAGCTGTGCACTGAATGGCTGCAAAAAGTTGGGGTGAATCTTAAAAACATTTTTATTTCTTTGGTCAGATGTAGGTCAGACTTACAGGTCTTCATTTATTTTGTTGTTTGTATTATTTATATTATTAATGATTTCTGTGCAAATATTGAAATTACAATTAAACTTAACATGCATCATTCTGCTATTTCCCCCCACAAAATTATATTGTAAGAGCTCTGTATTTTCACTCATGCAATTGAAGTCAATAGACTGAATAATTGTAGTATTTTTATTATTCAATAATTTATCTGACAAATAAAAATATCAACATTCTTAAAATAGTGTGGTTTTAAAAATACAAAATATCATCTGACGTTAAAGGCTTCATTATTATTATTATTATTATTATTATTTATTTTTTCAAAATAAAGGTGTAATTAAAATTGATTTATTGGCCTAACATAAGCCATGAAAGGTCAAACAACATGCATTAATCTTATGTGTCCTTTTATTTTTTTCAAAATGATAACACGCTGTATGTTATGACCCCAAATTAACCTCTGCTACCTGAAGGTTTATTATTCTATATTTTAAGCAGTTTAAAAAAAAAAAAACAGGAAACATTGAGCTTCGTATAATTAATAAACAAAGGAATAAAGGAACACATTAAAAAATTATATTGACATAGGAACAAAAACAAATATTTACCTGAACCCTTGATTCTATCAAGTCCAGCCGCAGAGCCAGAGCCTCCCTCATGAACACGTCGGGATAGTGGCTCTCATTAAAAGCCTTTTCTAATTCCTCCAGCTGCCAACCAGTGAAATTTGTGCGAGTTCTCCGTCTCTTGCAACCAGGACTATCTTTGTCTGGGTCCCCCGAGTCTGACAGCAGAACGAGAATAAATGTAAACAAAAAAAAAATATATATAAATATTTTTGGAATCACCACATTTCAACACAAGGCTAATAAAAAATTGTTTCATGCAGGAATTGTGCAAACTTTGGAGCTGAAGCATGCATTAGAGGCTCTGCAGCGTGCACGCATGCCGCCTGCAAATCTGTCGCCTTTTTCTTTGAATTAAGAGGAAAGATGTTAACACACAGCGTTTCCCTGCTCTAGTATTTCCTGACTGACAGGAACATTGTTTTTGCTTGGTTGCATCTTCAGCTTTCGGAGATGAAAATGAAGTGGGAGGTGAATAATACTCCTCTGCCTCTGTGCTGTGTGTGTGTGTGCATGTGTGTGTATGGTTCGGCTTGCCCTTTAAACACCAGGAGGATAACTTGTATCGCAATATCCTGTCTTTGTTTCTTTCTGTTTGTGCCTCGACCTATAGAGGAGATGTTATAACGTGGCTTACCTG
Organism: Hypoplectrus providencianus; assembly: GCA_028566105.1. Classification (NCBI taxonomy): domain Eukaryota; kingdom Metazoa; phylum Chordata; class Actinopteri; order Perciformes; family Serranidae; genus Hypoplectrus; species Hypoplectrus providencianus. The sequence goes on from JAOWBC010000458.1 coordinate 8,224,547, forward strand.
TCAGTTTGTACTGCTGATTATCTCCATTCATCCCGCAGCCCGAAGACAAGAGGGGGTTGGAATTACCCACCGAAGCCGTGCAGGAACCATTAAGTAATCCGTCTATTGAGAAGGGAACCGCGGACGCAGATTGAAGTTGATGCCCGGCTAATTCGTAAACGTGATGGTGGCTCAGATGGTACGGGAAGCCCACCATCCCGCCGAGAGAGCCTCCGAACTGGGCGTGAGGTGGATCCAGTATCCTGCTGTCCATCATCCCGCAGGCAAAAGGAAACGACGTCTGGAGGCCGGTGATGGGAATTTAAAAAGCATGCAGCGAGTGTGGCCAACGAGTAGGGGACATGATGTGAAGGGAGGGATGAGCTGTACTTTATCCACATGAACCTCCCAATAATTAGCCCAGGCTCGGGGAATAGGAGACCCAATGAGAAGCGGTAATGGACGCTGACGTCAGAGGCGCGCTCTGCAAACGCTCCCCGTATCGATTGCTAATTAAAGCTGACATCCACCTCAATAAACAATATCAGAGCTGTCACAACAAGACAGGAGGGCTTTGATAAGAACTACATCGCAACTACACGGGGGACCCACCGGGAGGAAGGGCTCACTGGAGCCCCGGGGAGGAGAGGCTACAGGCGGATGGGTTAGGCCAGAGGCTGCCGGACTTTTTGTCAAGTGGAGGAAATGTTACTTGGACTTGGATAACATATTGAAATATAATATTTTAATCGAAGTTAAAGCTTATTTACTTGCGTTGTTTTGCACCTTTTTCTGTTTAGCCTGCTGTTATTTTCTGTATTTTATTGGCACTTTTCTTGAAAAAAAAAGTGAAAGCTGTTAAAAAAAAAATGTTTTAATAAAAATATTTTTTTTCCAGAGATGGCTGCAACCTTCTTTGGACTCCCTCTGGGAGCCACTGAGTTTAGATAACCCCCCCAACGTGTAATTTATGGCTCATGATTTAAATACATTAAAGCTTTACAATCAGACATACAGGGCGTAAAACAAACAGGCTGATGGTTGAAATATGGCTGTTTTTAAAGGGGGAGATATTGCTAAAGGCACAAAGAGTGAAACTATAATATTTTACGGTTTACAAGGCGAAAGCTTCAGTTACGACCAAACGCTGCTATGAACTAAATATATGAGCAAATAAAGGACGGCTTCCAACACGAACAGAACAATAGATTTCAATAGAATAGAATAAAACAAACAAACAAAAAAAAACAAAACAAACAACAACAGCTAAATACTCATGTATGCATTACAGGCATCCACACAGGAAGCCGAAGTGGAAAGCTCCTCCACTTGTGCAACCCCCTGCTCTCAATATGTGACCAGCCTAAATCCTATCTGCTCATTAGGTTTCCAAATAATTAATTCGACTTTATTTATCCCAAGTCTGGCGCTGTCATAATGTTAATCAGAGTTGAAATTTCGCACCCCACTCATTCCCTGACCCTTGGCACCCGGATTGGCATGTTGTAATAACCTGAATCTCTCAACAGAAGCTGCGATAATTGTTACCCTATTAGCATGCAAATTGTTTAATTAATATTATTATGAGGAAGTATATAATCCGCTCGTCACTTGACCCCCAAGCCCAAATAACAACCCTGTGTATTTCAGTGTGTAGCCTTACATTTTAATGAACTCCTCAGAAATGATCTCGCCTATTTATCCATCTTCCCTCTTTAGCAGCAGCACTGCAGCTCGTCTTTGAAGCCTTCCTTTGTATTTTAACTTTAATTTTAACGCACATGGACAGGATCTTATGAATAATTCCTCCCCATTCATTTCGGGTTTTTCTTTTTTTTTTGAACATCTAAAATTCAATAATTGCTTTTCGTTCATTTCCAAGCATATATAGGATGTCCCCCAACTCGGGCGCGCGCACACAGGGGCTCAATGAAAGGCAGCCCTTGACACAGTCTCCAGAGACATTGCATTTAAATCCGTTTTTCTACAAGCGGGTGACATTGTCAGATTCTAGCTTTAATTAACCCGATAATAAGGCGAACAAGGCCAGCACTGAGTCGCGCTGCTGCCCTGCCTTGTTACCTTTTTTTTTTTTTTTTTTTTTTTTTTTTTAACAAACTGGCCCTTTTGGCAGCTCCTCAAAGGCAGAAAAATAAAAATAATAATAATATTTCCCCCCCCCTCCCTCATTCAGAATGCTGAGTTGCAGCTGGACACATCGTCTTTATTGCATTTATGTATTGTTGATGTGGATCAATAAGAGCAGAGGCCTGTGGACTCATTGATTCAACTTTACATGCAGAGAGAATTCCACGAGGACTGACAGATCAGGACAGATGCACCTCAGCGCACATCTGGCTCTTTATTTTTTTTTTTTCATAGTGTTGCATGTAAATAAAAAAGAATCAGTTACTACAGCTTGTTTAACAAGGCAAATATGGACACACATGTGGATACACAAGCCTTAAATGTATGTTTGCAGGATATATGTCAGGTAACTAGTCTTATCTACAGCATAAATATTGTACTTTTGCTAGAGTTTGCATTTCACTGCTGTTATCAACTTAATGTGCTGTGAGTAGTAACCTCTTCACCCTAAACACAATTTTGAGATAAAAAAAAAAGCATTGCTGTCATTGTAAAATATATGTAAATATGATCTTAAGAGTCATCAGTATCTCTACCGTTCTAAAAATACAAAACCACATCAATGTTGTATTTTTTTCCGCTATTATTAGTATTTTACTGCATGTTGACAGCTCAGTGTATATAAAACTGTAACCCCTTCACCTTGAACACTTTTTATAGGATGAAAAACACAACCACAATAAAGGATTACATTTAAATTTGATATTTAAAGTGGCCAGTAACTTTCCCATTATAAAGTAACAAAACAATATCAATAATTGTACTACATCTGCCATATTTGGTATTGTCCTGCATGTTGTTACGTCAGTGCTTAGGAAGCAGTAACCTCTTCCCCTTAAATGCGTTTTCTAAAATAAAACAGCATGGCTTCCATATAAGATTATATTTTAACTTAATGTTAAAACCAGTAACACACACTGTAGCACGGACAGTGTATTATGATGATTTTCACTTATAAATTTGGAAACATACATGGATATACAAGTCCTAAACATACATTTGTGTTTTCCAGAGAATATTGTGGCTCTTTTCAAAACAACAAAATATTAATATCGTCTTTCATTCGCTGATATTTGGTATTTTACTGCATGTCATGACCTCAGAGTGAGCAGAAACACACACTGAAGTCTGGAGAGTGTATGAGGTGATGCTTCTGACTCACATTTAGACATATTTTATTGATTTCTGCCATGCAAAATGTTTATTTCTATCACATATTAGTGCTAAATGCTGTAAGGAGTCCACTGCTCACCATAGTGATGATTTAGCAGCGATACTGGTGGAGCACTTGATCAGGAAGTGCCACTAAAACACACACACCAACCTTTTGCATTCACTCATTCACTTTATCATATCCTCAGAAAGTCTCAAAGAAATGCACACTTTTTCTAGAGTTTGAACACATGAAAGTTTCTTTTCAGAAGCAAACAAACAGAAGTCCTCCACTTTCTTTCCCCCTCCTGCATGAGGCTCTTTAAAGCCAACTTTCTGTGTTGTTTGTTTGGCTGAGTCCCCAATAAGAGGATTTTGGAGCTCACCTGACTCCAGATAACCAGATAAGTGAAACTCAGGCGTGCCAACTTAATATAAGTGTTTAAATGATACACCCCAAACCCCCCCAACAGAAGACACAGGTCTTATCAAGACGCCCATCCAACACTGATGCTTACTTTAGCCGCACAGAATCAAATTCATTTTTAATTAGGCAGGCAAATTAATAGGCAGCAGTTTAGGAGTTTAATTACTCAATTAACTTCACGCACGTTAATTTTTAACTATCTAAATTAGGTTGCACATTATTCGATTTGATGATAATTATAGAATTAAATCTAAATTAATTGTTTTGGATGATTTGGATGAACTAGATGCAATTCCAATTAAACAGTAGGAAAAAAAGCTGGATGCCATTTTAAGCTTGCAAATCCTTTGATTCGATTTTAAGCAAGAAACTCTGCCTCGAAATTTCCCTCTGATCCTACAAATTCTCTCTCCCTCTAATCCCACAATTAAAAGTTTCCTCCCATCTAATTATCTGTAATTGTGCCGCTGTCAAAGTAGAATGGAGAAGTGAAAGCGATTGATTTGGACTTTTAATTCAGTTCATTTCTGATAGAAGAGAAAGTAATTCCCTTCAAATTACCTCATTCAATCCTGACACCCTAATGCCCTTCAAAATCTTTTTTTTTACTCCCCAGCATTTATATATTAAAAATGAAGCTAGAATGACTAGTGCCTCCTAATAATAATAACCAAACTTCCATTAGAATAATAATTTCATTTCAATTAAAACTGACTTATCACCTTTGCTAAAACGTGCTTAATATGCCGAAAATTATCAATGCTTGAAGGAGCCCAAACTGGGGAGTCTAATTGTAATCAGCAAATCAGAGGTGCTTGTCGCTGCCGTGCCTTTGCAGAGAGGCAGTCTCGGAAATAGAACTAATTTACTCAACTCCCCCGGGAAATCCGCTCAACAGATTAACATTTTCAAAATATAGTAATGATATAATTTGAGAAATGGTGACGCCAATTTGTGAGGAGCCTTTGTGCAGAATAATTTGCATTTTTTTTTCCCTTCGCCACCGCCTGCATTTTGCCCCCGTTAATTACAGCTCCACAGATGAAGGGTGTGCTGTTTGACTCAGTGCTTATTATTCAACTTCAATATAATAATTCAACTCTACAGGAATATAAAAAAGTGTAGCCTATCCCAATTTTAAGCCATCCTCCATATAATCCCAAATGGTTTTGGATGGGTGAAAATATGAATAGGTGCATGTAGGCATATAGGCTGCCTGTCACTGGGGCTGTTTCTGTTATTATAGCTCATATAGCTGCTTTGCAGGACTTCATGTGTGTGTTTAGGAGAAAGATTTGCACATTTGTTTGAGTTTAAGCATCCCGGACAGCATCAAACACTCCAAAACCCCATTACTCTTTCCTGAGAGAGAGAGGAAATAAATAAACTCCTATACATGTCACTTTATACCTACATATTATGCAAGTGTATTAAACTGCATCTGCACTCAACAGTACTTTTCCATCCCTTAAACTTTGGAGACAAAGCTTAGTTTTTAGACAAAAGTTGAGACAAGGCCTGACAAATGTAGCTATTTATTATCATCATCAAATACTAACTAGTTGCCCGTGCAGTTTGTTCCGTCTGCAGCCAAATTGGAAGTGATGGCAGGATAGCTAGCGGTCCCTCGCTGTTTCCTCACATTACAAAAGATCTGGTAGAGAGAGCGGTGACTGTACTCTGCAGCCCGGCCATCTGCTGCTGCACAGAAAATACCCAAAACCCCAGAGATATTTACTGTAGAACTACACTGCAGCAAAACAAGACAACATGTTGGAACACAAAAAGACAGATTGAAGCTTAATGTGAACTTTTGAGATGCATGCTCAGCTAACTTGAGGATTATGGTTTACAACTGCTGTTGCTGTTCTTTCCCACAGAAAATTAAACTGCGAGACAACTATGTTTGGGACATTGTTTGATGTCTTTTCCACAAGTCGACTTTACTCTCACAGTCTGCAGAAACACATTCACTGTATCCTGTCATAAATCAGCCACTCACACATTACTAATGTGCACGCTCTATTATACCTGCAGACCTTTAGGCCCCCTTGACCTCCAAATAACATCTCAAAAGACCTGCTCCAGTGTGCATAAAAAGACCTGTTGTGCCCTCTAGTGGCTGATTTATGTCCACTGTTTATTCTACATGGTTTGCCACAAACAGGAGTGATGACAAAGACACACAAACCCAAATCAGTGTCTCAGGAGTTCAGGACATATCAGGACAAAAAATGTGGCAGAGTAGAAAAGCTTTAAGAGATATACGTCTGTTTTACCTCTGATATTCTTAAAGCACATATCTTGGTATAAAACACAACAAAAATATTCATTTATTCATGTTGCTCTACTTAAATTTTGCCTGCTTAAATAATGAAAAGCCTCCTCCTATCTTTTTTTGCATGCAACCATTAAAAAAGACAAGGAGAAACATACTGATCTATATTGATTATAAGCTGCCTAATGTTGGAGTGGAGTTTTCTTGCTCTACTTGTTGTTTAGTAGGAGAGATTAAGCAGACACATGCCTTGATTTGAGGAATGAAGATCTGGGAATGAGCCAATCACTGGACCTCTTCATGGGCTCAGCCATCTCTGAATGAAGGCCTGTGCAGTATACAACCTGGAGTTTAAGAAAAAAAAAAAAAGATAAATCAGAAAGCACGGTATATGATGCATTTTCACTGTATTCAAGTGAATGCAGGATCGATGATATGCAAATTAATGCATTCTGTTTTTATTATGTTTTTTCACAGCATCCTAATATTTTTGGTCTCATGCTCACTGCTTATTAAACATGCATTTCCACTCATTTCTCACTATTTCTCACACTTTGCCCACTATTGTCTCACAATTACACTGGCCCATTGCTCCTCCATGTGTGTCCAGACAGGAATAAGTAAGTTTTTTTCAAAAATTCAAGGTAAACTGAGAACAAACTGTCATTTAAGGGGGAAGTATGCCTTCAGCAAGACTGAAATCTCCTCTTAAAGCACTAATAGTTTTGTACTTGTTGTGCATTGGCGGCCATATACATAGATATCCTTCTTTGTTTTTTGGTCAGATGAACAGCTGAAACTGATCCTTTTGCTAACAGTAGCACATCCACAGTGATGTTGCTCTTTGTGCATCGTCCCTGAGGATCAAACATCATTCAGCTGCACTGCTGAGAGACGCTGTGGTCCTCCAATAGGACTGATGATCTGATTGCACGCTTATGAACAATTGAATAGGAGGTGTGTGTGTCTACAGCGTGAGGCAGGGCTGCGGGGCCGTGTGCGGAGGGCCAGGTGTTTTCAGAGCGCTGCCATCTGGACGCGGCGTTAGCAGCTTATGAGGCAGGTGTTTCAGAGCAGGAGAGACATTTATGCTCTCTGTAAATGCCTCTGCCCGTTCCCGCTGAAGCACTCTCACATTATATTTAACACCTCTGAAAAAAGGAATATGTTTAATTAATGTCAATTAAATCAGTTACTTTATCGATCCCCTCATGATCATTTGGCTCCTGAAGAGCTGAAATATGCAGGAGAGTGATGGCAATGCTGAGAAAGTCATAACTATCCTCCTTAAATATTCATTATATATACTATATTATATTATATCAAATGCAATATTCATTCAAACATGCATTCAGTTTTATTGAGACTTTTAGTGATGAAACTGAACTGAAAGAGCTCTAAAATCAGTAAGTTTGAATGCAGTTTTCATTAAAAAAAAAAAAAAATTAATTTGTAATTGTGATGTTAAAATACCAATAAAACATTAATTTAAAAAAAAATTAAATAAAACTTCGAAGTTAGACAATATTTTCACAGTGAAGTGACAATATAGAGACAACACGTAAAGTCATTAAATCTATATTCATGTTTCCTTTTCACTTCAGTAGTTTGTGGAGGAATCCTGCTGCCATCTACTGACTAAACCTGCATAGACACCACTCAGCCCGGCACCATTAAACTCTGCTCCCATAAATTCACATTTTAAGCCATCAGTTTGCACGCGATTTAGCCTGTGAGCCATCTAAAACAATGTCGAGGTCGATTTCACTCCATTACACTCACTCATCTGAGCCAACAGTCCAGACTCAAATTCAAGAACATGCTTTAAAATCCATTCTCGGTAAATTGTCAAAAGATTGGATGATTGGGTTTAAAAAAAAAACTGATGTCAAATTGTGATATTGGAATTATATGGCTCAATCTCAGTTTTTAATAAAACTGAGTCACACACATTTCCATGAATTCTGAATATTACTTTAGGCTTTTTCCAAAGACTCTTTTGGGGTTTAATATTTAAAAAGATAGAAAGCTCATATCTATTTTTCTGTCTGGCTTTTTAAATCTTCAATGATCAATTTATCAGAGCTGCTGTTGACCCACTGGAGAGAACCTTATATTTCCAGGCTTACAAGACTGAATTTATTATGACTCCTGTTAAGCCTAAATCAACCTCAACCTGGCTAATCCGAAAAGCAGGTAAAATGAGGATACTAGTGTGCCAATTTAAGATAAGAGTTATTATATTATTGATCCCCTGAGGGAGAATTCACATGTTACAGTGTTACAAGAAAAACTCTGAGGAGGTAGGAACCAGCTACAGTGGTTTCAAATTATTAAGAAATATTGGTATAATATGTAACTTTTATGCATTCAAATGTCTCTTCATTGACTCCAAATGTTTCCAACAATTTTCAGACTATTAATAAATTAAAATTCTTTGTACAGGTTGGAAGTGAATATTTGTAATCCAAGTCTCGTGTTCAATATATTTCCACTAATTTCTCCCTATTTATATCACTTACCAACTACTGTAGGTCTAGACAAGAAAAACATTTTTTTTTTCTTTAAAAATTCAAGGGAACACAGTGTGTGACTGAAAAACTGAAAACTCTCAGACTGTCATTTAAGGTGGAAGTATTCTGTTTAAAATCATATAAACCAACAATCAAATCAAAGACTTTTAGGCATAAATATCAACTGAATATAATGTACATGCTTAGCATTTTCAAAGTCACAGGCTCTGGAGGAAGAAAATTGCTAATAAAAAAATCTCGAAGTTAAACCAAAATTCTATTTAAACTAATATTAAAAGAGTTCCTGCAGACTTAACAATCTATGAAGGAATCCAGACAACTGCTATCTAAACAGGGATCCGGGCATTGTGGCTTATGGAGGATTTTTCCTGTAAGTCAAACACTTCCCTCAATCTATTGCCTTTACTGAAGTGGATAGAGGACATCTCAAATCAAATTGATTAAAAACAGTAATAGAAGTAAAATTCCAGTCTTTTCCATGGTTAAAGAACATTTTAAAGGACAAATTGAACTCAGTAACATAGGTACAAAGTGTCTTTCACAATGCAGCACTCACACATTATCCAGCTACGGATTAAGGGAAAAAGAATAACTGCACATTTAGTGAGCAAATTTACCTCCTAAAACAACAGTTAATAAACCAGCAGGAGCCCATGAGTACCAGTTTCCAACTGGTCCTCTATCAGACAGCCAACTCAGCAGTTAAACTTTTGTCTTTCTGCCCACTCACTGGGAAACCTGGAGGTAAATATGCCTCCACACACCATGCTTATCTTCCCAACTCATGGGAGCAGTCAGACATCATGATGGGGGCTGGGGTTTTCACCATCATGTTTTTGGAAAACCCCATAGTACAGTTAAAAAAGTATAATTTTAAATTGTATGTATTTGGGGAATCTGATAAGTTTCCTCGGGGCTCCACCTCCAGCCCAGCATGCAGGTGTGTAAAACTATAGATAGCTACTGTCCTATGAAAAAAAAAATAGTTCTGCACTTCAGCAAAAATGATTACTCACCAAGCCATTGATTTGCATAGAGGAATCGAAGAAAGGAAAATTTGAGCTTATAATGCAACAAACACCACCCACTGTGTCGGTGTGTTGCATTGTTGCTGAAAAAAAGGAAAATGAAAATTCTACTTTAAAATTATGAGATAAAAATGTCAGCCACACCAGTATTCTAACTAAAGATAAAGGCATATTGTGTGCCACTAGATTAACTCAGGGTTAAAACGATTTAGATCTAGACATAATAGAATTTTTCTGATCATTTCTTTACTTTAGTAGCCTATTCTTGGGATGCATTGATGTGTGAAAAACTGCGCATTGATGCTTACTTGACTATATTGATATTTTGCACTTCCTCACTTCGACCACTGGAGGGCAGTGAGCACTCATTATTCTACATACAGATAGTTTGCCTGTCCTGTATATATATCAAGATCCATGGCAAAAGTATAAATAAGAAATTACACTTCCGGTATAGCTTTCGAAAATAAAAGTATAAACAGCTATATGTTTCTATCTGTGCTTGATAGCGGAACTCGCATTGCAGAAGCAACACTAGAGAGTTTGGTAGACAAAATGTGAGATAATGTGAAAATAAAAAACGTGTTAGCTGTGTTGATACGAAAATACTAGTCATCGTGACTGTGTTACTTATATGACTGATGACTAATATTCTCTAGATGCTTCCAGAGGTTGCCTGTCTTTTCTACTGACCGTTTTTATAAACACACCTGCCGTGACGAGTGTTTTTCTGACGTCATGTTACGCCTATCCCGTGGGAGGAGCGTGCGTGACACATCAAAACTTGATGAAAACAGACAGTCCAGTGGCAAACAGGCAGTGGTGCTCAGGGATCTGTGGGTAAACTGCTGTCAGAGAGGTACATTTACATCTGAATTAACTTGGATTATTCAAGAAAACAACGTTGCCTCTGACCACTACACAGTAGACCGAAAAGAAGAAGTGAGCTGGTGAGTGAAAATTAAACGAGCGTTAAAATTAGCTGTCAAATTCCAGTAGCTAGCTTAGTCAGCTAAAAGTACAGTTTGATCGACGTTTAAATAACAACTGTTTATCAGCTAAAGATGCTAACTGTTTATTGCGAGGGATTAGTCAAGACAGGGGGGAAGTAGAGCACATGTTTGAATCTTCTTATGCTAATTATGCTTTTATAAAGAACGTTTTACATTCTTGGCTTATTGCTCAACAACACACAAGCTGAGTTAGCTGCTAGCGTTTGTTTTGTTTTAACGAAAACACTAATAGCGGTTTGAACATCTTATTATCATGATTTGGTCACTGTACAGTTACTTATGTTTGCCGTTATGTTGCTTCGGTTGTATAGCAGAGATAATTTGAGCTTTAGCGAGTTATGTAACCAGCATAATCGTATAAGTTAGCTTGGCCTAGCTAGCTGACGTTAGCATGTTAGCAACATCGTTGGAAAGACCTATAATATTTAGTTTTCCACTGGTTTTCTGTAATGAAACGACTTTTAAACAGACACAACAAACATCACTTTATGCATAATCAAACCATGGTTTCTAACATTCCGAGATTAGCCACATTTACACGATACTATCAACAAACAAGCTAACACTAGCCATTTTACCAATGACATAGCTTATTTCATAGTTACAGTCTTGTACTGGACCACCCTTTTCGGCGTCAACTCAGTAAGAAATTAATCAGTCACAGTTTTGTGTAAAACTCTAAATTTCCCCTTCTCCCAACTTAAGGTTGTTGAGATTTCAGCCCTGTCAGCTGTCGAGGCATTTTGACGAGATGGAGTTTCCAGATTTAGGAGAGCACTGCACTGAGAAGACTTGCAAACGTTTAGGTGAGTGTTGTTTGGAAAAGATGACAGTGTCCTGCTTGTTTAAGCTGCTTAGTTTGCCTGAAACTGAAAACCTTACTTGACATTACAGATTTTCTTCCAATGAGATGTGACGCCTGTCAAGAGATTTTCTGCAAAGACCATATAACCTATGCAAATCATAAATGCATGTCCTCCTACAAAAAGGTAATTTAAGTGTTTGCAGCACAGTGCAGAATGTTAAATTTAGTTCAGAGAATACAAAATAGACCGGCATTGCTTTGGGTTGGTATTACATTGTAATATGGAAAATTAAGTAACATTATGATGTGGAATCTTGTTTATTTAATATCTTTGATACTATATATTTTTCTGTAGGACATCCAAGTTCCAGTATGTCCTTTGTGCAACATCCCCATTCCCATCAAGAGAGGAGAGATGCCTGACATTAAAGTTGGTGAACACATTGACCGGGATTGCAAATCAGATCCTGCGCAAAGAAAGAGAAAGGTTTGTATACATTTTAGATGTTTCGCCTAAAAGTGAATGAGAATATAAACAATAACAAGGCTTTTTGTTTCTTTTAGATTTTCACAAACAAATGTTCTAAAGGAGGCTGTAAGCAGAAGGAAATGATGCGAGTGACCTGTGACCAGTGTCATTTAAATTACTGTCTTAAACACCGACACCCACTAGACCATGATTGTAAAACTGATGGGAAACCTCTGTCCAAATCAGGGTGGGTACAGTTGCAGTACATTTAGAACATGCTGCTTGGTAATATGGATATTGTGGTGAAATGACTTTTGTTGTTGTTTCTGTAGAAATGCTGCTGTAATGAGGGCCCAAAGTGCTTCCTCCACCTCTGCCTCTGGTTCTAGTTCATCTGGTTCAGGATACTCTCGGCCTGTTTCTAATGGTGTCAGTGCAAACAACAGAGGCCACACCACTGGGTAAGTGCTCTTAGTTGTTATTGAATTTTAATGTGTCAGAGGAATTGGTCAACCTAAATAGCTTTTAAAATATTAATTCACTTGTTGTTGTTTGTTTTGTTTTTTTCTCAGCACTACCCAGCGGATTCCTACATCCGTTTCCGCACAGAATGTTGTAATTCCACCATCAGCATCATTTCAGGCCGGCATGGTATGGGAATTATTTACATGACATCACCTAATTTTATATCTGACATGTGAGGAATATGTAAACATGAGATTGCTTCTGTCATTGCAGACTGAGGAGCAGGCTTTACAAAGGGCTCTCGAGATGTCTTTGGCTGAGTCGAGGCCAACAGTTCAACCAACCCTTACGTAAGTAAACCTTATAAACTAGAAAGACTGGTTTCTTGAATGAGGACCACAGATGTTTTATAGCAGAGAGGTGCATGTGACCAGTGAGGAAAATGATAAGTGTAACTAATGTTGAATTTAATATGATTTATTAAAACAAAATTACTCTGATGGTAGGACTATAAAGATCTAGGCTTTCAATATTCACTAGGACAGCAAAAGGAAGTTAAGTATGAGATTTTTCATTTCAAGAAGTCTGACTGGCTCTCAAGTTCACATTCAATGTAGTCTGAGAGCTTTGTGTTAACTACTTGCAGTTTTTTTTTAACAACAGAAGCTTAAGAGAAGCATTCATTTAAGGAAGCATACAGCTCATGTTCTTTATAATTTTAATTCAAAATCATGCTTTTTATGTTATTAGTTTCCCCAGCTCTACTTGTTTGGGTTGGTGATAGGATCAAGAGCTCCAGAATACCTAATGAATGTTGTCATAGGACATTTATTATTTATCAGTAGTTAAATCTTCTGCACAGATATCAGGCAGGTGGAAATCCAGATTCTGGAAGTGTGTGATTTTGAGTTCCTGTTTGTTTGTGCCTCAGCCCTCAGGAGCAGGAGGATCTGGCTCTCGCTCAGGCTCTCGCTGCCAGTGAGGAAGAGTACAGACGCCAGCAGCAGAGGCAACAGGTACCCGGAAAGCTTAGCCGTCAGTAGCATGCTTACAGGAACGCATGTAGGTACACTGTTGTCGAGGCAGTCCATCCTCTTTGAAGTTTCTGTATTAGCAGAATAAAGACTCCTTTGCCTCTCATGTGTTTTTGATTAGCATAAGAAATGTTTCTCTAACTGCATTTCTCTCTGTTTAGGGGAGGGAGTCCAAACAGTCCAACTGCAGCCTTTCTTAATCTCGGACCACCATTTAGACTTCAAGCTGTGCTAATTATCTACCAGAACCTGCACATGTGGGACATCTATCCAGGATCAATGATTGTTCAATGAAGAAATCCTCTTTCAAGTTGCTGAGATGTAACCGCCTTCTACAATATAAGCACACTCTTTCCCAGCAGCTCTCATTTTTAATAATGCTTTGCTCTGTACATATTTTATATGCTCATCATGATGGAACCATTCTATTATCATATATGAATATTGAATAAATTATTTCAAAGATGAATTGTGAATTGTTCAGTTAATGTGGATTCAAAGATGCACTTAACAATTTTAAGAGGTGAGGCCTGTTTTTTCTGCAACATGGAGAATCCATTAGAGGTTTGAAGTGGAATAATACAAACATTTATTCAGCTGTTCATCATGAGGGTTTTTTTTTTTTTTTTTTTAGACAGATGACTGATTAGAATTTTAAGGCAGTTTGATAAGTTTGGGTAGGTTTTATGCAGCAAAATATACATCTGCATGGGTGATGACCACTTGAAGCTGAGAGTGCGATATTTAACTATTTTGTCTTAGTACAGTTCAGGATTTGTCCCTCAGAGCATCACAAGCTTAACTTAATCACAGTTAAGGTCTCAGAACTGAACTGGAACATTGTAAATAAATACCATACAAATGGTCAACAGTGTATTAGATAAGTTTATTACTTCTTGAATCAATCCAGACATTCTGCCTAGTGTTTAAGAACTTTGACCAATGTTTTCCACAACTCAGGAGTTGTGTCAGATATGTTAAAGTAAAACGCAAACGCACTGGCATTTATGGATTTCAGCTAGAATGGATTATTTATGAATGATGGTTAGATAAACATTCACTGGCTAAGAAATTCTTCGTTTAATAACACTCACAAAATTTTATGACTAATTTGGTTGATTTAATCGACAGATCTGTAAAACAAAAGCACCACTTTAATAATTGACTCAGTATGAAAAATTGAAAAAAAAAAAAAAAAAAAAAAAAAAATCTGGTTCGGATTTCCCTAGTTCTGCTTCATCTGCTGTGTTTTCATGTTATTTTCACCTTATTTGGAAAACATTGTACAGTCATATTCATAATCATAGACCAACATGTTAGAGCTGTTCATCAGACAAAAGACATTATTTGAATTGTTAATTTTGCTCATTTGTGGCTATTTTTGCATTAACTACAGCTGACACAAAGTGACAGCTACTGAGGGAAACTTGTTGCAGGTAGAGTCATTCAGGCTCTGACCAGCAGAGGGCAGCAACACTTCATCCAGATTTCATCTTCCACTACAGGCTTTGATGTCTATGCTTCACAGCTGCGTTTTTTTCTTCTCGGTGTCCTTTCAGCTCTTACATGTCAAATAAAACCAGGTGACGGCTCCTTTTGTTCCCGTACTGCTGCCTTGCTGCTGTTTACACAATGGAGGAGAACTGTCGAGGTCTCTTCAGGTTTTCAAAGGGACCAATAATGCCAGCAGTTGACACAAATACACCAAATCCATTTACATAATTATATTTAATAAGCATGGCTGAAGAGCGTACAGCTGCTGGACAGGACCTTCAACCTGATGCACCAAGCATGCATCACAAAATACCCAATTAGCAGCAATCCAGCTTCCTCTGTGATAACTATTACAGAATCTATCTAATTATTACTCCCAGGTTTAGTTCAATCAGATTTGTGTTAATTTAATTTTCTGTTTAAATCAAAAGGTATTCAAAGCAAGCTTTATTATTAAACAGAATTATGCAGTGTATGATCAGATCTGTTGCAGCATCTTGCTGCATATATTTGCATATTCATGAGGGAAGTCATTTTCTTCAAACTCCAAGTGTTGAACTTGAGTGAACTTGTGGCTTTGGAGCTTATTTACCTTTCATGTACAAAGAAGACATGTTGTTCATTCATGAATGTCCTAATCTGCCATTTATGTACGCTGTGATTTTGGAAGACTTTGATGAACGTTCATTCTAGCTGTTACCAGTGTTTTATTCATGTTTTTTTTTTTTTTTTAAATTCACAGTTATTTCCTGTTCTCAACAGTGGAGATGCTCATTAAACTGCACAGTAATTTAGAAACACTTAGTGCCTTTCCTTGGCTTTTTATTTCAAAGTGTCTGCAGTCACTTAAGAGAAGAGCACCAATAAGGTTGCTCAATTTAGACATGGATGTTTGCAAAAACACACTTGTACTTTTCTGGTAAGTACGGAACTTTCTATCAATAACAGGTTTAACAGGTATCAAAAAGAAGAAATCTGCCATCTAAAGTATGCCATATAATCATAGGGAGGAAGAGAAACACGGTTGAAAACATTGCAGAGTTATTTCAATTTTCCATATATAGAACGCAGGACTCTAACATTAGCCCCAGAGACTCAACAAGCAATTACTGGCAGAAAAGCAGTCCAATCACCCACTCATGCTGAGTGAAATACTAAGTGAAAAGGGTTCCAAATACAAAAGTAGATTTAAAAATAGAAGTCTTTGCCATGATTTCTGAAAAGGTCATTTCACTTGGTGCAGAAAACCTTCAGAATGTGATCAGAGCTTCACCGGCGCTCTCGTCTCTGAACATTACAGTCGAGGTGGTGACGAAGCTCGCCGAGGCGTGAGCCCGAAGCACCTGATCCCCGCCGCACGTCAGCATCCACTCACTCAGCTAAACAAGAATCTTGTAAATCTCCGTGATGAATGGGAACATGACCTCCATTGTGTTGTTTTAATTTGTTTTCAGCACATTTTCTGGCTTTCTGACTGACTGCCGCTTTGTCAAAAGAGAAGTAATTTGTTCTCTTGTGTTGGGAGAAAATGACTTGGCCCTGCCGCCAGGAGATGTGTTCCTGAATCCAGAGACTTGTCTCCATTTCTAAAAGGAAGGACCTTGTACTGGCTGCATCATGAGTCATGCTGAAATTCTTCACCACATCTGTCGAATAACTGAGTGGATCTTCGTAAATATGTGTATAAAAAGTAAAGGCTTGTCAATGTATTATCTTTAACGTAAACTGAAGACTGTATACAGGTGCCAACCATGTCGTTTTTGTCACAACGCAGGCTGATTAGGCTAGAATTTAACATGGGAAAATGGACACAGTCATTTTCCAAGGGGGTTCTGTTCTCAGTTGTAAAAAAGGTTGCTGATTTGTCCTACAAAACCGCTGCCCTAGGTTTAAAGCATAAAAAAAGAAAAAAATCGGGATAAGCATGATGAGAGACAGTTTAAAAAGAAAATGAACAGTAGTTTTAGATACCAGGGAGATTACTGGAAGTTACATAAGAAACAGCACTATGGTGGTCATGAACTTGTTCGTTAACCCAAACTTCCTCTAAAGTTCTCGTTCTCTTGGTGCATCATCTGACTTTACCACCAGACAAACTGATCGCATGCGGAGACATGTTTCCCAGCTGGAGATTTATGACCTTGGAGGCAGAGGCGAGAAACTCTGAGCCCTAACAGCGCCGCGGCTTCCTGGTGTCACAAATGTCATTTCACATCACAGCAGGAAAACAGGAGAGCCGACCAGAAAGTGCCCTGGTTGTGTCGGTTCTAATGGAAAAAGGTGCCAGACGCAGAAAAGCAACAGCAGAAACCCTCCGCACCAAAGTTGACACATGATCAGAACACACATACACGACTAGAATATACATTTTCTTAAGTAGCCTGTTTCCAGGAATGATTGCTATGGCAACAACTGTGTGTGTTTGAGGGAGAGAGATTCACTAATTCTGAGTGGTCATGTGACAGTTTCACTTTAGCAGAGCAGATGGTGAGTGAATATGGAGGATCTCATCAGCCTAAAGCATGCCTCATCTTTTCTTGAGAAGTCCAACTGCAGCAGCAGCACCTGAGCTACTGGTTTGGCACAAATAGGCCACAAACCCCACACAGCTGACACTATTGGCACCACCAAGCTTCTGTCTTGGCACTGTTGGTCGTCTAATATTTTCCCATTACTCTCACTGCAGAACAGCAGAGAAAATAACACGGTTGTGGTACCAGCTGTAAACAGAAACAATGATTCGAATGTGCCTGCAGCACATGCTTTGCAGTGTGTAGTGAATGAAAACTGCTCTAATACTAAGACCGATATTATTATGGCTGAAAGTGCACAGTGAATGAAAAAAAACATTAATTACAGTCATTCAAACCCAGGACGCCAGAGGCTGAGTAAGAGCTCTTCAAACTCAGTGGATATGATTTTATTCTTTGTACTAAGTATACTTGACGCACACTAGGGGTGTAAAAGTGGGAGAGACTGGACAGGAAAAGGCTCTGCGTGAGTGTTATTGTCGCTGTAAAATGTTCAGTCATTGCGCAGATAAGTGGTGAACAAGCATAAAGCAGGTCAGAGGATGGGACACGGTAAAAGCTGATTCAGAGCGCTTGTGTAAAATACACACGCAGGAGTGAGTAGTGCTTAAGTAAATGGGCCTTGAGGTTGGACTGATTGATTTTATATATCTTTTCACAAAATATGTAAAGGTGTACAGATGAGTAAAGGAAGCAAAGGTCAGATAATCGCTCCATTGCAGTTTCAATATGAATGTAGACTGGTTCACAAAAACTACAAACATTTGTTGTGCTGAATATAAAAGTTATGTTCACCAAACTGAACAGACCAGTCAGAAACTGCTGGAATAAAACAAGCAACCACTGACTGTATTTTGACTTGTCCACATGTGCCCTTACTCCAAAAGGAAATAGCTATAAACTGGCAGAAAGCTGAACAGCACTGCTCCCCTAATACATATTTTTTAAAATCAGAGTAAATTATTAGAAAATTCAATTTTCAGTCATAAAAAAGTCCCTGTAATCAATCAAATTTACAAGATTGATATTGTAGTAGTGTACTGATAACTTATTATGATAAGGGGCAATATAAGGAATCCATGTATCAATATTTTTTAATCACACTATTACTGGAAACCGGCTGACACCTTTGAAATCAGGGTTGTATTGCTGCAAAATATTTCAAAAAATTTAAATGACATGCATTGCAAGTCATTAAATGACGTCAAAAGGTTTAATTGAGAAAGTTATTTGTACTAAAGTCACAAAGTATATGATGTAGAAAACATGACATATACACTCATCATTATAGATTATTGGATAAATTGGATTATTATTGTTTTTTTTCCATTCAAGGCTAATTTGCCAGAATTTATTTTCCATTTGGGCTCCTTACACTCTCCGTTTCTCAGAAAACAGATGAAGACCAGGAGAGGACTGAAACTCTTTTGACGTTTCTGAGAGCTGCCTATTTTTCCCTCTTCAACATCCATTAATCGAATGGCCATTCTTTCGTGCTGTGGCTCTGTGCTCCTGCTTGTAATTATCTCTGCTTCTCATTTCTCTGACAGAACATTCATATTTCAGCAACCAAGGACACGGGGGAGTGTCTGCACCAGGATCAATACGAGGCAGCTCCAGTCAATCAGGGACGAGCCTCACTTCTTAGCACAGTAAAGATTATATCACTTCGTATTTGAGCAAGTTCTGCATGTTCTTTAGAGACCCATCAAAAGAATAAATTAGGAAAATTTCATTACAGCTCAAACAAACCATATTTAATATTTTCTGTTCATCCAAACAGTAGAATTATTACAATAGATTTGTTAAAGCAATGGTGTGGCACCCAGGGGTGAAGCTTCCTTCCAACCACAGAAGGTGCAGCCAAGCATGAGGACCTCTGCCCAGATACAGGAACTATTTCAGCTCATAGGCGTCAAAGAGCAAAATCCAGCTGTTGTGTTAAATGCACAGCTGCAGCCAAAGAAGACACAGATCTGACAAAAAAGAACGAGACAAAAGGGTTGACAGCCATGTTTTAACTCTGCAGGTCTTACAGTACCTGTGAATTAAATACATGCTAGACATGCAGAGCAGAATATAATAATTATCACTAACAGGTTGCATACAAAACTGAATTAGTGCCAAGTGTAAAGAACTGCTGAGGCTAATGAGAATGTAATTTGTTTTGCAGGGAATTGCTCATAAAACTAAATTGGATATTCTGAAAATATCAGAATTAGAAAATAACAAATCATCCTGAGGGGATATAAATGAACAAAATATCCATGTTGATAGCTTTCCAGGCATTTTACTCAAAAGCACAAACCTCCAGTTGGCATGAGAGGAAAAGTAAAGGGATCATTTTGGCAGTGGTTGATGACAGATACCTGTGATGGATGATGACGTGAACCCTTGGTCTAACCCCTGTCGGTTTAGGCATCAACCCCTAAACCGCAAATTTTCCAACAAAATGTTCATTTATCAGCAAGTTGTTTTTAAAATATTACGACTTTCAACATTTCCCTGGCAGCAAAGTCCAGAAAATGTTGCAGTGCTATAGTGTTTTGGGCAACAGGCTCATCAAAAACATCCAGTTAAATCACTTCAATCACAATCATTTAACACAACACTGAGTGGCTGAGTGGCTTTTGAGAAATCTTGGGAAGAGCCCATTTCAGTCCCACCCTCATGGGTACAATCGCCACTCATGACAGACTTGGCAGAAAATGCAACATGGAGGGTTCTGCTGAGAGAGCTAACCCCACAAACAGTTCCACTGTGATACTGTGCTGTCAAAAACACCTTAAACACAAACAACAACACGCTGACCACTCATCATGACAATCACAACAATAAGATGATGCTAAGTCACTGACCCACAAGTCAGATTTACAAACATACAGTATGATGCTATGGCACCGACTCAAAACCACAAAAACACGCAGTATGATGCTAGAATAAAACATTTCAACACACTTAGCACACCATTAACACAGCACTGCAGAGCAGACACGAGACAGTATATCTTACCTTTAATCAAATCTGGCGGCTCTGGCGTTGGTCTCCCAGTATGAATGTCTTCTTGCTTTGATTGAAAGTCCAGTCTTAAAAAAATCCTTATTTAAGAAATCAAATCCTCCATTTTTAGGGCGAAAAAGCATCACAATTTGCGGGAAGCATATCAGTTAGTTATGTTAGTTGTTTTTCTTTTTCTTCTTCTTCACCGGCGTTGGCAGGTCATGAACTTTTGACCTGCAAGTTCACAATATATCGCCCCCTTCTGTGAGGCAGAGGGGGCGTAGGTAGAAAAAAAAATACATATAAAATCATTTATAAAATATAATTGTAGGAATATGATAATATATATTCAAAGAAACTTATAATATTGCTGAATGTGAAGAAGTTCGTGCCAATATAACAACTTAAAATAATGCACAAAGATTTCAGATGAATAACAAACTGATTCAGCAGTTTGGAAGCCAGAAGCACAACATCGCCTGCCAGCATGCAGAAGCAGTAAATGCACCTCAGAGCAGAAAACAACAGCAAACGTAACCTGGGTAAAAATTAACTGACACTGAATCACAAACACTTATCTTAAGAGTCCGAAGTTTTATCGGGTCTTATTCCTCTGAACAGATGGTTCTGGTCCGAAAGCAAAAACATCCGACTTCCGTTCTGACATCTGAACCAACAGCTGTATGACACCCAACTGAGCACGCGGACGGCAGGCAGCTGAAGACACGCGACACACTGTGACTATTATTTCCTTCATCGAGTCGCCCAAAGTAAGAAAAAACAAACAGTATCAACGGTAACATAGTTGAAAGGTTCAAATATCGGCGCTGCACACCTGCGTGATTCTGATTGGACGTCACCAGCCACACCTCTGTGAATGAGCCAATCACTGTCAAGTTAAACAATCAGCTGATGCAATCAACCAATAGAACACGCATCAGTGGTGTGACTGAAAGAGCTATATGCTTAAATACATGGAGGCTTTTTAATGTAATTTACTAAATGCAAATTATATGACATTTTTTATATTAGTTACTTTATCCATTGGATCAGAAGACAAACATTCAAATTTACGATTGGTAATAACAATTTAACATGAGAGCAATTTAACACAAGAGCAATATAATGCCTCAAACTACTTCATTCATTTTTAAAGTAAATATAAAGGAATAAATACCCTGCAATCCATAAATCCTAATATATGCTAAGTTAACTAACCATGAATAAAACTGAATAAAATAACCCATAAATTTGTAATTTGGCAAAAATGTAAGCAACAATTTTTCATATGCTGTTTCTGGTTTTAATGCTGTATGAGATTATTGCTTTACAGTGAACAAAGGCTTTGGTGTGCTGGGATGGAGCAGTGGTGAGCCTTCAGTATCAGAGGATGAAGCACAATATGTTCTTCTTTGTGAACCTGCAGGAGCAGACGTCAATGGATTCAGAGCTGTTTGTATGTTCACAATGTTCTCCGCAGCCAGAGACCCCGAAGGAAGAGGCTCTTGTGGCTTAGAAGTAATACAACAAAAGTAAAGTGTAGATATTCAATAAGTAATATCCATGGTTTGTTTTGATCTCAAACAAAGTGTGATCCTACTTCTTAAACCCCTTTCACTTTCTTTAGTCTGTTCTTGTTTCTTTTATTCTGTTAATTATGCCGAGGCATTCGTCTGTTCGGGGCACTGCGAGTGCTGCCCATATGCTGTTTTGATGATGTTTTGTTAGAAGTGTTTCTGAGGCTAATGAAGGCTTCCGCTTCCTCACAATCAATTATTGTCAGTCAGCGGTGGGATTTGCAGAAGGATACTTCACAGAGCCGAGCTTTCGTCGCTCAGCATCGCTGTGACGCTATAGATCGGAGTCAAACCGACTCATTCATACTTCATTGACACAAACACAATGAAGGCCTTTTGAAAGAGAGAGCCAACATATCCATATAACCATGGCTTTTATTTGCAGTCACATTAGTGTAGTGGTAAGCACACATACCTCACAGCGAGTGGGATGCTGGTTCAACTCTGGCTTGTGGATCTTCTGTGTGGAGTCTGCATGTGCTGGCACAGTGGGTTCCTCCTCGGGTACAAAAAACATGCAGTTTATGCTTATTTTTGGACTCTTAATTGTCTATGTGACATACTTATGATTGGCTGGTATCATGTCCAGGGCGTGCCTGGACACTTCAGCGGGATTGCTATTGTTTGAGAACAACGTAAGTTACTTTCCCTCTATATTTCTGAACTGTCAGTTTTAAGAAAAGCTGTAATATTGTCATCTTCATGCTCCTTCAGAAGCTGCCCTCCAAAAAACAAAAGTGCTTTGATGAAGATGCAAAGGCTTCGCTCTGCCTCATGTTTTTTTTATTTTCAACTAAAAAAAGGACACTGCTGTGCTCTGAAAAACATCCCCAGAGGAAGCAAACCCCAGGACTAATCTGCTGTACTCAACATTGAGTGCAGACCCGGCATCATCTGCATTGGTTTCCATGACAACCAGGTGGTGATTATATACAGTAGGTGGCAGAGACCTGGACTGACCCCTGGCGACAATCTCAAATTGCATAGTATTTACAGTCTGCGATGAAACCTCATTGTGCTGCTGTGATGAGTCCGGTGATGAGGTGAATTCAGTGTCTTTCTTTAGATGTCTTTTCTCCTCAGAGTCTCCTCTGACTCACAGTCCCTGAGCTGTCTGCAAAGCCAGGGAAACAGCTTTCACTGTTTGTGCACCTAAGACACAAAGACGGATGAGAGACTTGATCCAACATCATGTTCATTTCAAAATATACCGACAAAACTCCTTTGTACTTTCACATGAAAAGACATTTTAATCCAGAAACACTGACTTTCTAACAAGAGTGAAACAGCACTTGGAGGTTATGCTGACTACAATGTTCACCATAGGCCAATCCGTGGCCTTGAGGAACTAAAGGGTCACAACAC
Organism: Hypoplectrus providencianus; assembly: GCA_028566105.1. Classification (NCBI taxonomy): domain Eukaryota; kingdom Metazoa; phylum Chordata; class Actinopteri; order Perciformes; family Serranidae; genus Hypoplectrus; species Hypoplectrus providencianus. The sequence goes on from JAOWBC010000458.1 coordinate 8,247,846, forward strand.
AGAAATGTGCTGCCCCCTGAGCATGGTGTGTTCACTGGTGTGTCAATAAGGATGGGTTTAATACAGAGGTTAAATGTCCCCGCTCTGGGACCAATAAGTGAAACTTAATGTAATAATGGTAGCAGTGCCAAGAATACCTAAACCAAAGCCTTATCTCTAGAGGTGATTTCTTTCATTTTTTTACAAGTGGGGTCAATCCTGGGCAGCATGGCGGCGTGGTTTGCACTTTTACCTCATGGCAAACTGTTGGACTGTGGCTGCTGTTATTCTGTCTGCTTTTTGGCATGTCCCTGTGGGTTTTTCTCTGAGTCCAAAGACATGCATCTTATGTTTTGAAGTGTGAATGGTTGTCTGTCCATATGTGTCTGCCCTTAAATAGCCTGTCAACCTGTTGAAGGTGTACCCATCCACATGCACAATCTCCAGCCCCAAGTATTGGATAAAGAACAGATAAATCAATTTTCATTACATTCACCCACAACGAGCAAACCGCCCACTGAAAGACCACCCCATAACCACTGCCCTGCTCTAGCCAAGGTAGGTGCTTTAGAGGATATAATAGAGCTGAGGAAGGTCTCTGAGAAAAAGTCTCATCTACAAATCTGTCTACTACTTCAGCACCATGGACAGCAGCATGGGTTCATCGATACACAGCACAGTTGGACTGCTGACATTTCAGAGCAATTCAGGGCCACGGACTCTAACTTGCATCATATTAAGTCAGATTAAAGGATTCATTAAGTCAGTCAGACTAATACCAATGGTCTCCGCAAGGGGGATGCATTATGATCATTTTGCTATGTCAAGGAATGTGAGGAATAATTTGAGTATCTGTCCATCTTTGCCATAGATGCCACATGCATGACTATAAGGCTCCAAGTCATTAATTTTTTCTTCTTTTTAGCAGTTTTTCCTTTCTTAAGCTAAAGTAATTTCAACTGCATCTATATAAAATGTAGCTAAAACTTCAACAATGAACATTTAGAGTTCTTCCATGTCTGAAACTATATGTTTGATCACAACAAGGACTGTTTCTGTATTCTGCCATTATACTATATCCAGCATGGAAGTCAACACTACAACACAGAATGATTCTCAAGCTTATCATCTCATCTTGGAGCCTTATACTGTTCCTGAGACATTTTACAATATGACTTTATGTGAAAAAAATATTTCGCCCTTATTAGCAATGCTCGCTGCTAGAAATATCTAGAAGTATTTAATGCTCATCTGTCTTTTAGCATTTATTCGAGGATTAAATGTGACTCAGCAAAATACAAACAGATTCACAACACACTATTCAGCTGGATCTGACCAAGATCTCTGCCCCGTGCTTAAATGAATGCTTAAAGCTTAAATGCAAGCTGACACAATGAAATTGGAAAAAAACATAGAATACATTTTTCCAGCACTAAAGCATGGAATGAAAGATGTACTTTGAGTCATTGATAGTATCTGAAGTTATCAGTCACTGAAATATTGTCACATTCTTCAGCTCATATTCAAGTGTCCGTTCTTGTGTTTCCAGGGTCTCTTTTGAAAAGTAAAATGTACTTTAGCGTCAACTTGTAGCCTCTTTTCTTCACAACATTACAGAATTTGTGTAGGATGAGTCAAGATAAGACCAGAGTTAGCAGCCTTGAAAGCTTCCCACATCTGGAGAATGGAGATACATGAATGCAGGTCTTTAAAGATTGTTTATACATTTTTTTTTTTTATCATTAATGCTCTGCTATTTCTTTTCAGAAATAAATAAGTAATGAGTAAAGGAAGGACACATGGACAGGGATGAGAGAACTTAGAAGCTGATACTGTTAAACTCTAGGGAAAGGCATATAGTATGGGCAGTGATTCAGAGCGCTGTATACACAAGGTAGACTCAGAGCTGTGCTGGCATGGCTGAATAATAACAGGTCAATATATCTTCTCCCAGTGGTAACACAAGGCCAGGGGTTAGAGATCCTCCCCCGTATCCTGAAGTCACTAATTACAAAATAATTTTTCTACACACAGTACAAGACTACGACATAAAACTTAGACTTAGTAACTATTTATCCAAGTACTGCACTAAAAGTACATGAAGAGATCCAAGAGCGTGTACTTAACTGTTTCTTCTTCTATTAATATGCTGCTTTACACTTTGAATGTCCATAATTCTTGATAAAAAATATATTTGAGCACATTAGATACTTTTCAGGAAAAAAAATCAGGAAAAAAAACACAACTTCAGAAAAGATATGCATAGATAAATATTAAATCAGTGGCTCCCACACTGTGATAATTTAAAGGGAAAGAGAATATTCAAAGACATGAATGCAAATCTATAGAACTGAACATTGTTTTTTTCTTTTTCTTTTAATCATCTAACAACATTCTAGGATGAATAAAACATGTATTTCATGTATTCATGTACACAGACAGACAGACAGACAGACAGACAGACAGATAGACAGATAGACAGATAGATAGATAGATAGATAGATAGATAGATAGATAGATAGATAGATAGATAGATAGATAGATAGATAGATAGAGACCCTGTACTTTAGCAAAGGATCAAAACACTTCTTCCATCTCTGGACTAATTGATCCATCAGCAGAGTGCTAGCACCTCTCTCTTATTGCACTTGAGTGTGTGCACAGCAGGTTCCAGCCAATTGAAACGCTCCGGTGAACATGAGCCAAGGTGTGCATGTGAGGTTAACACTTCCCCTCAGTTACACACCACTCATTTCCTCTGAGGCTGTCGCTGTGATTAGTCTCCTGCGCTGAGGAGGGACACAATGAAACAAGATACATGACGCTTAAATACCATTCAGTTGCAATGTAATTGATTTCTGTAAGACGTCACTGATTGCTTGTTTCCACACCTTGACTGAGGGCTAATTAATAACACAATCCTTTGAAGGTAATTGAGCTGAAAGCGTGTAATGCTTTAAGAGTTATTGAATCTTGAAGTTAATGATTCCATTGGTATTTTTGTCACACTTTTTTTTTTGGAGGCTGAGGCTATTATACACAAGGCCATGTGCACAATGGTTGCTTTCATCAGCTCAAAAACAGCGTTGCGGCAGAATAAGCCGCATTTTCTGATAGCATATCACTGAAAACAGTGATCTCACATTAGATATGATGAAAGTCATTCCTTAACACTGAGTCATTGAGGGATTCAGTCTCATCAGAGGTTCTTTCTAAATGTAAAAGGACATTAAGCGAGGACAAACAACTGATCAATGCTGTCACATGCCTGAGTTCATTACAGAAGACCCAATTGATCCACTTTATTATTGTTGGCAAACAACAAAAGAATGACCTGAATCTCCCATGGCTAAGTAAGCAGAAGAAATATTTTTGATTTGTTTCCCCGAAGCTGCTTTTTAATAATTTACCAATTCACTGGACTTCTATGCACACTACTCTGTAAAATGTCATGCCACGACTCCTTGTGTTCTGGGCGGAAATCAATCCTCTGTTTTCAAAGTGATCCGTCTGCGGTTGCCATGGAAACGCTCACATGGAACAACACCCAGAGGTATTTCTAAATGTTAATTTGCCTTACAAAGGAGGCCAGAATCTAGTATTGTCCAAAGTAAGCTGTTTGCAGGACCAAACTTAGGGTGGTCCTGTTATTTAAGGACTTTATCTCAACTATAAATGCCCTTGTTACTTTTTAATTAATTCATAGTGAATTTATACTGATGAGTTTAACAAAATTATAGTTACAAAATGTTGTTTGTTGGCTTGAAAACTGAGTTCCTGATTGGCTAAGCCACTGCCTGTAATATTTAACGAGCTGTGAGTGTGGTAATAAAAAACCAAGTGACACAGCAGTATAAATCCCACAAATGTAACGTCATAGATAAAGCATTTTCACTCAGCTAGTTTCTCATTGTGAACTGACATGATGCTCCGTCCTGCCATTTTCGCTGACCCGGTGTCATGCAGTCCAGTGATGGATGGTAGCTGACAGCAGCGCAGACGGCATGTCAGAGCGCTCGTTCTGGACAGAAGGAGGCAGGGACGTGTCAGACTGAAGGCTGAGAGGTTGCATGTGAATGGTATTTGAATCAGAATCCTGCATCCCAAGCCAACTCATCTACCGCGAGAAGAGCAGCCCACGCCGGACGCTGTTGATTCAGCATGCACACAGACACACACAAGCGTGCTGGAGATGACGCTGTTGCCCAGGAGCCTGAATGACTCATCTGCAATTGAACCAGTGAGTAAATAAATTAAGTGAATTCAGCACTTCACTCAGAAACCAAGATGTTACGGCCTGTTAGTGACCACAGCATAGCCCATCCTCTTCCCTTCTCTGTATTGATCCTTTATTAGAGGGGGTGAGAAGTCACAGCACACCAGGCAGACTGATGGATGTGTAGGTGTTCGGAGGTACAATGACTGAGTTAATAAGTGCAACACAAAGCTTGAGCACACATCCACATGGGAATATTAAATTCTTAACACTAAAGCATAAAATAACATAATTACCCATTTAAATGATTCTATTGTTCAAGACCATGACCGCAATCTGTGAAATTATTCCTGCCTATTCTCCACTGCATGCGTCATACTTACTTTTGAATGGACAAAAAGTCAGCTTGACCCTTTTTGTAACCTTTTCATTTACCTCTGACAAGCTGTGATTCTTTTTCTGTTGTTGTGATGATTTGCCCGTTTATTGGCATCTTTTATTCTGGTCCCGGTTTGTGACCGCATCACAGCTTTGTTTGCACTCCTGTGTCAGTACGACTCTGACTTATGCTTCATGCATGCACAGCGCTACTGATGCTCAACATATGGCTAATTACAGGATTATCTAGAACACCAGGGGTTATGCAAACAATATATTGTGTAAATAAGCAAGAAGTACTACTACTTCTTGAGAGAAGGCTGCTTCTCTACTTTACATTACATTATGACAAAAAGGATCATTTCCCAAATTCCTGAGTCACGATATCCTCTATATGCATTCAGTTTTCTACATTTGGTCAACGCTATAAAACAGTCAATTTGGTTAATTAGGTCCCAATACTACTCGGTTATGTTTAGGGAAAGATCTTGGTTTGGATCCAAAACAATACATTTGTTGCATTACTAAAACTAATATGACTAATATCTAAATACATGACTTATACTTGTGAGGAAAAATGGCACATTACAACACGTGTACTTTTTCAGGATGTGATTGTTTGATGCACCCTTAAACGATGTTTCTCAATCTTTATAGCCAACTTCTTGCTTTGAAGAAGCAAGAAGCAAGAAGTCATTCTTCCAATAGCCACTGGAGTTCACCACTCAACCATATGAGTAAGTAGCGGCTGTATAAGTTGGGGATTTGTTTTGGACTGAGTTGTTGTTGTAAAAATAAAAGAAAAATGTTCTTTTGAAGGGAGTGAATGTAAAGCACACGTAAAGCCTACTAATAAAGCAGCTTGTTTTGGGCAGCTCACCCTCCTTTTTGCTGCTCATCTCATCAAAAGGTTTTGGGGGTCAATATTTTCTTTTAGTTACATTTCTACACAGGGATATAGACATTTTTTTAACAAGATATTTCGGCTACTACAATTAATTCGTGCAGTAATCTGCTGTTAACATCAAGCTTTGAGAGATTAGTACTTTATTCTATCTAAAACATCCAAAGCTGTAAAGTGAGATTCCTGCCTGGAGTACCTGGACGTTATTTACAGCATGGTCATGAATAAAGATGCATCTTAAACATAGCCTAAAGCCTTTCAATATACAGTTTCTCTCTCTCTCTCTCTCTCTCTCTCTCTCTCTCTCTCTCTCTCTCTCTCTCTCGCTCTTATTTTTCCTCTGTCCCTCCTGAATTGAAAGCAAAATTGAATTGTGCTTTCTCCAGCCAGACAATACTTTCACTCCTTACATAACAAGGCATGGACATGATTGCAATGCAAATGCAAAGGTCACTGTTTGATGAGAAGACACACTGATTTGGCTTTCTGTCCACACACACACACACACATACACACACACACGGCTATCTGCCAGGGAACCCTCATGATTCTGCACTGATTGTGAATAGATTGCAGGGGCGCCGCAGCCTCCCTCCATACATCCATGCTGCGATCCGTTTCTGCAGTGAAGAGGGAACATTAAAGTGAATGTGGAGGAGGAGTCCTCACCAGGGGGAGAGAGAGAGAGGTGGGGGTGGCGGAGAGAGGTAGGGGGAGGCGGGGAAAGAGTAAGATACCAGCAACACGGGCAGATTGCGATGTACAGCAGGAAAACACAGGCAGAGTATGAGCATCCTGACAGAGAGGCTCTGCTGGGAGACTTGTTCTTAATCTGAGAGGAAGCTTTGGATCCTGTCATCATCATCCTGCTGGTAGGTTTATCATGCTGCATCTGCCTGATCCGCATGTTGATTCTGCTCTTTGTGTGGAATAGGAATGATGGGAAGAATATTTGCATTTTAAATTAATGCAACACAATGTCATTTTTTTTCCTGTATAATATGTTTTACAAGATGCTGAAGCTGCACACCTGCTACCTAAAGTTTAGTAATCAATGGGTGTCAATCAAGCTTTACTATCATGTGACTTATTTGAGATTTATGCAGAATATTGTGTGCCTGCTTATCATTTTTTAATGCTGAAGACTCTTGTGTGAAAATGAAGGTGTTTTCCTACTAAGTCTGGTTTGGGCTGAGCTACATCCCCATCAGCCTCCTCATCCTCTCTGGCATCATTATGCATTGTTTCATTTCCAAAAACTCTAATTATGCCTTCACAACCATCAAGCTGAGCGCCACCAAAGTCTGCAAATCCCACTACCTGTCAGGCTGCACACCAGCTCATAACGCTCCCTTTAGTCTCTCCCTGTTTGCTCTGATCCCCCTGAGACTGTTGCACATGTTCTAGCCCGAGTGGCAGCCCTGAAGTCCCACTGCAGTCGGACATTTAATATCAGTCCAGGTTTTCCTCCCTAGTGGGAAGAGCGGGGAATCATCCTCACCATGAAAGAGCTTGCTGAAGTCAAGCATTTTCACAGAGCTGTGAGGAGAATTCTCCTGCAGCATCGACCACCCAAAGCTATCATCACTTCACGAGAACACAGGATCTCCACTTTTAAGTGCCATCGACTGTGATCAGTGCGTCCTCTCATTTTGCTCTCAGTCACGATTCCGATTATGCAGATAGACCGGCAGCAGAGTTTACTCAAAGGATGCTGAAAGTTTAATAATGTTTAATAATTCATTTTAGCCTGGTTTTTGCTGAGACTGGAATGATGAGAAGTAGGGAAGCTAAAGGGTGACTGCCGTTATTAGCCCTACACAACTTTATATCCCTGTGCTTTTGCTGTACTGTATTAAAAAGAAAATAATTCTGTGATTGATTTTTTTCATCATTTCTGATGAGGCAATCCACAAATCTGATCGTTGAGCAGCTTTTCTAAGAGCTGAGATGTCAATTCAGCTACATACGTTTTTTAAATTATTACATTACTTCTATGATGATGAGGGTGTTATTTGATCTTGTGGCATGTTTTTCATGGAATCAGCCTAAAGCAAGAATGTCTCTTGATTTGAACTGAGTTGAATAACATGAATAAAGGTCGATGATTATCCACATATTTAGTCTGTGAGGGTTGTATCCTGAGCTTGGCATACATGGCAATTACCAATATGTGGGTTGTTTCCATTTTCTTGACAGGAAATTGCAACACAACGCGAACATATGACAGGATTGGATATGAAAGGCTCTGACAAAAAAATACCATTCACAGGCCACTGTTAGACAGTGATGTAACATAATTGTTTCCATTCAGGAGACCCTCGATGAACAAGTAGTACTTTGAAGTCTGCATGGCAGAATAATGAGAAATTCCTATTAATTTCAAAAGTCTGCATCAAGAGAGAGATTTCAATGCGCAGCATCTGCTTCCAGCTGCCCATCATTATCACCCAATCTGCTGAATGGCAGTCTACCCAAGAAAAATTCAAATTCATAAATTGTATTTTGTATTGTATGTGAAAAATAACCAGAAACACAGGGTTTGGTTAATCCGTCTCTTTGACGGAGAGGATGGATTCAGTTCAGTGTTTGCAGAAATCATTTGATCTTCACACTGTGGCTCATCTGCTTCACCATCAAAAGCAGCTCTTCACCGCTAAGCCTCTGGTTTTGCACCATTAACCAACCTGAGAGTTCACACTGACGTCACTGGTGACTTTTACAAAACTGTAACACATCACAAGCTCTTATGTGATGCTCCTACTGCAGGGGAAATTGACAAGGAGAGAAAAAAGAAACACTGCTCCAGTAAATGGTTGATGTGGTCCTGGCTGAGATGGACTCCTGGTTTTATTCTTTCCAGAGAAGGAATCAAAAGGAAGCACTCAGACAGCTCTGAGTTTAAGAAAAAAATTCCTTGGATTATAGATGAGAGGAGGAAAATTGCTTGCTGTGAGTGGCTCCATCCACTTACCTCAATACTTATCGGTTGATATTTTTATCCAACCAATTCCAGCAGTGTATTATGTGACTTAACAGGCAGAGAGAATTACATCTTCACCTTAAAGGTGGTTGCTGCAGGTGTGAGTGCCATGGACCTTTCACACAAAAGAAAAGAGAGAAAGAAATCATTTAATACAACATGTTAATTTAGCCATTACATTTTAATGACTTGTGACATCTCCATGTAAATTGAACTGCTTTGTTCTGTTTCTTGTAATTAAAACTGTGAAAGTATTCCCTGGACACAGCTGCCAATACATCACCAGCCAATTAAAAGCAGCCTTTCATTCTGGTCTGATTAATATGTGTGACATGCTCGCCTGGGGACTAATTGGATAAAGGAATCTTCTGAAGCATGCAGGCATGTCAACTTTTTTGTATAGTTTTAAAGTTGCAAAGACTAAGTCATTATTTACCATCCCACTGATGAGCATGAGCCGTGTCTTTTCTGAGAAGTGATTAGTACTGGAGCGGGAAATGTAATTGCAAAACAATATTCTGAGTTGATGTAAACATATGAAGAAAATACTTCGAAAATACTTGTTATAAAAAATCCTGGTGGCTGTTTGGTGACCTGCAGGTGGAATCCTGTTGCTCGTGCTTGTACTTGTTCTTGTATAAGTATTGTTGATCACATTGGCTGGTAAAATATTTTAGTCAATCATCATAAATCCACGATCCATTCAGTTTGCTGACAGGTGTAAGCAAGATTAGTCAGCTAGCTATAATTTATCTACTTTACAAGGATATGAAGTGGCCACAGTACCAAAAATGAAAATTCATGCCGAGGTTCTCTAGTTCACATTAGTTAAATTCATTAAATGCCAAGCCCTGACATGCTATTTTCAAAGTTGCTGTAGCCGTCATATTTTGCAGAAAATCCAGCCTCAATCTTTTACTGAGAAAGCAGTCCAAAGGTTTTTAATATATCTGGAGGTCAAAGGTCAAGAGACCGCTTTGAAATTGCCTTGCTAGTTCTATTTTGTTTCACTCAAATAAACCATTGTTTTAGCCCCAAGATACAAGATATAACCATAAGATGGTACCAATGGGTGCTTGAGGTCATCTAGTCTTTAATGATTTATATGAAAAAAAATTTTTCCACATATAAGAAATGGTAAAACAATCCAAAGCTCTTCAATGGTTAAGCTACACATTGCCTGACATGTTTCGGCGCTCTTCTCCTTTTTCAGACTGGCAAAATGTCTGACTTTGAGGATTTCAGCAAGCCAGGAGCACTGGGGAACGTGTCTGAGAGCTACCAGATCAACCCCACCAGCGTCATCGTGTCGGTGGTCTTCTCCCTCATCTTCCTGCTGGGCACCATCGGCAACAGCCTGGTGCTCGCCGTGCTTCTGCGGAGCGGGCAGGTCGGATACAACACAACCAATCTGTTCATACTCAACCTGAGCGTGGCCGACTTCTTCTTCATCATCTTCTGCGTCCCTTTCCAAGCCACCATCTACTCTCTGGAGGGCTGGGTGTTCGGCTCCTTCATGTGCAAAGTGGTCCACTTCTTCATCAACCTCACCATGTACGCCAGCAGCTTCACGCTGGCTGCCGTCTCTGTGGACAGGTATGTCAATCAACACCCTTGAATCCGAAAAGACAGAACAATACCACGCTGCAGCACATTATGCAACACAGTGAATACTAAATTAAAAATTTAATTTACACCCATCAACCCGGCTCATGTGTGACATTTAAAACATCCGTTCACATTTTTCCAATTACCTTGAAATAATTATTGTAAACAACCAAGAGAACTGGGGAGTTAATTGTTCTGCTGAATAAAAGCTTCATTTCCCATAATGCCCTTTGCTTTCTGTTGCAGGGCTGCAAATACAGTAATGATTAAGTTTACAAAGTCCAAGGTGACGTGTTCTGATCCAGGCAGAAGCGTGGATATTGATTTGGTTCATTACATGCAATATCAGAGGAAAACTGTTTTTTAATTACTTTATTTATCAGCAATGCAATTTCCATGCCTTCAGAGCATCAGATGATTTAACAATGGCATACAATTCATTATAAGGTATATTTCACCTCCTCATACTGTATATTTTTGCCATTTCAAGGGCACACAGACATGTCAGTGATGGCTTTTTGTCAGCTAAAAAATAACAAGCCACTTCAAATAGAAATAGATATCAGTTTGCATCCTGAATAACATATCCAGATTCGGGTACATCCCAAAATAAATGGTGTGAATTATTAATTATCAGAGTCAGCAGCGGCTGCGACTGTCTTCTTCTTTCATCATCTTCCACCAGAGTCGTACAGAGTGATGTTGTAAGTGTTGTGAGGGAAAATCTATGATTAATTCCTAACAGCAGCCATTCAAGGTCTTAAGTCACTAATTCATACACAGACATACCAGTTTATCCTCAAATGTATACTGTCCAAACACATTTATTCCTCCAGATAATTGGCTGTAGCTTTCCTCTTTACAAAATTTGTCTTTGTCCTCTTCACACTCTCAGAGGCTGTGAAACACAATATTGTTTTACAAGATCTAAACATATTTACAAGAAAACAGCATTGCAGTATAATATTCATGGGGATTAAATAAAAAAAAGAAATCACTGTTTCAAGATTCTGATGCAGTAGAAGCCAATTTTTATCCGAAGGATCAAATTCATAAAAGATGAAAATCCTCAAGGGCACAAATAGTTAATTAAAAGGAATGAAGGCCACAATGTTACATTCGTTGTGTTGCAAATAAAAGCTACAAGTGAAGCTGAACTGACTCATAGTGATTTATGAATTAACGCAGGATGAATAGGGAAGTATCTGCCTCTATGAACGCAGAAAATTACAAGCATATTCCCTTAGAAACACGAAGCAATTAAGACAAGACATCAAATTTGTTGCCAAATATAAGCATCTGCATGTTGCTGCACGATCAAATTATGTCGCATAAACAAGCTCGCACGCTGGTAGATGGTGTTCTGCCTGTTAGTTTCTTATTATTTAATCAT
>JAOWBC010000458.1:8267429-8346494 GCA_028566105.1 Hypoplectrus providencianus
TATATATATTTATCAACATCTTGATGTAATAAAAGTTAAAAAATTACAAAATTAAATATTTTCGGCTTTGATATCTTTAACAATGAATCTCTCTCTCTCTCTCTCTCTCTTTTTCTCTCTAATTCTTCCAACAGGATATCCAGACATTGGCACCAATGGATTCTTAGATCTTCTAGTTTCAAAGTATATTTCATCATGTTTTAGCAAGAAAGCAATAAATTATGGAAACAAAATAGCTGAGAACCTTAAAAATGATTAGTGCTTTAAAAGCTGTTTTTGCCTTGGGATAAAAATGATCTCTGGACCTTCTGCCTCAATACAGATAGAGCCGACACCTAAGAGTCTATATAATAGGTGGTGTATCTAATGTGATTCTGGGAGGCTTGCAAGGAGTGATAAAAAGCGTAGAAGCTAATTATATAATATCTCTGTGTGAAAAAAAGTCATGACAATGGTCTATGTCTGTTCAAAAAAAACAGGAAATAGCTTTTAGGTGTGTTTTTCTCCAGCAAGAAGAAGAGATGGTATTAACAAACACTGCACAGCACGGCAAATCCCCAGGAGACTGCAGAGAGATCTGGGAGGTGAGGGTAGAGCTGCAGAGCTGCAGAGCTGCAGGGCTGCAGGGCTGCAGGGCTGCAGGGCTGCACTTAAAAGAAGTTGCTTATAATAAATTAAGCTATTGAGATGGTAAAAGAAGCATTAAGACTGCATAATGACGCTCAAGCTTTTGAGCAAAGTTCCTCTCTTATATTGGACTTCTGTGCGCACAGCAGGGTGGGAAAAGGTGATCAATAACCTGTGATGTGCAAACAAATAGACATGGTGCACATACAGATCACACACAAGCTCCAATGCAGACATGTGCCGGATGATCTGAGACGCGTCAGTCCAAAAGTACATCAGAAGAGGTTTAAACTGAGCCACAGAAATAGAGACTAAGATAAGATGTGTCTGTGTTACAGTCCTTAATGGAAAACTTGAGAAAGGCACTGCAATAATCCATCGATCCATGAGAATTAAGAGCTGCACCGAGAACCAGTGTTAGCCATTAGTGTGCCATTTGTTCTTTTCTCTCCCACATTTCCATCAATGTGTCCACAGGCCTGTGGAGTCTGGAGAGGAATAATTATACCCTGTTTCTGGGGTTTAAGAATCATGTAATGCTGTTTTGCAGTTGCTGGAACACATATTCTGAAACATTAAGCGTGCTAAGCACATCATTTAGTTTTATATTCTCCCACTTCACCAGCAGCCTGTTTTCATATCTCTGAAGTCAACAGAGAGAAAGGTAATGTCGAGTCAAACACAGAGCATCAGTTGTTATTTTTATTGTTTGTTTTTTATCTAAAAGCAACAAAGTAGAAGTAGATTAACTCTGGATCTGAGACCTTATGTATCTTATCATGTTGGTGGTCAGTATGGTGCCTTCCATAAGCTTACGCGCAATGATTTTATAAGATATTTTTTATGAAATATGACATCTATTTAACATAGTGAGAAGGTCACACAAACACATGATGGTAATTTTTTAAATACATCATAAAATTGTGAAACATTTTGAAACTAAGGAACGATAAAGAAATTGAAAAAAAAAAAAAAAAAGCTTGAAATAACAATAAGATGCTTTTATGTCAGTGGCATAAAAAAGGCAAAGAAGTGTAAATATACCCAATGCTAAAGGACAAACATCAGTATTGGTCCTAATAAGCAACACGTCCTGGCTCACAGTTATATGGTTTTCAGTGACGTTGCTTTCGTGTATAAAGTCTGGGGGACTTAGAGTGATTCAGTGAAGTTGCAACTTTGTTTACGTAGTTTTCATCCGGTGTGGTTGGCTCCCACATTGAAAAAGGCATTGAAAAAACATGTCCTTCGTCTGTTGGACGTAAAAGAGACAGAAAAAGCTGCAGCTTCTTCAAGGTAAGACTTGAATGTGCTGCTGGCTGAGTTCTTCACATTTTTCTGTAGCACTGATCTGCTGTGCGATTGAATCTATCAGCCACCATTCTGCTGCTAATTCATTTCTAGACTTCATTGTTTTTGTATATAGCAACTGTATAGCAAATGTGATCATCTGAGCTCATCATTAGACCATGTCTGTTCACAAGACATTTCTCAAGTCTTCTCCTACTGTGCCGGTATTGATTCTCCAATGTCTGCTTCAACTGTCTGAGCCAACCCAGATTCACTTTTTCTATTTGTTTCCTTCCTTTGGTGCAGACCGCGTTCTCACCTGCAGAAAAACTGAACTCTGGAGGACTTGGAAGCAAACAGAGAAAGCAATTTATTAGTGGCCAAAAGTTTGATTCTTTTGCCAAATCAGAGCTTGTTTGAGCATTCACACCACGAAAATGAAACTGAATATCCAACAAAAAAACAGCTTAGATGTGAATTCCTATAAATTAAAGTTTTTAATCTTTTAATAGATAGGGTCCTCAATTATTTCTCCATAGTGTCTATATCTCATGTCTCTTTTGTCTTTTATTGCAAAGTACTTTATGACATCTGGTCTGAAAAAAATCCTATTTCACTACACTTTACTTACTTACTTTGACCTCTTATAAAAAGAACTTCAGTTGGTGACCTTGAATGCAAAGCTTTCCAAAGCAAGATTACACAAGATACAACCAGCAAGACAACAAAAAAATAACAAAGATGCAACACTTTCTAGGATTCCTTCCCTCATGAAGATGGAATATTCATTCATTCATTCTCTTGGCCGCTTATCCAGGCCTTGCCGGGGTCACGGGGAGGCTGTACCTATCTCAGCCGCAGTGATGTGCAGTGAGGTTTGAGGTTGAGGAGGCACTGACCCACAAGTCAGACTTACAAACATACAGTATGAGGCTAAGTCACTGACTCACAAGCCAGATTTACAATCACACAGTATGATGCTATGGCACCGGCTCAAAACCACAAAAACACACAGTATGATGCTAAAATAAAACATTTCAACACACTTAGCACACAATTAACAGCACTGCAGAGCAGACACTAGACAGTATATCTTACCTTTACTTGTAAATAAAGTCCATTCGCCTTTCCTTCTGGACAAAGATCTCTATGACTTTGTTGTAGAAGTCCTCCTTTTTTCTCTTTTTCTTTGAGTTTTTAAAGTCTCTCTTTCTCAATTGAGATTATTCTTATTATTATTATATTTTTTTGTCCTCAGACCACACACGTTTGAATCAAATCTGGCAGCTCTGGCGTTGGTCTCTCAGTATTAATGTCTTCTTGCTTTGATTGAAAGTCCAGTCTTGAAAAATTCCTTATTTAAAAAATCAAATCCTCAATTTTTAGGGCGAAAAAGCATCACAGTTTGCGGGAAGCATATCAGTTGTTTGTTGTTTTTCTTTGTCTACTTCTTCACCGGCGTTGGCAGGTCATGAACTTTTGATCTGCAAGTTCACAATATACCGCCCCCTTCTTTGAGGCAGAGGTACTTCCTGCCTCGTGGCCTGCCTTTTCCCCGTGGCAACGAGCACGCGCCGGCTCGCACGCACACGCTCAATTCACTTTTTATGTTGCCGTAGAGGCTCTACCTGTGGCTGCCTGTGATCAGGAAACACGGAATTTCTGTGATTGATGATGATGATTTTGACCATGAAAATTATAAAATATACAGGAACCACACCAAAATCACATAGAAAGCATAGACTAAAAGACAAACATTAAAACTTATTTCTTACTTCGTTTTTGAACATCTCATGGTTAAGCTTTTTAACCCCCCCTGGTGGCAAGGTGAGGCACTGACTCAAAAAAACACAGTCACTCCTACAGACAATTTAGAGTGACCAATTCACCCAATGTGCAGGTTTTAGGACTGCACCCGCAGAGAACCCAAACACCCAGGGGGAGAACCTGCAAACTCTATACAGAAGTGCCTGTGCCCAGGACTGAACTCACAATCCCTGGCCCCAAGCACTCTTGCTGTAAAGCATGAGTGCTCACCACTACGCCACCGAGGAGCCCCCGAAGATTGAATAATATTTTATTGTTCACTAAGATGTACCTTATGTTCTTACTATGTTCATCTTATGAACTATGTGTTTATGACTTCTTCGGACAGAACAGAAGATGAAAAAACGAGGATGCAATGATCCGCATCAGAAACATCTCCATTATAAGTTTGATGTACTACCGCTGAGAGAACAAAGCTTTCACTAGAGCACACATTTTGCAGTTAGATGGATAAAAGTGGGATCAGAGTGGCTGTTCTTACCACAAATGTGATGAAACTGACAAAATAGCTGTCAGGGAACAAACACTTAGGTAACGGACGTCCTTGGCACAGTCTGTTGGTGCTATGGTTGCTCTGGAAACCACGTTACACTTGATCTAAGAGGTTGTTAAGGTTAAAGGTCATGTTGTGCTTTTGCAGCTGCAACATTCATCAATATTGCTAAAATAAATGCTTTCATATAAGTCTATAAAAGCATTTCTTTAATAAGAAGGAGATGTATGGATGCTGCTATGTGATAAAAGATTACATTTTTCTTACACATCTTCCACAGAACGGCTTAATATTTGAGAAGTGGGAGCTGATCTGTGTTTATTAAGCTGGTTATACAATTTTTGATGACAACCTTACCTCCAAGGTGCCACAGAAAATGATTTTTCTGTCTGTTTATCAAATGTCAATGTGAATCCTTTGTTACTGGAAGAAGCTGCAGGTTCACTGTATTCAGCAATGAAGATTTGATGAAACAGTGGAATAAGAGCGGCTCAATAACAAGGAAAGCTAACAATCTAAGCTCATGTGGACAATGGAGGAAAACCTTGATGGAAGCACTCAGCACTTTTCCAAGGACAGCTGAAGATGCAATTGAAGCTGTGCATGGAAGTGGTGGCTCATCAGACAGGAGCTTCAACTGCTGCATTTATTTTCTTCCAGGTTTTTAAACTGTGTACGATGCAGATTTAATGACCACATAAAATATACTGACCCAAACGTGAAAATAAGACCTCACAAAAACTGTTTCCATTTAAGCTGATTTGAAATTTGAAGCAATTTTTAGCAAGCAAAGAAAATGTGAATTTAGAATGTTTCGACCATCTGATTTAGAGCAAAAAACAAAGCCGCACAGTGTACTTTGGTCAGAAGGTGGCAGTGTAATGTGTTGCTGTGGGCTAATAGCTCAGTAAACAGTAAAAGAAGATTGTGCAAAAGCGCAAAACTCGACTAATCATAACTTATGACTCACACACCGCCTCTAACATGCACAGAAAACATAGTTACTGGGATGCAGAGGAGAAAAAAAATTGCTCAGTATTAGAGCAAGGAGAAAAACACCCCTGAGGCAGCACAGCACATGCAGCACCGTATGGGGAATAACAGCACAGTGTTTCTGATGGTCCTGACTGCCTCTCAGATTCATACTTACATCACAACCCTCACAACAGATATCTGCCCTCACCAGGCTGCGATCCGAGCTGTTGATGCTGCTCATTACCCTTTTGTTCTACCACTGTCAGAAACCTTAAAACACTGTGATGTGCTTTGTTGATATCTACATGCAAACTGGAGGTTCAAAACATTCACAGATGAGCTATTTTTGAAGAATTGATTAATTATGGGTTGCCATCACACTGCCATTCCTCTGCATTAATGAAGTCATATTCATACGTGCAATTCATTAATTAGGGGCACATATCAGTGTGTGTATAATATTCCTGACAGATGCCTCAACCATTTTGCATGGAATGACTTGATGCAATTACATAGATGTGTCGGGGGTAATAATATTCATCAGCCAGTGTAATACATTTTGTCCAACGTGACATTAGCATTTGATAATGAAGGGAATTGTGGAAACATAAAAATTAGCATGAATGTGCCAAAGCACGTCTAACATATTTGAAACAAAGAGCTTTTACAATGTGCCAAACACACTGTGAAGATTAAATTGTTTAAAAAAATTGTTATGTTTCGGTAGTGTTGACCGAAACCTTTGTTTATGTTTAACTTGTATTTCTCAACAAAAATACAAAATTAAAAAATCACATTGCCTCTCAGGGCCCCTGGATAAAAAATGACCAAACAGACTGAAATAGCTCCACAAATCAGCTTTTTCATTTCTTTATACCGGTATATCCATTTCAGACAAAAAGGCACACATTTCCTTTATATCCAGCCTGAATCCTCAGTGGACAGAGGTTACACACTCATTCATCCCTGAGAGTCAAAGGAGAGACAGAGAAATAAATGGTGTGTACGGGCAGGTCAGCGTGTTGCAGAGAAAGCACTTTAACACTAACATTCAGAAACAACAGGTTGCAGGATGAAGCCATGGAAGCTTTTTCTGAGGTAAAATAACAGCATCAAAACACCTGCAGTGCAGCTGTGCCTGCTTCATAAGTGCATTTTATTAAAAAGAAAGAATTTTGCTTGAAAAACTAAGCTTAATATTTTTGTTTTTATTCTCCTTAACTCCACAGACACACTTAGGCATTTGGCATGCAGATAAAACTCTTTTGATTTCCTAATCAAAGCCAGTTTATCCATCATTACTGTAATATGAGCCTGTGGGATAAATGACTGCATGATAATAAAGGACCGCAGCATGGCAACATCTGCTTTTATGCACATAACTGCATAATTATTTGAACACCTTTCCCTGAGTATATCATGTTGATGACATGATTTAAGGTCAAATATGTTCATCTGCATGAAATTGATTATCATTAGTTATCCGATATGTAAACAACATGTAAACAGGCGGAGACAGGGAGCTGTGTTTGCTCTGCTCATTTGTCGCAGCTTACAAAACGGTTATCTTTATGTCCGCAGGAAAAGCTATTCAGTTCAGTTTTTGCATTCAAATACACATAATTGATGCACAGTTTGTTCTGCGTGAATCAGCCGATATGCTTGTCTGAGCAATTTTGTTGGAAGAATCGCTGAGATGAATGCTTTACATACAAAATTAGCAGTTAACTGAGAGTGCCCTCTTCAGTCTGTGGTTTCACACTGCAGTCAGGCTCAAAACATGCTGGACATGGTCGTTTCTGCTGATTTAAGTTCAAATTATGAGAGATAGCACTGGTGAATGGTTACTAAGTTCATTTACTGAATTACTTCTATACTTCAGTACATTTTTTAGGCAGATAATGAACTTTTTATATCACTACATTTAGTTCAAGATACACAGCTCAAGATACTTCCAAGGTCGAAATTTAGCAACAAAAAATGTATTCATTTAATTAAACCTCATGACAGTGTACAAAGTATTTCATACAATTCTGAGTGGGTTCACTCTACATAAAAAATTTTAAATTGATACTTTAAGTACATTTCGATGCTGATCATTTTATTAATTTCCCTGAGCTTTGAAAACAGGACTTGACTTGTATAGGCTCGGCTGAATGCTACAAAAGGTGCAATTTTTAAAGGACAGCTGATAACCTACCATTTTAATTGAGTCTGTGGGAGCAAATGACAATCAAGGTTCAGTTAATTAAAGTCAAAACTCAAGTGCTGGTTTATTGCATGTATTTATTGTCGAGGTACCTTTAAATGGTAACCATGCTAATAATAGTGAACAGAAACAGGTCCAGGGTACTGAATGTGCTGACCGGGCTGCTGGTTGATGGCAAATTTAAGTTGTACATATTTACATAGACAAGGTGGGATAGTGACAAACATTGAACAAAACACACACAAAAAAAATAAAAAGGTCTAAACATAAAAATTATAAAGCAGATCCCTGGTTTTCGTGTCCCCACATCTGTTTGAAAGTCACACAGCAGACATCATTAGCATAGTAATAAAGGCACTCTGATGTTTATTATATACATTTCATCGATCTTAAATAAGGGACGTTTACTTTTGGGGCTTTCACAGTAAGAATCATAACAGATTTGATACTCTATATTTCAAAAGAAATAAACAATGGAAATCAAGGTAATACTTATAGCATTTAACTTGATCATGTACTCAATGAAGTATAATTTAACAGACAAAGGAAGCAAATATGGTAAATATATTAAACTTATATAAGTTAGGAATCTAAAAAAAAAAAAAAAAAAAAAAAAAGACGCAGCATCAAAAAACAGCATTTTTCTTTTTCTTTTTAAAGGAGATATTCCCCATACTGGGTTTCTATGCAACCACACATAGGATACAGCACTCTGGTTTCAAGGTCCACTTATTCTGCCTTTTACGCCACAACAAAAAAAAGCCTTTTATAGCACATTTCTCACTATGGACTCCAGCACAAGAAATAGAAAAAAAAACATGTTGGCCTTGAATCTTAATGTCGGGTGGCCTCCCCAGAATGATTTTGAGTTTCATTTCAGTCTGTGCTTCAGTGCAAAAGTTTCATCTACTCGGCCAAATAGAGGGGACGGGGAATATAAATTGGCATTTTCAAAGTTGCAATAATAACAAAATACGTGTGCTGCGAGCCTCACAAAGAGTTCCGTATGAATGTGAAGCTGATGTTCACAAGACGCAACAGCAGCCACAAACTTCGTCCACTGCAAAGAACATTCAGATATTTTATGCAGGAGCTTCAATAAAAGACTTCATAATAAGGGCACAGAAAAGATAAGTGCTGCCACAAAATGATACATGTGGAGGGGTAATTCAAGAGCGTGCCTATACAGTAGCCTAGCATCTACGTTTACTCTTTGGTGTAACCTGATCTATCAAAAGTAGATCATTTGCACTAAATTCATTCCTGCCAGGCACAAGATGTAGCTGTGATAAGCTAGTGAAGGCTACAGGTTAGAGATCTTCTGAACTGATTAAAAGTAGCAGATGGGATAAGGATCACAGGAAAAAAACATGTCCTGACATCAAAACTAGAGAGAGAAAACGTAAAAACGCAACATTTCAGTGTCTGTTAGCCCTCCTCTAAACTGACTGTAGTAATAGAGCACTTTATATTATGGTTAAATATGCCTTTATGTGACCATCATTGCACAAGCACGATGTTTGATAGTATTCTGATGACATTCACTGGCCTTCTCATTCAAACGCTGCTTTAAAGAGCCTCTCTGCGGTGCAAGCGTGACCTCGAGCGTGCAAGCCTACAGACGGGAAAGATTCTGTTTCATAAACAACACTAACCTCCAAAGCTTCCATTTAGCGACTGAACCCTTAGCAGAGGCATCCAGTGTTAAACTTAAATTCATTGAAAGAAAATGAGCTAATTGGCATCCTAATAGCTGCTTCGAGACCTTTTTGTTGGCACTAATTATTATGATAGGGTCAAATTATCTTTTGAAAAGCTCGTTGGGCTCAATCAAACTGAGATCTCAGCCTGAAGAATTGACTGGAGTATCATGTAAACAAACTAAATTAAGAGACAATTATTCCTTATAATAGCCTAATTATTCTTACATGCTGAATATATTTGAACATTTCTCCAACTTATTTACTAAGTTAAAGGACCAGTGTGTAAGATTGAGGGCAGTCTGTTGGCACAAATGGAATATAATATTCATAACTAGGCTTATTATAATGGGGTTTTTAAGGCAATAACAATAACACTTTACATATATGGTAGTTGATATGGCAAATTTTACAGCTGGGAATCAAGTGATTTCTTAATGTGAACATTGGACCAATATGTCTATGCAAATGTGATGAAGAGGCTGCCTTTTTTACCATGGAAAATTTTAAAAGATTTTTAAAACTATTATACATTGTACATAAGATGTACCAACATTTTCAACTAAATTATCATCTTTGACTTTCACTACTGCAATCTGACACCTCACCACTAGATGCCGCTAAATCCACACACTGGAGCTTTAAATCAAATAAATGCCCAAATTATTTTTCTTGGATCAGGGGAACCAACTTGCATAGATATTCAACTTGTGCTTTCCAATTATGTCTTTTCTTACAGTATTATTGCATCTATGGCAATTTTCTTGAAACCTCAGCTGGTAAAAAGTAATGCAGCAGGAAACTGTAGCCAGCAGCTACATTTACATGCAGTATACACCAAATGGCCGAAAAAATAAAGCACTGCTATGTTAAGGGTTTAAAAGCGCTAAGAGCACAAACATTAGAGTCCAGAGGACTCAACAATAATAACACAAACACAAATCAGCCCTAACAAGGATTTTGATCGTCTTCAACAGGGGCAACACTCCTGCTGTGATAGGATTGAAAATGAGCATTTTAAATACTTAAATAGATATAAAATTTTTGTTATATTTTAACACAAACTGTACACATCTGGTACCAATACATATAAAAATTACAAGTGTGGTTACTTTAGAAAGGACACCCTCTGATACATCATATCAAAAATATGTAGCTTTAGTAGCACTTTTGTTCTTCATTATCTAGTAAACTTTACAATGCTACATTACACTCCAAAGAAGTGAATGAGGTCTTTTTTTTTTCTCTTCTAGTCCAACAGTGTCACTGCAGCCGTGCTACCGAGCCTCAAAGGTCACAAGTTGTCCTCTGTGACATCTGCTTTGCTTTTCAAGTCTAGATCCACTTCCACTTATCACTTCCTTCATTTCTCCTCAGTCCTAAATCACTTCCTCTTCACCTTCATCGCTCCATCACACGCCGGCTTGTTCCTCCGTCGTCTTTCGTGTGATCTTCAATCGATTTTCTCCACTTTCCCGATAATCTTCTCCTCAAAGATGGGCAAGATAGCGTCATCTTCACGCACCTCCTCGAACACCACCCCACAGTCAAACTCGTCGCTTACCTTCTTGAAATAATACCTGAAAAATGCAGACGGACCAGGTTAAGTTAAAATTTAAACTATGCTTCGCACCACACAGAGAAAAAACACAAAAGGTTTTATGATAACCCAATGCTAAACAAGCAACTATATTATTTACCCAATTTTTATGTACCAATATTTACTCCAAAACATCCAATAGAAAATAACTATATATCTCTTCTAGTGTTTTAAGACTCCAAATATTGCTTTATTACAATACAACCTGATTGAAATTTCCATGAAATAACACATTTAGATTTTCAGTTCTCACCTGTAATTTCCTTTCTTTGTCAGCAGTTCTTTGAACTGGCCCAGTGTGACGACTCTCCCTTTGACAGACGTCCTGTAAGGTATCAGCTCCTCGCAGAAGTAATACGCCACCGTAATGTTTTCACACGGCTGCTTTTTAGTGGCTTTGTGTCTGCAAATGGAAAAGACAGAAAACCATTAAGGACGTCAGAAACTTTCCCATTATTAAACTCCACACTTCAAAGTTATGAAGAAGGGTTTTCTTTTAACATATAAAAAGGGTCCTAGCTTAGAAAAAACGAGTCTGTACTTGATAAAAACTAAAATGACTTGACATTGAAAGCAGCTGCACTCTATTAAAGGTGTTTGAATGAGCTACTTATGGTGGTCATTCTGAAAGTATATGGTTCATCTTCAAGGTCTAACTTTTTTATCATTACTATGTCAGAGGTTCAGAAAGAAAAGAGAAATATTGTGCGCTAATCTTTTTCTTTTTTTTTTGGTCCACATGATGGATGACTGCTACCCAGCAAAACAAAAAGCAGCGTTCAAATAATCAACTCTGGAGCAAATAACTCAAAGGCTCTCTGAGGACAACTAGTACAGTCAGAGGAATAACAAGGTAACAAGGAAAATGGCAAGCACTGTTTCAACAGGATGTACAGGTGAAAACCACACAAATGAAATGGACTGGAGTGAAAACACATAACAGAAACGAAAATTGCTCTTATCTACTCTTAGA
This sequence comes from Hypoplectrus providencianus, assembly GCA_028566105.1. Classification (NCBI taxonomy): domain Eukaryota; kingdom Metazoa; phylum Chordata; class Actinopteri; order Perciformes; family Serranidae; genus Hypoplectrus; species Hypoplectrus providencianus. Next base: position 8,279,124 of record JAOWBC010000458.1, read on the forward strand.
GAAAATAGGTCCTGATAGAATGGATTGAACAGCAAATTGTTGTCAATATGTAAAAACAAATGCTTGTATATTTTGGGTTAAAATTGAGCAACATCAAGGACATTTAGTCGAATCATGTTTTGATAATTTTAACTGTTAATGCATATGGCATAATGTTAAGTTTGACCTCAATTCCTGATTCCATAATACATCTACAATAAACCATGTAGCCAAATAATGCTCGCACTCTGAAGGTCAAACACGTCCTCATTTAAACCCATCAGCACAACCATCATTTTTCCTTGGCCATTACAGCAGAACATAATGCATTCTATTAAATTAGACTTTCAATATGCAACTCTGGCTTCAAAATTGTATTAAGCCATTTTGTCATGATTGATGTTTTGCACTAGGTTATTACTGCTGTATTATGGAACACCGCAATGTTTCATGCACTCAGTGTTGTTGCTCAGCAATCGCATTTAGTACTGAGTAAATATTATATATACGATTTGACAATTATATTACAATTGAATATTACAAATAATTACAAATTACATTTTGTTTTGTTTCCGTCATTAAAAAACTAAGATGATATGTAAGAAAATTGCATTCAATAGCAAAATAATCCATTAAAAGTTAAAAATAATATGAATATTTAGTATTTTTATGGCAGATTTCGAATGGGGCATTTCTTCCTCTTAGGAAATCAAAGCAGGGATTTTTTTAAAGTGGTGCACAGGGTTAACCTTGGACGGCAGATGATGTACATGGGTGTGCTCTGGTATTCATGACGTCCTTTGAGTGGGAGAGGCCCTCAAATGATGACCTTACCAGCAGCCGTTGGGTGTGCCATGGTGCACAATGGGAAAACGTTATCCTTCCACATATCAGATGTTTTTAGCCTGACATCTTCGGTACAAACTTGAACACCCACATTACCGCATCTGTTTTTGTCACTGGATGGAAACTGAATTTTCAGTGACCTCACCAGTTATACAACAGGCGAGTCCGAGAGAGATCAAGACACTGAAGATGTTTCTTTGCTGGTATTTCTGCTGGTTTTATTATTTTGTTATTCTATAGTTTTTTTTTATTTTGATAGTGCTTTTTACCAACATGTTCTTTCAAAAAAAAACCCCAAAAAACATCCTTTTTCCCCCAAACTCTAACCTTTAAGCTATCTTTTAAGATTTTCCAGCCTGGACACAGGAGGTCCAGTCTTTTACGATCCGGGCACACATCAGGTCCTGAACCCCAGTCCTCCCCGGCAGTGCTATGTTATCTGCCTTTCATCCGCCTCTTACACTTCCCCTGCTCCACCACTCCGCTTGTTAAGTGCCCATCTGAGAGGGCAGTTCAACATCAAACAGAAAATGAAAAAGCTGTCTCTTCCTCCTCCTTCTGCCTCTTTGTGGACTTCATGGGAAATAACCAGCAAGGGATCTGATATGTTTACTACCATCAAGTGATCCTAGTGAGTTGTGACGGGTTGGAGAAATAATTCAGTTCATCTAATGGTGAAGTGAACAAACCATAGATGGTCAAGAGTTTAACCACTGCTCTAAATCAATATGCAAAATAATACTAGCCGAAAAAGGAAAAACTACAAGATGCTGGGTTAAAACAAACTCAAGAATAGAGTGTGGGATGAAGTTAAAAAAACAGAGCACACAGGAGGGAATCAGGGAAAGGAGCTGCTCTTTACTGACGTCTAATTGTAGCTCTACTGAAACACACTCCTGGGTGACTAAACTACGAGCGATGACGATGGGAGGTGAAGTGGGTTGCCGTGATCTATGGGGGGATCAGAGAAAGTGGGAAAAGTAACTGGTAGTTACACGGTGAACATACTCGGGCTGGGAGAGCTCGCTGTCAGAGACGGCGGGCACCACGCTGAGCGGAGGGAACAGTGCAGGCCTGACTGCGGTGCGACCCCTCTGGATCACCTCCATCACATACCTGAGGGACCGAACAACCCCAGTAGTTAGACACAGAGTGGCCCAGAGGAGCACACAGGCTAGAGAACAAAAGGGTGACCGTTTCATTTTGACTCAAGGAAAAAAAAAAGATGGATCCGCCTTCTTCCTCTGTGGATCAAGTTAAAAAGATTCTGTTGATTGACCGGACAGATACTGCTTACCTTTGCTTGGGTTGTACGGTTCCAGACTTGATCTTCTCCTCCTCAAGCCGCCGGCGCACTTCCTCCAGCTGGATGAGGGGGCTGGGGGCTGGATTTGGGGGCATGGTGGGGTCCTGGATGAAAGGGTGAGACGGCTGGACGTTGTTCCGCAGTTGGGCCTCGTGGCCTGAAGTCCTCTTGGACCCTGTGGTACTCCTAAAATGCAAAATCGAGACATTTTGAATATCAACAATTAAACTAAACAAATAATTTACATAAAGTGCCTTTTCCCCCTGAATGATGCCTGTAATATTCAATGTTCACAAGCCTGATCACAGCCCTGAAACTTAGTCCCTTTATGAAGAGAGCAAATGCAAAAAGCAGAGCTGTAAGATGTACAGGTGGATGCTTTAAATGTTAAAATAAAGTGGTGGAACTCATGAGAAACTATTTGGTATTCTCAATTTCACAGCTTTCTTTTCAGTTTTATACCCTGTTGTGACCTGCTGGCTTATGGCAAAGTGTGTGGATAGGGTAATATAGCTCAGTTTTAAATGTTCCTTATTTTTTAGGACAAAACACTACATCAGCACCTAGCAAGCTGTTTCTGAAAACTGCATTACTCTGTTAAAAAAAGAAGATCCTGTCACTTACCCGTACGGGCTCCTCTTATGCTGAACCATTTCTTTCTGTCCTTCCATCAGCCACAAAAGGATCTTCTGGTTCTTCTCCATCTCCTCTGCAGGCACTGGCATGTCATAAGGCCGCACCTCCTCGCCTTTCTTGAACGCTCTTTTGCACTGTGTGCCACCTTTGCTACTGAATAATAGTAGAAAACGATCGGTGAGTACTTGCAGAGAACAAAAGGCAATATAAGAGCAGTAATAATGAGGAAACATGAGTTTTGTAGCATACCTGTACCCTGGATGCTCCATTGGGTTGGATCCCATTCCGTCTGCGTAGCTGCGAGACTTTGACCCGTAGTGACCCGTCTCCGTGCTCCAGGGTAAGCTGCCGTGCACACGCATGGCCGCCTCAGCCTCCACCTGCTCCCTGGGCTTGCCGACGCCTGGGTGGTGGATGTGGTGCACGTGTTTGTGGTGGTACAGGTGGCTTGTGTCTCCTTTTACACCGTGCCTCGATGGATGTTTACCCTGCGGCATCCCAAGCCCCGTCCCTTTGCCTCCGGGGACACCGTCCGGGGAGCGTGACTTGGGCGAGTGACGGCCCGTGCCTGGAGACTGGCAGCCGGGAGTCTTCATGACCCGCTGCACGTGGTCGTCCAGGATGCTCTCTGGGTTCTCCTCGTGAGCGTCTCGCAGGAAAGGACCACTGTAGGTGTTGTCAGCATAGCGTGAGTTGTAGTTCTGCGGGTAAGCACCAGGGGGGAACCTGTGACTGGGCAATGCAGTGGCTGCGGACATGACTTCATCACCTTCCTCTTCCTTTAAAAGAAAAAAAACACACAAAACAAAAGAAAACGTAATCTAGATAAACAATCCGGAAAAACAAATCCAGTTATGATGATAGGGGAAGAAAATCTGAAGCAATTAGTCCAATACTAATTCATATAAAACATTAACAGCTTATTTCCTAATTCTCATTTTTCATAACAGCACGTGTTGTACTTATTTTGGCCTGCAGATGGCATATTTTCACCACATGCTAATATGCTTCTTCTCATTCTGACTGCAGAGGTTTGGAGACGGACTAAGAAATACACAGTATCAGTCAGGTTCTAGGCTGCTATGCGTGCATGCAGCATGATTGTGTTTCATGTGTGTGCAGACAAATGCAGCGGATACAGCTTCAGCTCTGAGTGACTGGGACTGAAATCACGCTCTGACTGAATGTGCTCCGGGGGGAGTGACGGGGTGGGGTGCTCCAGGCGTTCACAATAGCTCTCGATAAGCAGGCACTGTGGGGAAAGGAGGATGTGCAGCGATGAAATGAAGTGCAGACGTGGATGGAGAAAAGCCAGTCATTTAGTCAAGTTTTGCACAAGAGCCTCAAACCATTATTCAAACCAAGATGATAATATTTTTGTACTTGACGTGCACATTTGACGCATTGTTGTATAATATCTTGTTTTGAGTCACACAGCATGAATTAAAAAAATATCCAAGTGTAAATTATTTTCAGTAGTATTCCCCATAAAGACTCGAACCCTCAGAAAAGAGATGAGAGAGAAACGAGGGGAGGGGAGAAACGAGTGGCAGTACGTAGGGCTTTTAGTTGTTTTTTTTTTGTGGCCAACCACAATATTTATGTCGGTTATATCTATAAATACGGTTTAATTGTGAACATGCCAAACCAGCTAGGTTTGCTATTGCTCTGTGCTCATCAATTTCTAATAACTGTATCAAAGAAACCATGGGAGGGAGCCTCATCCTGCACCTACATTAATGTAACTCCACTCTGCCCACTGCTGTCTTAAATTCAACATTATTGTATTGTGGTGTATGCAGCCAAATATTTCTTGGCATGTCTTAAATAATTGATGCTTCTTCGTATCTCAGCACCAAATCCAGATATCTGTTTTAGCTGAGCCCACTGTGAGTGATTCATGAAACCATGACATCCTCATTTAAGCCCTTTTTTTTTACCCTGGTTTCCTCTACTATTTGAAAATGAAAATCCTCTGCAAACAAGAGCTGATATTTCCGATTCTACAAGTAGGTGGTGGTTGGGGATTTCCTGATAAAAGTCTGCAGTAGCTTATTTATACAATATTGTGCCAGTGAGGAGTGATAGCAAAATAGCTGCATGCTTCTCTTCTGTCACGGAAACTTTGTCAGTTTTCAACCAGCTTCGTGTCTCTGCAGTGTGGGTAGTACATGCAAATGAACTGTAATTGGCTTTCCTCCATGTTGCCAGCACCTTCAGCTCCTGCATCATCCAGCAGACCTTTTATATTAAGAGCTCCTGCTGCTGACAACATGGAGGGAAGTCAAACACTGTCTGCATATATTACCCACTTTGCACTGACATAGAGCCAGTTGAAAATCAGCAAAGTTTCCCTTTAACACCAAATAAAAGTCCAATTCAGACAAGTGATGACCCTCCTGCTTGCTTTCCTGGACAGCGTGCTACTGCTGCTTGGTCATGAGGCGTACCCTGTGCGTAGCTGTGCCACACGGTCCATTGTTCCAAAAAATTAAATTAAGCGAAGCCATAATTTCATTCTTAGCAGACTGTGTTACAGAGCTGAGGCAGCGAGTCAAGTTACTCATCCTCATGAAATCATGCGGATCTTATCCTCACTGCAATAAAATCTGAGCGTCCATTTTTATTCCTTTATGCATCATAACCATAAACTTTTAATACCATTGATGTGATGGTTGAAAAGCTAAAAGCTAAGCTCATATTTCCTTTTCTAGATGCTCAGAGTATCACTTGATGAAGCCAGTCATTTCATGTATGCCTCCAGGTTTAATAAAGCAAACCCTGAGCTGTGTGATGGCAGCTTCTCTCCTTTCAGGGCCAAACCACACAAATTGTCTGCCTTGAGACTAAGTACTTGGGTGTGTGTACTGAGGGAGATTTTCATTTGTGGTGGCAGCAACCATTTCATCACTGTTCAAGTGACATCAAACAGGCGGCACGCTGTTCCAGGCTTACAAGTGGCCGAGTGTGCAGGTGCTCCATCTGATTCATCGACAAAGCCAGATCGCTGACAGGCCAAGGATGGAAATCTCCAAATGATTCATTTTGTTTTTTTATTCCCCATTCAAATGGCTGGCCTCATTAGTTTCATTAAGGCCAGACGGATTTAAGTCTCCTTTGTTACTGAAAACTTTAAGCCCAACGGCCAGACACACATCTCACTTTCTGGCTCAGAAGTGGGCTCTGGTGGTGTCGCTCACACATTACTGCTACTGATACCATTGGAGTGCTTTTCAATGCAATGTCTATGGCCATCATTTACCCAATCGGTCTTTTATGAAGTAAAGCCTGGTCCCAATGAACATGATTATTTTTGCTGTCTTCCATCTTTGTTCACAAAAGTAAATTCTGCCCACACAAGCAGTAAAAATCCGTCCAAATGAAATCCCAAAACAGCAGCTGAGAGCATGCCAAACCAACAGGGGGCAGTGTATTGGTTTTTCAATTGATAAATCAGTTGATTGACTAACAATTTTTCTCAAACATTAATATTTTTTCAACCTAAACGCAAAACATTTTTTCTGATTGCAGTTTGTGAATGACAGTATGTTAGATTTGCTGCTTTTTTATTTGTTTTGTATGGAAGTAAACCAAACATTTTTTGGACCATTTGCAATGTAAAATAAGTTATTTGTACCATGGGTTCTCGGACATTATAATATTGATCACGTAACCAACCATTTTACTGGCAACCTAACCTGATATCTATTTTTTTAATGTTTGTGATCCATACTCTTCTTCCCATCTGGACAATAATATAATTCAGTTTGTGTTGGCAGAAGCTAACATTGCTCCTGACTTTGAGGCGTAGCCGTACTGAGTAAAAGCAGCTCTGAAACACTTTGTGACAAACATTTGTGTACCTTGTCATGTGTCTCTCCTTTCACCGTCTGAATTGTGTTTTGTTAGAGTCCATTTAGTATACGGACTGCAAACCTCTGCAGCTACTTACTACGTGCTAAATCAAATTATCAAACAGTGAATCTTGTTGTGCTTTAAACAGAAAACAACAGCTCAGAAAATGAATTCAACATACCAATCGTACTCTCTTCAGTCGCTCCTCGAGCTTCTCTTGAGCCTCCCTCTCCCTCAGTACGCCCTCCAGTCTGCTGATCAGCTCTGCAGCAAACCTTTCCGGCTCCACGTGTATGTCCTTTGGAATCCGGTTTGTGCGCTGTGGGGGATTAATATAAAGAACATAGTAAAGCACACTGAATTTCTGTCCCTGCTGCATACCAGCCTGACCTTTTACATCCTCTCAGTGACCATATGAAGGGACTAAACATAAGCCAGGAACATCCTAGCAGTAGTATACATTTGAATTTCAATGAAGAATTTAACTACTTTATCTGATCCTTACTGATAAAGCAGTGTTTGTACATTTTTCAACATTATGAAGAATGTATAACATACAACCAGTTTTTTGGATTATTTTAGGGCTTTTCCACACCTGCACTGCAACTACACTTCCCATCAGTTTCAATAACATACATATAGTAACCTTTTTGATTTATTTTATATTTAAAATGATTTGGGGAACATAAACTAGGGAAGATAACAAGTCTACTGTAATTTTTTATAAAATATATCATCTCTTTAATGAGGACATGAGTGCCGAGTTACTACTCTGCAATCATGACCGTTCATAGATGTTATCTCCTGATTTGGAGCCAGTTCATGCAAAAGAAAAAAAAAAACAGGGTGCAAAACAAAGTAACATGTAAAAAAAAGATCTACAAGCACTGTCAAGTTTCTTATTGCCAATAAAGAGCAGCGGTGATTCATTTGTTGGGGCAGGGAGGTGAGAGTTATGCTTTAGGGATTTGTGCTTTACTATAAAGTCAATTCATGCATCCTAATAGGATGCTACGTGCAGAGTTTTAATTTGACTCTTTACTCCGAGGCCTAATTAGGGCCGGGGTTTTCCTACCAAGAGACAGAGTAAGCTGCAGAGGGAGGCATCAGGCTGTCACAGGGGAGGATTCATGTCTGCTAGGCTTCAGTGCTCATAGCTTAGGAAAGCATCAAGCTACATTTAGACAGCCTTCTCTTTCACCATCAGCTATTCTTGCACTCCATCACAGGCCCTGCGACACAGCAGAGCTTAAATATGCACATCTCCAATGGTGCAGTGGAGAAAAATAAGGCAGACACAGACAGTTAAAGAAAGGTGTAGAGGCGGAAAGTGAGAGAACCCATGAATAACTCACTGGGATATGAGGTAGTGGCACTCGCCCATTTGCTTTGGCACTTTCGTGCATCTCCCGGCGATGCTGTTTGCGGTATCTGTAGGGTGGAACCCCATCTCTGGAATTAACAACAAAGACATTTTCATAAAACATCCTCATGAATAAACAACACAGGCAGCTTTGAAGTTGAAAGCTCTCCTCTGCATTTTTTTTTTTTTTTTGCCTAAAACGGACACCTTGTAAGTCTTGATTAATCAGTGCAGCAGGACAGGCATTCTCACAGGCTTACCGAGTCCCTCCCGCACCACAAGTGGTCTGGCAGATTACAGTTACATGTTAACATATCCATCATTCTGTAATTCCGTGTGGTATTGGTCATGCTGGGTTTCACACTCTCCTGTGCCGGAAGCTCTGGACCAATTAGCTGATAACTGCCTCTAATCCATTCAGCTTCAAACACATTTGTGTCCAGTTGTGCGAGCTTTGAAGTTTCTTTGGCGTAATTCCCCAGTGGCATCTCTGCACCAAGAAAACACTACTTCTGAAATCTTCTTTCCCAAACAGCACATGCCTCATCTACAGAATCAGCTGAAATAGTCCTGCTCCAAGTGATCCCAGATGGTACAAAACATTGCCTTTGGTCTCATGCCTGTGCCCAAACAAAGTTACCAGTGAGAGGAGACAAATTCTGCTTTGTTCAACTCAACTTCAGAGCAGTGACTATAAAGACTCACTTTGGAAACATTTAAAACTCGTTTGTGTGTCACACTTGCAAAAGAGGTCAGTAGGTTAGCATTTTTCACTCATGCCCCTTCTATCAGACATGGTTTCATGTGGACTAAGAGTGAGTTTTTAGGATACCTAATTAGCACAAGAGATTAAGTCTAACAGCTTTTACTGGTTTGGTAAAGGAGCAGATGGGAATTTAGATGACTTTAGTTCAAGCACAGGTATGAACAGGCAGGAAGTGCAATGAAACCAACCAGACGCTCATTCCTGTCTCTGACTGACATGGTATAACAGCTTTAAGTATGAAATGTGTGTGTTCGCGTGTCTGTGTGATGGGAGGATACATACACACTGCTGTCGGTAAGGGAAATGGTTTCTGCGTCGCTGGACATGCTCTGCTGCTCACTATCGTTGGCGCTGGTGGCAGGAGCCATCGCATAGCCAATGTTGACATAGTACGGGTTGATGGGCTCCCGACATGGTGCATGCCTACAAAAAAAAAAGAAGAAATACAGGAAATGCTGAGCAAAAAAAAAAAAGCTTTACGGGAATTTATAAGGATGTAATAAGCATGCTTGAAAAAATGCATTTAGCAGCAAAGTCAGTGCAGAGCTATTTTCAGCTGTTTTTTTCTCTCTTGAAAACAAACTGAAAATGACAAATCAATCATTAAAATATGTTTTGTCTTATTTTAGAAATGAAAATGTGTCATTTATTTACATGTAATTAATTGTCAGGACTGTTTTTTTTCCTGCCACCCAAAACTAAAGAGTAAAGTAATTTTCTCATCTTAATCTATACATGTAACATTTATTATAAAAAACAAAACAAACAAAACACATTTTAATGTTTCATTATATCATATTGGGTCTCTCTGGTACAGGCGTAGGTGTTGGGTCAGTTTTTATTCAGTTATTTTCATTCGTACATGTGCATCCCATAGCTTGGTAGGTATCACATATTTACTCTGTTTTAACACCTTATTTTGAAGAGCAGACATATCCACATGTGCATCCCAGGCATTGTTTCTTTCAGGTTTTAGGATTTACTCTGAGGGTCTACATCAAGATTTAAAGTTAATGTGTTGTTATCACATTTTTACTATCTCGAGAATCAATGGAGGACCTCAAAAATCCAGTACTGTTTGGGTTATACTGACAACACTAGCAAACCGTTTTATACTTCAATGATTGCCAGCGTTTAAACGTTTCCTGATGGCTGCCACTTCCTAGACTGGCATTAGCTGCACCTTTAACCACTCCAAATTCAACACCTGATCACTGGTTGATGGATTCTGATTCAGTATTGAAGAAGGGCTTTGCTCGTCAACCATCCCCACTCTGACTTTGCTGAACACACTTCTTGCAGGGGCTTTGTACACATGAATTAAAGATGTTAGGCATCATCTCGTTTTATTCAAATTGGAATTCCCTGAAGCTTTCTTCCTGTTTGGAATGCAGAAGCACCCAGAGTTCAAAATGAAACCTTTGTGACCAGCGGATTTTCATTAGCATCTACATTCTGCGAATAATTACAGCGCCAGGTTCGAGAAGCGCTGGGACAAATAAAAAGTGCCGTCTACAGGAAATGAGTTGTGATTATATGTGGAAACATTTCAGATGATGAGAAATTTAAATAAATGACAAGGAAAAGAATGACATAAATTCAATCTGTCATTTGATGAAAGACAGATGAGATGATTCTTTGAGCCAAACTGATCCACAGCACTGCTCAAAGTTGTCATTTTCATTATGACAAAAAATGGCATTTTCAGAACCACAAATAAATGACAACAGTTCAGTAAAGCTAATGGACAGTTACCTAAAAAATGGTGAACCGATTCTGTATCATGTTGTTTGTTGATCCTTATTTTTTTTATCTCATTTGTAAAAATACAAAAAAAATATGCTTATATTCTTGAAGGTCTTGTTGCTACATAAATACTGATGAGCCATCAGGACCTCTGAAAGGCTGTTTTGGCAAGGAGGGGCTTAAAGAGACAGGCGCTTAAACGGAGCATTTCAAACAAAGGGAGAATAAAGGTATATTCAGACATATGCATAATATAGGCCTCTATCCCCATTAATTTAACTGATATAAGATAAAACAGCCATAAGACACAATAAAACACCAAGTTTTCCATCATCAAAGACAACCTGGGTACACTTTGATTTATTTTAAATGTAATATAAAGTGCTGTTTAACTGTTAAAGAAAAAGCTATTTTGTCGTCCATGTTTTTTTATGTGCGTTTCGTACAGATACCATGAGCATGGTGTCCTCATTTGCCCTCTACGTGGAGTCAAAGCTTCCACATGCCATTCCCTTCTCTCTGCCTCTCTCCTGTCTGGCCTCCCTTTCATGTTAACTGTCCCTTCTTAATGCTCAAACAAAAAAAGGTTACACTCAAACACACACAAAAAAAACATTATTTCACATCCTACACAATAGTTCTCCTTAATTGTTATTCCATGTTTGTCTCAACTTCATTCCAGAGTGCAGATTATTAGGACCCTCAAAAGCTCGCTCAAAAGGAAAAATTAACTTTCATTAAAAATACAAAAAACGATGAAGTCTCGCTTTTGAAGTACATGGCTTACTCGAACAAAACTGAGCTGTTCACTTTTCAAATATCTCCCCCAACATTAATGAATGTATAGGTCATTCTCTTTCAAGTCATTTGATTTCTAAAAGCTGATCTGAAAGACTATTTAATGTCTTTTGTTGCATGTCTCTGAAGAGATCAGACACAACTGATGTAAAATTTAGTTTCATAAGAACCCATCGGGTGCTGCTAAAAGGCTTTTTAAAAATGAAGCGTGTCTTTCTGTGATTCCAGCCAAATGCTTGATTGCTGAAATAATGATGTGAAAATACGCCCAAAACTGTGTTTCACTCTCTAATTAACATGTTTTTATTTTCTCCTTATATTTTTGTGGAGCAAAAAATTGATCTCCATTGAAAACTGCCTTTGGTTATGTTTTCCAAAGAAAGAAGAAATCAAACACAAACAAACATTTGGATCAACATGCATAGTGCAGATATCCAGCAGAAAGCTGCATGTTACTGAAGAATTAATGGGATGTTACACGACTGGACCGCAGAAAGAAAAGACGAAGCAGAAGTCTGCAGCTGCCCAGTCTCAGGCAGGTCAGATTTTGTCCAGTCTTAACAAAAAAAAAAAACAACCACTCCTGCACCATTTCCAGTGTTTTAGTCACAGATAAGGTAGTGTTTGAAATGTTTCTAGTCCATCCTTATAACACAGGTGCTGCAGCAGTAGAGCGTAGAGTAGAAATATGGGAACGTTTCTGTAGTCTCCAACACACCTTTCAATAACTCTGCTGTGGGTCAACATTATTGCACAGTAAACAATAAAAACACATATTAGGAGGTTGAGTCATTTGATTTGATTGGATTGCAGCAATGACAGTACATGTTGTTCTCTCACACCTGTCAATAAAGACCCCCCAACACGTTGTTTTTGCATGTGTTTTTACTGCAAATGGCCTTAATCCTCAGCTAAAGATGAAACCATATTACATAATAAGTTTAAATCAGTCGCGACATTGGATAACTTGTGGTAGCAAGCAATTACTTAAGTTTTAATTATTTGAATGATACACTTTCATTTGCAAAGACACTTAAATTATGAGCATGTAACTAAAACTAAGCCACTTTTCATTTGTTTAACGTGATTACAATTTCTTATGCTGGAGGATCACAAGTACGCAGAGTGAACGAGCATCCGCAGTCAGATTACTCAGAGCCTTTTAGAGTCAATCCATGTCTCTTCCCTCTGTCATTCCACCGGCTGCTGTGCATTAAGCTGGGCAGACGGACCGGACGGATTAAGACAAATTTTATCCCCGAATTGGTGGCCCCCAACTAATTTTAGATTCGGGCCAAGTTCTTGCCAGGCTGGTTGTCATTTGACGCACAGGGGGGTCACGACACCTGATTAATTTCTCTAAGCGGATGGGTTTGAAATTTTGGTGTGGCTGCTGTCAGAAGACCTGTTCTAGCTGAAATGAGCTTGTTTTGGAGGAGTATTTTGCATGTTGTCAATAAAAGTGCAGCCTAAAGACTGCTGCGATGTAAAACTGAACTTCACTGCAGAACTGACATCATCATTAAGCTATCTGTGGCTCCATATTTTTCTATTTTTCCCTACTTTTCACTCACACAAAGTGACGCTGCTTTTTTTTTACCCCTTTTCGTCAACGTTGAAAGCATCCTTTTTGTTTGATTTAAATGTTATTTAAGTTACATAAGTCTACATGTTAAGTAATAAACCTAACAGATGCTTGTGTACAGCTGTTCATATTTACAACAGCTTTGTATCAGCGAATGGCATTCTTAACTGTTGGGAGCTAAATCTAAAATAAAATTAAAAAAACATTCACACAACATTAACAACAACATTAACATTGGGTTAAAAAAAGACAAGCAGAGAAGTCAGTTATCAGACAAAGAAGCAAGAAGAAACGGAAAAGGAGCAGGATAAATGCTGGCCATAATGTTTAGCAGCTGCAAGCTCAGCATTAATGCCCTTGAATCAAACAAACAAATGACTTCAATCTAAGCGGAGTCAACCGTCTATGTATCAAAACAGGCTGAAAGCTAATGTTTCTCAGCATCAATCAGCAGGCCATCAGCACATGTGGCATTGCACAGATTAGAGCATCTACGTGATTCTACTATGACCTCTAATAGTGAGAATGAAAAGCATTTCTAAGCTGAGAAAACATTATCTTAATGCTGCTGGTCAATGCAGTCACTTTGCAATGCAGAAAATTAAAAAAAAAGCAACCATAAACATACTCAATACTTTCTTATATTGATGGGCTGAGTTGTTTGTTAAAGTGAACCTGGATATTATGATGATGTTCTACCTTAATTAAGGAAAATAAATTGTATTATATTGACTTTGAAAAGTGTATGAAATATTACTCATTACCTGCATTAAGGAGCCCATTGTCTTTCATTTGCAATATGAAGGTCACAGCAGATGTGCATATTAAAGTAAATGGATATTTTGAAAACAAGGCTGCACTCAACATCCACACTGCACTGTTTTTTGTTCTCTTTTTTCATGTGTTTGACAAGATATTCCATTATCATTTCTGCGGTTGAGAAACCACAGCAACAGCTATCAAATCAAACTGAAATCATTATCCATGGCTGTGACAACATAAAAAAAAAAAAAAAAAAAACAAGTTTGGGATCTGATCGAATAGTCAAACATAATACAATTAGTTCTGGAAAAGGAAATAAATGCAGACTTAAGAATAAGACAAAGAAGAGGAAGAGGGAGCCAAAAATTACAGTCTCCAGGGTAAGTGATTTAATAAAAGCTTATGCCTAAACACAATCCTGGTGAACTCTTTCCTTACAAAACCCTGTCCAATGAGAAAACACGACTCTCCCAGAACCTGCACAAGAAAAAAAACAGCTTCAACCTTCTAACAAGTTAACTTCTGCAGCCTCTGACACTGTTCAACACCAAAGGTGTAAATACACCATCTTCCTCTCATCTCTGCTGTCTCCTGTGCTACTCAAACTCTGTTTTCATCTCAAACGTCAAGCAGTGTTCGAGGTATTGTGGGGTTTCAGCCTTATTTCTAATTCAGCAGTTTGCAGAGACAAGCTGTGTAGTTAGAGCTGCAATGAAGCTTTCTAGATTGCTGGGAGGATTTACCTGTACTCGTGACTGTCCTGGAATCTGGCGCTGTTGGCAACACGCTGCGGTGCCGTCTCCATCAGCAGCTTCTGAGTAAGCCGGTTGCTCGGCGTAGGGTCACACTCTGGCTGCTCCTCAGCTTCATGGTCACATCTCCATTCCTCATCTTCATTTAAAGTGGGTAAATAACCTGAGAGCCCCTTTCCATTCCCGGAAACAGAGCTCTGATCGCTGTACAGCTTAGGACTCTCTCCTCCTGTCCGCGTATATTCCAAATATATGTCCGACTTAAGAAACAGGGGATAGGTGTTTTCCTCCATCATAGTCTGTATCTCAGTCTGAGCCTGGTCAAACATTGCAGGATCAATGTGAAGCTTCATGACACAGTCTTTGATGAAGGATTTTGTGGCTGGTTTAATCTGTCGGGATACAATCCCATTGTTGTCCAGGATGTATTTCTTATATATAGCTTTCGCAAGTTTGACCTTCTTCTCCTCGTTGCCCTCATTAGCTTCAAGCTTACGGAAGCCACTACATGCAAACCAGAAGTCCAACATATCTGCACACTCCTCCTGCTTGAGGAACGTCCTAAACAGAAGGATGCCATCTTGGTCATCCAAGAGGGAGTGAAGAGATTCTGCCCACTTTAAGTAGGGTGGAGTAGGGGAAGCGCTTCCCTCTGGCTCGTAACCCAGGTCCAAGTCAGGCCGCCTGGGTGTAGCCACAGACGGCTCACATTTGAGGCTCTCGTTCTTTGAGGAGAAGCTGATGTTGCTGTACTGGCGCCCATCACTGCACACCAGCTCGCCTTCTTCCCCTGGGACTGGAGGTCTCGGAGCGTCCTCAGTGAAGCTGCCACCCAGGTCTGCTATGTAGTCCCTTTTGTCGCTTATGCTCATAGTCCCAGCATCCATAAACCACGTCCCTGTAGAGCCCACACTGCACAACTATTAGATCCAGACCTCTACTTATGCCACTGCAAAAAAACTCCTGCAAGGAGGAAAAATATATAATGAGACGCAGCTTCATCACATCACTGAAAGGTAGAGCAGCCTCCACAAGGCACTACTTTAGAGGATATTTTAGTTTTCAATGGTTAATGGCAAAATAAAATCATATGCAGCAATTTATTAATAACAGGTGCTGGTGAATTAATATAAACAGATCTAGTGCTGATAAAAGGTTGATGGATTATGTGGTTTTATTGCCATATGCTCCGTTAGAAGAGGACTAGTGCTTCTTAAGGAACTTTGCAGAGTTCACAGATCTATCAGATTTTCATAAAAACTCATGTGGCCAGTTTCTAGCTGTACATTAAAATTAATGCAGATTATGCAGGAGTCCAGAGGATCTGTAAATGAGAGACAAGCTGTGGAAATGCTCTAAAACAGCTACTGGCTCACCCTTTGAATGCAGCCCATTCTGAATGATAGGGTGGTGAAATCAGCTGTTTACAATCAAATATGGAGGAATTCATTTTTAAGTTATTTTGTGACTACAATACAGTAAACTTACATTTGAATTAATCAATCAATAAATTGGAACATCTATGGAAATACACATGAAAATCAGCCCAGAAAGTGATAATTCAAGAATACAGTGAATTAGAATTCCATGCACTTGATCTGTGACCACATATTCTGCATAACATCTGCAAACCTAAGCAGAAAGCGAAAGCGAAAGTCATTTGGCTTATAATGTGGTTTGATAGTCTATAAAGTGGTTTGTTAGTCTATAATTGTGCCATACTGAGTCACATTCAGAGTTATGTGGGAGTGTTGTGGTTATCCAAGCCAAGAGTCGTGGCTTCGGTGCTGTCTGGCCCTGAAGGCAGCAGTAGGAACACAGTGTAGTGTTAATGTGGTTTGCAGGCATGTTCTCTGATTTATATGCAAAAGCACGTCATTACTTTACACAGCTTCTCCATTTATAACCCAATTAGCATTGGTGGATCATCACAGTGATACATTCACTTGAGATTTACAGTATGATCTCAATAATGAAACAGTCTCTCTACTATTCGTTGATATGAGCAGTACTGCAAATAATACTTCATTGATCCTTCATATCATGTTCTCCCCTTATTTCATTATCCTGCTATCACAGTACAGGGTCAGCAGCAGAATAGCATGCCTAATGATTTTAGTGGATTGAATATCTTGTTCAAGGACATGCCCTGGTCTTTGCACAGCAGGAAAGCTCAGGGACAATACGCAAAGATACAGCAGTGCATATATCTCTACCTCTACAGACTGTACATACAGCTCTAGTCTAAGCTTCCCAGATACAGTGTCAAAAACCAATTTAGTCCCGATTCCCTAATGTAGCTACAGTGAAAAAAAGGGGGGAAAAAAAGCCAATTTTCTCTGACTGTTAAAATTCACACATCCAGGCAGCAGCCAACATTTCTTGACACATGAGGGTCGGCCAAAATCGTGGTGACCAGTAATGGCTCTGGCCAGTCAAAATCCTATTTATAGCTCAGTGCACTTGTTAACTCTAAATAAATCTTACAAAAAGTAGAATTACAAATTCAACAGCGGCCGGCAGCTGGCTTTTCTCTTGCAGTGATTTTAAAAGAATTTTTTTAATGGTTGCCACCACATTCCCTTTAGGG
This sequence comes from Hypoplectrus providencianus, assembly GCA_028566105.1. Lineage (NCBI taxonomy): Eukaryota > Metazoa > Chordata > Actinopteri > Perciformes > Serranidae > Hypoplectrus > Hypoplectrus providencianus. The sequence goes on from JAOWBC010000458.1 coordinate 8,296,108, forward strand.
CACACCCACTCTCTGTCTTATTCAATACAGATACAAATCATTCTCCTGATTGAACAAAGACAGTAAAGATAAAATTGGCTACAATGTTTTTTTTTCCCCTCTGCACAATCCTGAAGTGTGAGCAGCACGTGCACTGTGCAAAAGGCCAGGTGTGCAAGGCTGAAAATCATAACCAGAACAATGTGGGTTTTTTAAGTGCAAGCACATTTCATGTCTGATATGGAAATGCTAAGGAATCGATCTTGTGGTCAAACTAGCATCATCTTGCTACCTGTATGCGATGATGCATCGGCACGAGAGATGTTCGCCTAGCGCATTAATATTGACATGAACGGTTCTGCGGTCACAGGTGTGTGGCTTGCACAGGAATATTTAGAGAGGTTTAGGCGTGAATTCAGCTGGTCGGAGCCCAGTTCAGGGAAATGTCCCCTTTTTTTTCCTGAAACTGTATCCGTTTGTCCCTTTTGAAGTGAGCCTCTCATCACATTCATGTCTTGGCCTCTCCAGAATGAGCAGAACAGCAGCGGCGAGTGGGGGAGGGGAGCCAGAAACAAACTCCGTACACACACACACATATATATACACACACACACACATAGCCAGGCCTTTCAGCAGCCGACCGACAAGTGCACAACTTTGTCACACTATTCACCTATTAATATCTGCACTGTCTCCGCTAACAGCTGCTAAACTACACGAACAACAGCACGACCGCAAACATTTCCCCTACCGTCAGAGGACACAGAGGGAATCCCACACCAATTTCCGAATAGATTTACAACCAGCAAAGCGATGGCACATATCTCCCGACTACCGCAATCCCAATTTCTGAGCAGGGAGAGGAAAAAAGTGACATATACTTAACCGGTGAAAATCTTCTTGCTGCTTTCGAGTGCATCGGGCATTTGGACCGGCACAAGTCACCGCCAACAGTGTCATAGTTGCGAATTGCAAGACTTTAAAAATAACAAAGAAAACAGTCCGCTCTCCACCTCTCCATGACTGTCTCTCACTGTCTGTGCGGAGCCGAGGCTACACAGCAGATGATGCACAGCGCCTCGCCCGTTCACTACACAAATTACCAGTGTTTAGTTTGGCTACATGTGGTACACTGATTGTTTTTTTTTCTGACTACCTCTATCTGAAAAATTAAAATATTGAAAATTAGGTTATAGCGTTCCCCCTCTAGTTTTCTTTCTTACTAAGCACTAAAATATGGCTCAACATAAAAAAAGATATCTTTCAATCAAAAAGCGAACTTTTTATTAATTTAATTCAAACCTCTGTTAGGGAAATAAAGAAATACATACATTCATCAAAAAAGTAAGCGATGGCATTCCATTGCCTGTATTTTTTTTATATGCTGTGAATAAATGATATTTTTTCACCCCTAATGCAGATTAGATTACTGATCATGTCAGGGGTTTAATAAGGTAGTTCTGATTTTGATTCTTATTGTTGCAGCAAAGACACATATATCCTAATTTTTCGTGTCAACTTTAAATGCTGGATCATACACTTCACATCACTAGCAACTCAATAGCAACTTTCATTACATAAATAATTTTATATATTCCAAAATTTATGAAGCTTGTAGAATTGGATTCCCTGTGACAGGTATATTAAACTTACTTTCTACTGCATTGTACAGCTCAACTCAACCTTTTCTTTTTGTTTTTTCATCAGTAAATGTTGTTAAGTACCACCATCTCATAGTTCCAGATGAGCTGAGCTGAAAAGGATTAAAACTGAAAACCACTGATTGGTCAAAAAGACTCATCACTAGGCAGGACATCCTGCACAAACCCATGGTTTTTACACAGCCAAGCTACAATCAAAAGCAACCACAAGTTTTTATTCACTTGACCCAGATAAAAAAAAGAAAAAATAGTCACGCTCATTAAAGGTCCTACCTGTCATGGCTCCTCGTGCAGTACTGGGACATATAGGTTACTGTTTCAAAGTGTTTGCAGGTTTTCATTCTAACCTCACACTGCACCAGATTACCTCACTGATTGATTTACACAGGTTAAGTAGGGTGAAGGTGCTTTGATCAGTTAAAATCAGCTGAGCATGGCACACGTGTTATCTATTCCTGTGAGGAGATGCTCCACTTTAAGTTTCACTATAAAGCGGTAAATACCAGAGGTGAACCTGGGGGAACTCCATGTTCCTTCCTTGAGTTTACTGTACTTTAACAGACAATGAAAAACTAACCACAGATTTAACCATCTGCCTCTTCCACAACGTGTGCATACAATGACATACTACATACTATATAGATTCTTATCTTCAATAGTGGATTTCATGTCCGGTTGCACTGACCTTGTGACATTACTATCCATTCAATGATACAGTTATTTGCAACTGCTTGCAACATTTGTCTGTTAGATATGTCTCCTATCTCCTAATGTTGCCTAAAGATTTGCAACAACCTCCAAGATATAAGGTTTTGGTGTGTTTATGGAAAAGAAAATGCATCTATGGTGAAACTAAATAAGAAAGCATGGGCTATTGAAATGGATTTAATGTTCAAACAATGTTTCTGCAAACAGAACTGTTTTACTGCATTTAAACAGCACTGTAGAAACATGTGACTGCTTTATAACTTCATGATTTTACAGTACCAAAAGACAAAGACTTAAAAGGATAGCCCAAAAGCAGCAATAAAGGCTATTGTCAATTCCCATGCTTTCATGCCAGGCGATCAGTGAGCAGTCACACGGTTTTAATAAGTCTAAGATGAAAGAGCGATGGGACACCATAAAAACATAAACGCATTTGATTCTGTAATTACATCAAACCGTTTGGGAATATGAGAAAGAGCAGGAATTTTGTATTTCACACCCTGTCTCATCATATCACGTGAATTGCTTCCTCAAACCCAGAAACCTGTTAAAGTGTGCAATGAGCACAGCGCTTCAAATATTTATGCCAGCAAGATATAACATGAGAAAACCACTTCAGCTCACTTGATGCAAAATTGAATACAATTTCAGTGGTTTCACAACAAGGTCAGGATTTCTTCCAAATGCTTATCTCATATCAGAACCTCAGAATGAATAATGGCAGCACTATAAAACACATCACATGGAGATGATGAAGAAAATGCTGATTTACATGCAAATCAACATGTTTTACCTTGAGTTTGATTGTCTGCCTCACACATCCTCCAGCAGTACATCCAGTTACAGAGGATCCCATGGCATGATTATTGAACACGCTGGGCTGCAGTAAAGTAATCATTCCTCTCATCACCTCGACACAAGAAGGCCCAGTCAAAGCAGAACGTCCCCATGATAGTTTGTCTTTGTGATCCATTTGTTCCTGAAGAAGAAGAAGAAATATCTGTCAAGTCTGCTTTAATCACAGCAGAAGAAGATACTGAAAGACTTCTATGTGATTATATATCATTTGATATAACTTGTTTTTAACAGTGATAAATACAGTTCTATCATGATGCCAGTAACTACAAAACTTTATATGCCATTCACTGATAAGTCAGCAAGGTACCCTCTACTGAGACCCAACAGAGGTTATCTGAACATAATGATTTACAGGGTTTTTATACCCCTTTTGCAAAAGCATGTGACACTGTTAAAACCACATCTAGTAAGAATCAAACCTGCACCAACACCCAGGATGATTTTATTGCAAGCCAGTACATTTTCTGTTTAATATGGTCCGGCTAACTGAAGTGCAGGCAAATCACATCAAGTTCAGGTTTTCAGAGAACCCTCTCTAGCCCATTCCAGCTTTTTGTGCTGGCGAGAGCAGAACGGAATTGTCACCATTGCTTTTTTTAAACATGAAAACAGTGGTCAGATTGTGGCGTGATCAAATGGAGGGCAGTACTGATGAAGAGAAAAGAGAGAAACGAACACATGAACGAGTGCTGTGGACAGCTGGTGTGGGTTTTCAGTTCGGTCCCTCACCAGCAGCTACAGTTTCACAGTTAATCAAAAGAGGAGGGCCATGGAAACTACAACACAAACTATAATCACGGCTTCTAAACGGATGCGGCTCGAGAGGCCTGATGCGACTACACATCGGTCAGCTCTGATCAAAAGCAATGCCTAATGTCTACAGACTGCTCACATTCAGAGGCTCAAGGTTACAATAATTATAGACTCAAGCAGAGCCGGAAAAATATGTTTTTTCTATGAACTATGTGGAATTTAATTTGTTAAGATACACCGGAGGTACTCATATGTAATATTTAATCTCTTTCAGTGTTTTCTGTGTCTTACAGGGCATCTATTGAAGCCACATCAGCCAATGAACTATAACTTATTTGTTGTTCTCAAAAACTGGGAATGACATATTTTCCTTTTTCTTTTTTTAAAAAAGGAATCATGTCTAAATATTTTTTTTTTTCACAATTTACCATGAAGGGAATGCTATCCATACAGGACCCTGACCATGGAAAACCAATGATAATATGGATCTTATATAATAGGATACAATTTACACCACTGATTCACATGAATTATCATAAATAACATTTTCCTTTTTAAGGATTACCTTTACATGACATTTTGGGATTTTTTTTCAATTTATCATGTAGCGAATGCTACCCATAGGTCCATGGCCCTGTTTAACCAAGGATTATATGGATACTGTTCATGGTTTATGATTTACATCACTGATCTGATAGTAATATCATAAAAACGTCTTTTAAACAGGGACATCTGAGACACAGGCTTGAATTTAACGCCAGCTCAGTATAAAAGAAAAACGTATGGTGGTTTTTATAGACCAATTTGCACCACTAGGATATACTTTTATCACCACATCAAATGTTTGCAAATGCATTTTGACTTCCAGTAATCAAATATTCCAGTACCACGAGACAAGTGCACCCAGGTTGGTAAACCAAATGTCTTTAACAGCTAGAAACAGCTGGGTGTTCTTCCATTCCTCAGCAACTCCAAACAAGAAGCCCTGAAGCAACTGGCCCAGTGAAGCTGCTCAGCAGACAGGGAACAATAGAAGACATTCAGTTCAACGACTGTATGAACCAGTTATTCATGAAATCAGCTTAACTAGTGTAAACGTATTATATTGTGTCAGAATTGTTGATGAAATGTAGTTGTTAAAAGCCTTCAATAAGGGTTAAATGAGAGCTACTGAGAGTCAATTTGTCATGTGTTTGCTCATCAGTGAAATTAATTTTAAAAAAGTGAAAATTCTGTATTTAGCAGTTTTTAAACAGTTCTTTTTATGTACATGTCTCCTTAAGAATGGTTAATTCCTTAATTCATTCTTTTAGCGACTGATAATTTTTAAACAATTTTCACATTTTTAAAAGATCCTGGTGCAGTTAAGTGTTACCAGAGGACAACTTTATGTTTCCCAATTCAGTCCTTTCAGTTCTCTTTTGTTCCACCTGTCAGTGTGGATTTAGGCTCCCTAGTAGGCCTTGGCTGAAATAGGCTTATCTCTGTTGAAGACTCTCTGATGAACAAAAGTCCATTAAGACGTGTAAATGAATGCTCCCATTCTAAGTGCACACAATAGAGATTTCTGTTTTTCAGATTGGATGTCTTCAAAGAATTAAATAAAAAGTGGAAAAGAACAGAAGACACAACAAACAAGACATGGCATTGTTGAAAGCCCTCAAAACTAAAAATGGCAAACATACAGAGGGCTTATAGGCTAAATTGAGACACTCGAAAGCGTTGATGTGATTAACAAACTTATTATAGATAAGAGGGTTTTAATAAAAATGTGTCAGGCATATTAAAGCTATTCGATGTCTGTTTTAAGTTGTGGAATGAAAGAGTTATATCAAAAGACTGTCAGAAAATGTATTCTGGAGTCCTGCTGATGTCCTTTGTCCTGGCTGAATATATCATGACTAACAAGCCTTGGAGTGGATTAGGCACAGAGGATTGAGCAATTTTCAGACTTGAGTTTATTTTGCTGGATATTATAGCTCAGTGAGCACCATATTCCCACAAGAAGAGGAAAAAATCTTATTAAAAGGCCCATGTTTCCTAGGGTGATATAATACAAAAGACATACATCCATATCCTTGTACCAAATGGCGAAAGTACATTGTCAGATATCTGCTGGCTTGGAAATAATTCAAATTAATTTAAGCGTTCAGTCTAACGGGGTCTTCAGTAGTCTGGCCATGGGATGCACATTCACTGGTCAAATCAAATGATGCGCTTCGGTTTTGATGAGACGCGGGACACAACAAAACCAGTATGGCACTGACATGAAAAACGATAACAGACATAATAGAGCGATAATCAAAACAATGGAAAGTTACGGGTAAACGTAGTTTTCATCCTCAGAGATTCAAAAGCAGACATCGTACCTGCTGGTTTACCTTACTGTGTGGTTCTTGGTTTTGTTGTGTTGAATCGCAGACTACTCCCACCGCTTTTCTATGGATCGAGTATAGTCCTTCGTAGTCTGCAGTAAAGACTGCCGCCATCTTTAATCACAACAGAGTCCATCTGTCGATGGTTCTTCCCTTTCTACCCTCTCTTTCTCTGTTCCAGTCTCTCTGTTCCAGCCCTCTCTGTTTGTTGTGGGGGGTTCTTATTTTCCATCCAACATCAAACCACCATATCGACAGGCTCATGGGCCGCCCAGTGGGGGGGCAGCTTGAACATGCTGCATTGGCTGTTGTCCTTTTCCAAGCCGCAGATTAACTGACCACATTTATTTTTCTCAAAAGGATACAGATAGCCTGCGAAAAAATATTTCAGCTATCAGGCCTTTGATTTCAACAAGCCTGGTCTCAAAGCTCCTCCATGATTGTCCCTGAACGCATCTTTTCCTCAGATGCTCTGATTGATGGGATTTGGAGCTCTCTTTGATTGAGGCCACATCTGTGTAGCTACTTTCAAATTTGTCTTTTAATTTATTGCAGATAAATCATTTAAATCAACACACTGTTTTTGACATATTTTTCCCATTTCCAGCTGCTCCATCATATTCAACGTAAAACTGACATCTTCCTTTAAAGCAGAGCTCAGCTGGAATTCTTTGATCTCAGCAATTGAAATCAAATGTGACCTGAGCAGCCTCGGACTACATTTATAAGTGTAAGCAGACTGTCTGTCTGCATTCATCCAACTAATGCATTTCATTTAAAGTGACACTTCCTTTTTGTTCCTTCTGGTTCCTTTATGCATTCAAAGCCTGAAAGCAAAGGCGTATCTTGTTTACTGTCACTGTTTTGTTCCGCCAAACTCTTTCAATGAACAAAAAGAGGAGTTGAATTTCAAAATGGTAGATGCTCTCACCTTCCTCTCCTGCTGTGTGGCTCGTCCGATCTTGTTTCTGTGGTCCGCCATGACTGGGCGCAGTCCCCTGCCTGCCACTCTGCAATACTTTCTCATTCTCATGAACCTGTTTCTGATTCTTACTAGTGTGTTGCTGAAAGATGAGCATCTTTACTTTATATTGCAGCTTCAGCCGTGCGACCCTATTGGAGGAAACAAGGACCAGATGATTGTCTGCACAATCATATTGTAGCTATGGTAACAGACCCAACAGGCATGAGTGATGTGCGCCTAATTGCTCCGTACACATTAAGCAACAGAAAAAAAGGCAACATAAATTAAGTGTTGCGTAGGATCATATTGGTTTCTCAGACATTACCCATATCCGCCTCTAAGGCTTTTCAAAGAACTGCATCACAAAGTGATATTTTTTTAATACTTAGCATCCATCTGCCGTATGAAGTTGTGAAAATAGAAAAAATAGAAGAAGATGATTGCAAAGAAAGCAGGAGAAAGATGGATGAAAAGACATTTTGAAAAGAGCGGGAGAGATAATATTGCTTTTGTTATGTAGCTTCATCAGCTGCTTACCTTTCAACTGGATTTCACACTTGCATGTCTGGTTGTGGCCGGGGTCAGATCCAGCAAACCCTTCTCACAATGACCGATTTTCTCCTCACCCTGCGCCAGCAAAGACTCCACAGCACTGGCTGCCAGTTGCATTTGTCTGGTACGTGATGTATTTAAACACATTTTATTTCTAGATTTTAACTTGTCAGTGCTCTTTACAAAAATGCATGTAAGTTAATATGAATATATATATAATTTGAAAATATAAAACATGCTTCAACAGACCAGCAGGAGTAATATCCTAATAAATCACAAGATGAACAGAGATATGCCAAATGGATGAGCTCTCCAAAACCTACACTACCTTGAAAGATTGTTCTATTTAGATGTCCCAGTATGGAATAGGGAACCAGCATGCAAAATCAAGCGCCCCAATACTGAATAAGTTAATGGAATTCAGGCTTAAATGATTATTTTCCCCATAACTTTCCAATTGTGACAAGTATACATTTCTTTGGTGAAACAGATAAATACCGTTTCGCATTTAATTACTAAATCCTTGATTTTGGTGAACTTAATAAACTAAACTGTAGAATTTTGTACAGGAATAAGCTTCAACTTTACATCAACATGTTCTGTTGCGTGGTTGCTAAACTTTCCACATCAACATTCAAATATAGTTCATAGAAAGTTTAAGATAAGTTGTTATGGTAACCTCTCACATTAAAACTGCTAATACACATCTCAAGGTGAAGCGATGCTAATGTTAGCTTTAAGCTAACATCAGCACAGCTTTCTTTATGCCACTTGGTACTATGCCATTTCTTCTCAATCAACAGTCTATTAACTGTCTAAAGAAAATCTACCGAAAACAGCGTCTTTCCTTATTACCGTCATAGATTGTCTGTCATCAGTGTTTTGTGTTCAGTTAGCATGGTAGGCTGTTAAAGAGCTGGGACGGGTATTATAACTGCAACGGCTGACCGCTAGCTGTAATGTCACTCATTACACAACTGAGCTAACGTTAACTAAACTAAGGTAACTAGGCTAACTAACCTATATCACACATGGGACCACATAATGATGTTACCGCAAGCAGCTAACTAATTAGCTTAACATTACATTGTCACCGCGCGTTTCTAAAGCGGTGGGCAGAGACTGGAAACGGGAAACAGCTCGCCCGACCCCTCCCTCTCTCCAATGGCACCATTGCATTTAAAAAAAAAATAAAAATAAAAAAATAAAAAGGGAAACCCCAGTTGCAACGATTTATTGTGGCTCTGGTCGTTCGAAAAATCGTTCGAGTCCCCAAGTTAAATTAGTACTTATTAGTATTAAATTATTACTGACATTGAAACTAGTAAAGGAACTAGATAATCTTTGTTGCATTTTTAAATTAAAGTAGAAGATTCCATGAATCAGTGAGGTAAAAAAGGAATACATTTTATAGGAATTAAAGCAATATGCGGTTTGACATACCTGCTTAGGTCTGATGGTTTGGCCCATGAAACATATACAGTTGCCATTTAGTAAGCCGCCATTGAATATTTGTCACGTGTCCCATAGTGTTTAAGTATGTTTACCACTGTATAACCACACCGACTCATAGCTGTGGTGACATGCCGACAGATATATAAAGCAGCCAGAGGAGGCTTGTTAGATTAGTGCAGCATATCATTTTGCAGGTCAGTTATCAGATTTCATACACAGAAAATGTACTTGAGTCTCACTCTTGTTTACATAAGAAAGGAGCAAGCTCTGTACAGGGGAAAAAAGTGAGTCTGTTTAACAAAAATAAATAAATAAGTACTCTCACACATTCAGGGCACAGGGGTATTCTTGCACTAGCACAGCAAAAAATTAGATGATTTTTCAAAGCATTAGACTGATAAATAATTAAATAGATTGCTACAGTAATACTTCTTATTCTCTCAGGGAGTGCGCTGCTTGGTGTTTCCCTCATGAACAAAAAAAATGCCCCAAATCAATGTGATCTCTGACTGGAACATAGTGTATCTCTCAGGTTGTGATGTTGCAGGGGTTTATGATAGAAACAAAAAGAAAGAAGAATCAATTCCATGTGACATTATGCTATAAACTATAAGCCTCCAGATTTACTGAAGGATGCTAACCCTGTTTAATCATGGATGGTTCTACTTGCTTTAAGACGGTTAAATTTTGCTAGATGAAGCCTCGCCTATAGAGCACAGAAATCATAAATGCTACAGAGCAAACATAAATATTCAGGAGAATCACAGCTCAACATTCACACTTCTCCAAGAAAAACCTTGGTACGTGTAGACTGTATCTGCAAATTATCATTGCTGACTTGTGGGTGCAATAAACTTAAATGCTTTGCAAAATAAAATATTATGTTAGGTGAAGGTTTTGAACAACTGGAGCAAAGAAGTCTGACTGGACTTTCAGAGAAACAGTCACATTTCAAGGTGCTCTGTTTATTCAAGAGAAGCCCCCTCTTTTGGTCCATGTGCTGACGCCTTGCTGTAAGCAGGTCAAGGTGAACACTCCACATCTGTGATTTTCACTGCTAACTCATTCCCAATGGAAATGAGTCTTATTCATTTTTCAAACAGCCTCTAGGATATCTGATCCCCCCCAAAAAAGGGGGAAAAAAGCCCCTCAGGCGAGCATTCATCTTTGATGTTTTGAAAAGAAAGACAGTGAAAAGCTGCAGTCTGCTTCATGCATATTGTATTGCTGAGGGAAGAATTACAAGCAGCCTACTGGTTCTCATAGTTATTAGCTATGCAAGCTCAATCTCAGTCTGTTCAATACTGATTCAGAACTAAACATCTTGAAAGTACTACACAGATTGGCCTCAAATTTAGATTATAGATTAATCAATTTGATCGTGGTGACCCTTTGACCTTTTTTTCTAGCACCACTGTTAAATATCAAAAGTTCCCCTGCAATATTATTGAAGGCTCTTATAAATTGATGCTAATATTGCACTTTCTCAGCCAAGACATCTGATGCATAGACTGGCATGAAATCAAGCAGGTGAACTCTCAGGTTTGCATTTATCTGTTATGCAGCAGGAGCAGCTGACTGTAATGAAATTTGCTGAGAATAATGGACCAGTGGGTTTTCCTTTACAACCATCCCCAATATACTGCATTTAAGATTTACACAACCTTCCTATATTTGATATATCCTACACATTTCCATTGTGGGTATAGTCATCACAGCTGCAATGTAACCAACACCTTTAATGCATGTTGTGTAAAGACTGCAGCAGACTATACAGAGGCGAGCCCTCACCTTCTTTGTGCTTCTTTGTTGTTCATACGGCAAGTGTAAGTAGAAGAGCAGAGACCTCTACTTGCTGAAATCTGCAAAAACCAGACACATGCTCTTCACAAATGGAAGATAACAGCATCACCTTGTGGCCGAATTTCAGCAATACATCTCTCTGCAAGTACTGTATCTAAGGCGGTTCAAGTGTGTGTAAGAGGGTGGAAAACGGACAAAGGTAGCGTGTGAAGGAAAGCAATAAGACAGCTAAAAAATAATTTACCGCAAATATCACACGCAAGGCTTTGGAGTAGACCTACAAAAAGGATCGGTGCAGTCCCGTCAGCGCAGGCGCGGTGGCCAAGTGGTAAGGCGTCGGTCTCGTAAACCGAAGATCGCGGGTTCGAACCCCGTCCGTGCCTTTTGAGACGACATGTTCAACTTCCTCATTAGATTTAAATGTCAAGTTGTTCAGCAAGGTGAACGATATAAACAAAACTGAAATCATTTATCTATGAATCCCATTGTAATATAACGGATTTTAGTGTAGATATAAACACAAAATATCAGGTACACACTCACTCCCAACCAAAACTTCTGAAAATATTCAGTTTTTTTAATTCATGTTTTCCACATGGTATATTGACATCCATTCTCACTTCATTGTCTACACTGTATTAACGTATAGCCTATAACACTACAGTATATTTAATGGAAATGGTGAGTTTAGTATCTTTAAAATCTTGTAAAATCTTCACACTTTCAGATGTCAGTGTAAAATTAGAACATCTCAGAAGGAGAAAACCTTTTCTTATTATCAAAAAAATTATTAATTCAGTTCACATTTAGAAAAGTACTACTGAAATATAAGTGGATGGTTCAATTGGGATGCCAGAAATCAAATATGTTTTCACATCGCACTTGACAGATTCTCTATAATCATTCACACACAGCTGACACTGCTAAGACAAATACAGTTTCCTGGGTAACGCTCCATGTTTCTGCATCAATGATTCATATCTGGCTCACGGCACAGTGTATCATCACATCTGTTGAGGTGACCCTTTGTTAACTGCTGCACCATGATAGGAAGGAAACAACTAGAAGCTTTTATGGTGGTTTTAGAAAAACCTTAGTCAGCAGCATCCACAGCACATCACTGGTATATAAAGTCACTCCACAAACAATCCAATGTGAGATATAACACTGCATTTAGCACACAAATCAGTACTAAGCGCACTGAAAATAAGATCCAGATGGTAAAATTGCTGGTTCTGAAGTATATTTATTGTGACAGTGCAAAAGGATATTGTCCTTTATGACAAATATGAGCGCTAAAAAATTACAGATCTTTTCACATAAGCAAAACTATGACTCATAAGCCTCTTGCAATCAGTGACTGACATCTATGAGTAAGCTCATGCTTCAGTGCCAGAAGCTCATTTCCATGGTAAGTTGTATGACTTCTCGTAAGTAATGTAAAAATTAACAATAAAAAACTGATCCCATAATCTATTACAGTAATGTGAGAACGTCCAACCACTTTAAATTTGTAATGCTTTTTTTCTTGCAAAAGGAGGTTTTGTTGCCATTGTCAAATATGACTCGATTGATGGTGAGAGAAAAAAAAAAGGTGAAATCTCTTTAAATTGTTTAAACCTTCAGTTATAGTCGATAAAACTGATGAACACAGTTTAAATTGGAGAATGTCATCATCTCAAAGGAATGTGCACCATAAAGGTATATGTATACCTACATGGCATGACACATTGGTGGAAATGACTATGGTATGACTCTCATACCATTTACTGCAACGAGATTGGAAAAGCAATTATCAGCCCCATTCTACATAGTTTCACTTTCCACAACTACTTTTTAAAGTCCACATATAGCAATGGAATAAAAGGCTGCATTCATTATGTTTTAATCACCGAATCTATACTGCCCTTTCCCATGTGTTTGTATTGCATAGGGAGGGGATGTGTGGTGCATATATCTTTACTGAGTCTCTCTTCCTTTTGCAGGCTTGTTAAAAAAAAAGAAAAAAAGAGCTGCACTTCCAATTAGGACACAACACAATGCAGAAAATATGCAGCCCTAAGCAAAAAAACATGTACCTCGAAAGCTGGAGTTAATTGGCCACATGGGGTCACTACAAGCAAAAGTTTAAACACTTTCACTTTCGTCCTCTCTGCATGTATTTGACACTGCTTTACTGCTTTTCTTTTAATCCTCTTCTGACCGATGAAATGAATGATCAGCCTCCTGGTGCAATCAATAATGATTAATGATGCCCACATCATTCTATATGCAAACAAATAAATACACTTTATTTATGTCACCCTTCATGTAAGAAAAACAGCACAAGGTGAATTTGAAGAAAATGACATGAAAACAAAAAAATACTAAAAAATAAAATGAAAATATAATTCACAGAACACATAATAAAACATGGAACATAAACCCCACTGAATAATAATAGCAATACATTCATAATATTGACATGAGTACCCATGTATGTGATGAACAACTTCATATATCAGCAAGTGCTAGCCAAGATATTTAACATTAATGAGTTCTGTGAGATTTCATGCAGCATATTTATTATCCTTCCTACACTTTTTCTTTAATTATTTGTATACTTGTAAATATCACTCTAACTCCCCTAATATGGCTCCTCTCATAGAATATTTATAGATAAAATCTAGTTTTATTTGTGCATTCCCTTTAAAATGGTGCACATTTAAATATAAATGACTGAGCCACCTGTAAATAGAGGCAGAGGAAACATCTTCAAAGAAAAACACACACAAAGGAGGCTAAAGTAGGAGGAGGAGGACAAAAGAGTCTGTAACACTCAGTATATATTGGCAGCGGGTCTAGGTCTGCCAGGCTGCACACACATTGATTTCCTTGTTTGTGTGGGCAGTCGTACTCTGAACTCAGCATGGATTTTTACACAGTGAATGCGAGGTATTGTAGCACAACAGACTTGTGTATTCAACAACACTGAGGTTGTTGTTTATGAATAAATAAATGCACTACAGCCGAATATAGTTGAACAAATAATATGAGCAGGCTTGGAGACTATTCACGATTTGCCTGAACATGGCAGACCAAACAGGCATACAGATCCTCTGCTGGTAAGAAGTCATACTTTGTTCTGCACATGGTTGTTATTGTTTATGTTTTGAGCTGTTTAAGCCAAGACTTCATTGTGTGCCATCTGGCTCTCGGCTGGGGAGCCAAACAGTTGATTAAAGAACGCAATTAGCGTGGAACAGGCTCTGTCAGCTCACCCGGCAGGGATTAAAGAATGTGCTCATTCATTGTGACAGCCACGCTGCCGTGCATATGCAGGATCGGCGTTTCTTCAATCACAGGATTTCCTCAAAAGTGCCACACCGCTCTAGAAATGCTAATATGAGGTCAGGTTTAAACCAGGATTTGTACGTCGGCTGCAATCATTTTCAACTTTTACAACTTTGCAGTGTACTGTCCCACGAAGGTGCAGACAAGATGCTTAAGAATTAATCAGACACAAACTATGTGATGATCGGAATTGGTGAAAACATTCAAGACAATTAAGTGATCATCAAAAAGTCAAGAGCTGAAATCCTTGAAAAGCCACTCCTGGACAGCAGGGACAGGAGAGAGGAATGTGCTGCCAAAAAAAAAAAAAAAAAAAAAAACACAACTCTTGAGGAAAATCCTCATCAACCTTCACAGGCAGCAGGGAAAAGAAAGGACCAGGATTCAGGCAGCTTTCATCCAGGAGTCTCATGGGTTCATGAGAAAGCTTCCTGGGCAGAGTTGAATCAGACAAACCTTGTGTGATGCAAAGAAATGTTCTGAGATTCAAAATTTCACTAATTATGTTGGCGATTCTTTCCCCTCAGCAGCTCAGATGAATAAACCCGTCCTCTGTTTCCCCTCTGCAAACCTCAAATGTTACTTTTGTGACTTTAAAGATCAAAATAGTTTTGCTTGAGAAAGCACAGTCTGTGTTACACCATCAGAAGAGGGTACTGCAACTGTGAAGCAATTTTTCAGTTTCTGATCTCATGAACTCAAACAGCTGCTGTACTCGCTCATTCTGCACGAAGAAAACTTAAAAAGTTAACAAGGCGTGAGCATTTTTTACTTTATGCTCATATAACACAGATGTCTACATCTAATGCCTCAAATTAAACACATGGCATGTAATTTGTAGCTTTAATTGCAGTACAATTTTTTTTCCCTGTTTGTCAAGATTTGAGTTAGAACCACGTCCACAAACACTTCAAGCCTCTAGAATGACTTCCAGAACTCCAGAGCTCATACCCGCTGGAGGTCCGACACAATCAGGCAAGTGTTTGTGGGCCATGACCCAGATACTTATTTCTAGTCCTGGACTCACACACCATGGCATCATCTCCCATTTCAGTCCACACTTCGGAGCGGTGTGCTCGTTCAACAAAGGAACTGTGTTTCCTGTGCGGGCTCACAGATGATGAGTGTAAAGCAGCAACATCTGGGTGAGCTGTGTTTACTGTGATTACAGACGTGCTGGTGATGCTGTTTACTGGGTGTCAGAGGGAAAAATTAAGGTTTTGACTTGACAGCGGGACTTTCCCCATTTCTGAAGGAGGTCCCAAAGCCAAACCCAAAACCAACGGAGGTTGACCAAAATAGTCATTTACTGCCTGTAAAACATTCACACCCACAGACAATAATGGGTTACATACAACTTCTATATAAAAATATATATTTTTTACAATCTTATTAACAATGTTGACTGAACACTATAGGTGCAAACTCTCTATATGTTCTGGCATGTAACCATAAATGTTTTGTTGCTGTTATGTCACAGTGCCTCTAGTCTAGTGTACGTGAATATGGCACCATCTGCAGGCCAATACCTAGACCTGCTGCTCTGACAGCCTTTGGAGCGTTCCAATGTCCATACCACCACACTATTTACTATGCCATAAAAATATTTAGTCCACCTCAATATATAGGATGTCAAATACAGTGTGCATGAATATCAGGAAGTCATCAGGGAGCCAGCATGCCTTTCTAGTTACTCTGATGCACAATCCTCTGTGCAGCATTTATTAGCATCAGGGTTCAAGTTCAAGTCTCCCTTGCCTGTCCCAACTGCATAACGCATGCAGTGGCATGCATTTTGAAAAGGGAATGTGCAGTAAAAGAAAAAGTTTCAAAATGTGATTTGGAACACTGAGAATTAAAAAAAAAATCCCTTCCTGATTGTGTTTAAAATAGCAAATTGCGAAACTTTGAATGAGATCACACATGGACAATGTATTAAGGGTAATATATGAGATCACCTAATAGCTATTTGGGGACTGTGACTTATTTTGCAGACTACACGTGAAAGCTCCTTTAAGCACAACAATCTATGACCATATTGTGATACTATCAATGCCTTTAAAGGCAATGAGCACATGTCACTTTTTACACATAATGTTTTCCACTGTCTGACAGCAGATTTTAAAATAGAAAGCCTGGAAACCATAGCTCTCCTATTAGTGCACACAGTTTCCAGTAAGCTTTTTGCAATGAATGAAGCATAGTCAGGACTAAACCCAAGACACAGGGTGTCACCTTTAGAGTTAGAAGTCAGTCAACGCCCCACAGTAGTTCAACAAATAAAATAGCTGTTGTGAGGACCGGCAATCTGATCTTTCTCACTGAGTCCTGAATGTGTTTCAACAAAGGAATGCTCAGGTTTCATGATGTGAATCTGCTGCAGCTATAAGCTCTATTACACAGACCCCAGGGGTGGGGTAGGTCTGTGTGAATATGCAGGTGTTCATGCACTGTTAAGAAGTTCAATCGTAGATGGGTCTTTTATTAAAACAACATTTCTGATATAAAAGTAGCAGTAAAAACACTGTTTGTATTCAATGAATTCAGTCCCAAAGGTCCTGAACAGTGAGTTACAGCTAGCAGTATAACCTGATGGGGGACTTTAAATTCTGCCACTTTAGCATGGGGTCATTATCAGTGACTCACATGCACTAACCTGCCAATATGGCCAGACTGGCTACCACAAAAAAAGATTCTTATCTGGAAAAATATTTTGTGTTGCCAACGCTGAACAGTGCAGGCGTGTTAAGGATTTGGAGTGGCAACATTGGGGAACTAAATGTGATATAAATTGTATCCGTTGTGCAAATACTGATACTGGTCTCTCCCAGTTTCAACAAACAAAGATGGCAACTGCTTAATGAACTGAATACTTCAAACGTGTAGTTTATAAACCTACGAGTGACATCTTGTTGACTATATCCATTTTTTATATACAGTCAATGGCTGAAACATACATTAAAGGTGTGCGGCCTCATTCTCTGGTCAGGATAAAATCACTCCACTCTATTTTTGTAGCTAGCTCCTCTAGTTATGACTTTGGTAAAACAAAACAAAAGCACAACAAAAGCCAAATAAGAGAGATAAGTGACATTTTATATGACATTTTATATTTACAGAAGGCACATAGGACATGTGTATGTATGTATGTATGTATGTATGTATGTATGTATGTATGTATGTATGTATGTATAGTGTCAGTAAATAGAACACATTGGGTGTTCATGACCACAGAGGAAATCTGGGAATGCGGCATATTTTAGTTGGTAAGGTGCTTTTCTCAAACATTTGGCAGCGTTTCTGTCGCACTTGCACAGCAGCTTTTCACAATCGTCATCCAAATCATCTGCAATGAAGAACATAAACGTCTTTTCTCATTTACACTGTTTAATTTGTTGTGAATACTTGTTCTCATGCGTGCACAGCCATGGTTGTTAGTCTTATAAACAAGTCTAGCTTTAGTCAGGCGTTATTTGGTGAGGTTTGTCTGAAAATGAAAGACATCTGGCTACTGAAGAGTTATTATGTTAATTAAGTTTAAGTTTCCAGCGTTTTTAGTCTGGGGGAACTCTGTCTACCACTTCATTGAATTCCATTGTAGCCTATCTTGTGTTAAAAATGTAAATATTTTTGCCTTTTATCATATAGTTGAATCATCAGTATTTAAATGTTGCCAATTTTTTTTTACCATTTCAGCAACACTATTATCCACTGATGTTACAGTAAACTGCCTATTTTAACTGTTTATTGAATAATTAAGGGTATTTTAACAATTTCTACATCACATTAAGCTCATTATTTGAACTGTTTACCCAAGGCTTACCTCTGGCTGGAGATCATTAATTTAAAAAAACATCATCAACGTTCTATTTTTGGTACTTAAATGTGTAACCATCATTAAGCATGTAGCTATTTATGTTCAAAAAACATTGTGGTTCATGGGGGCTTAAAATACATTTAAATATATGTATTAAACATCCTGTCACTCCCCAGCCATTAGCTGCCTGTGTGATGTTTTCATAAACCCCATGGATAGATCACACACAGCCTGCTCTGTTTCCCTTACTCATAATGGTGCCTTACACTGAACACGATGCATTAAAAATCACATGTGCAACCAGCTTCAAAATAACAAATAAAATGCATATATAGGAAATAAAAAAATGCAATACCGCATTCAGCTTTCTTGTCCTCACACTTCCAGTGATACTGGGCCGTTTTGGTATAACAGCCGAGAAGTTCTGCATCTCCATAACAGCAATCATGCCTGTGGCAACACCTACGTACAGAGAGAATAAGAGCAAGATAAATGTTTTATTTTGAAGGCTGAACTCTAAATGCAAGCCAGGGTCAGGGAAGCAGTAGGTGGGTCGTCAGAGAACTGTGGTTTGAATCACACCACGGCTATTTTAAAGGCAGGGCAGGATCGCCACATGACTTTTCACAACAGATAGTTAGCAGTTAACTGGTTTGAGGGGGTTCCATGTCCTGCGGCGCAGAAGGAAAAGAAGGAGACGGCAATTAGGATTTGGGTGTGGAATTTTTGGGCCTATTTTGAAGCACCCATTGGAGCATGTGAGTCTGCCGGATTTGGACATCATTCCCAGCTTCCATCCCATCACACAGCATTTGTGGTTGAGTCGACTCATTCAGAAACGGAAACTGTGTGTGTGAGGGTGACTGAGAGGGGGAGATAATGTGTATGCATGATCTGCAGAGTGAAGGGCTAAATATCACCATCCCATGCTGAATTATATCTTTTGCATCACTTAATGTATAGGTTGGCTTTTCACCCTATAGTGTCAGCTGAGTGTTTACATTTTAGTAAAACACTATCATCATGTGTCCGTATTCTTAAAATTAAAAACAGACTTGACTTGTTCTTGGGCAGAGTCTGATTAAAGTTGGTGCCTCACCAGTCCGCCCAGTCTTTGGGCCAGCCTTGACCACCCAGTCCACAGTAGCACCCATAGCCCACGTAAAATAAGGCAGATCTCCCTGTGCTGCACTGGATAGTCCCTGCAAGCTCCAGCAGGCCTCTTTTTGTCCGCTGGGACCTGCGCGTTGCCACAGAGGCTGCAGTCACTGGGAAGGGAAATTAAAGAACCAAAGGAGAAACAAACTCTTCTCAATCCTGTAAACACATACCCGTTTCTTTACAGTCATTGTCTCGTGTAATGTGATCTGCTTTTCATAGATGGTGGGATATTCAGGGCTAGACACCATTTTAGAAACTTATATCTTGAATAAACACTCTACTTTGTGGTTTGACTGTCTTAAAAAGTGTCATTCTTTGATATAGTGCATTATAAAGACCTACCACCTTTATGTAAGTGAGGGCAGGTTAAATAACCTCACTTACACTCCTCCATCAAAAACTGAACATTATAATTTATGAAGTTAGGATTTATTGCAGGACTCTTAGATTTTAATTTATTACATAATGGGCCTTACAAAGAGAAACAAATTGGTAACAAGAGACATTAAATGACTAGGATAACTAGGAGATATGAAATGACATAAAATGTCTACAAAGAGTTATGATTATTACCATTAGACACAAAATTAGACACAAGAAGAAGACATAGGGACAAAAAATAAACAACCAGACACAAAGTTACCCTTGTCTTACCAAATAATCAGATCCAAAATCTAACTCTTTGGGAACAGCCTTCACAGTGTGTAAAATAAAGCACCAACTTGTTCAAAACTTGCAGGTTTTTTACATGTTAGTGTCCACTGACTATTGTCTTATTGGTCATGCTCATAATTTATTCATTCTTATCAAATTGGCAACAGAGTTCATACAAAAATTCCACTTCTAAGTGGCTCGATAATCTCTAAAATCTGGAAAGGTACATACACATTTCTTCACACGTCTGTGCTCCTGCAGAGTCACAGCACAACAGTAAACAGAACTTAGAGGATTGACTTTACACTTACTCACATTTCACACCTCATGAACACCAGAAAGCTTTACTCTGTCTCTGTCTGAGCACCTCAACCACACTCAGATTTGATATATATAATGGGAATGCAGAAAATGTTGTTGAGCAAAATCAATTTAGTGTGTTTGCACTTGCTCCCTTCGAATAACACTTTCACTGAATTACTCTGCATATGTAAACAGAGGCGGCTTCCCTCAAGGCTGCTACCTGCACTCCCTCTGTGTCTCAGTTATTTCAGCACTAGTTAGAGCTCCAAAGCAGAGTTATGAATCACCTTACCAGATAGCAGGAGAAGAATCCGGTAAAACACAGTCATGGTATGCAACAGGGAGCGAACTGGACACCCGGCGGAGTTCACTCACACTCTGTTAGAGCTGCACTGAGTGGAGAGCTTTTCTTAGCGGTTGTTTGAATAATCTCCTGAGCATCACCATTGGCTGGAGGCTAATCCTATGTTTGTTAAACGTTCAGCCCCCTAGAGGAAAAAGGCTGCAGGTTGTTTTTACTGCTCTCCTCAGCACTGTACGACCAGAGGTTCATGCTTCAAAAATCTGTTGTACCAGTTCAAAAGAAGTCCAACACATGTGGGATATAAATGAAAATATAATCACTGTAAAAGCATCTTTGTCTATCATTTAAAGGGGCAGTTTGATTTTTTCAAAGAAGGGTTGTCTGAGGTACTTATCCATAGTCAGTGTATTTCTAACAATAAATTGCAGTGTTTGAACTATCCCTTCAAGATGTTCAAAGTGTTATTTTCTTATCCAAATGTTATTTTGTCTTTGCTTCCTAAACGCACAGACAGACGAATTCTGGGATGCTGCAGTGACCACACGCCACAGGATTTAAGAAAAAGACTTATTTACTGAATGACAGAGAACAAATGAAACACAATATTTTACAAACCAAAGTCACTCCGTTTGAATTATCATTTTAATCCAAGATATTGTGGTTTATATAGTTAAAATTAGTCATTTTGAGCTTTCAGCATTAATACACTACATACTGGATATAGCATATGCATTGGACATTAATTAAATAAATAGAAAAAAAGGTGAAGTATAAAATTTCAAGTTTCTGTAAGCAAAAGCACACAATAAGTGGTTTTACTTTCTCAAAACAACACACACCTAGGCGTGCAGATTATGGTAATTATCCTCTAATAATATAGTTTTCCCCCTATAATCATACCGACTGCATCCGCCTTCCTCTCCTTGTGAATAAACATGCCAGTAGGGTGAATAAAAAAGCCCCTTTCTCCATAAAACAAAGTGTAGCTATCATTATTGTCAGCATGATTTAGTGAGCAGCACTCCAAGTGTCTAAGTTTAACAGCTGAGATTGTTTATTTGACAAATTGCAGCCCTGATCTGAAGAAGGCATGAATTGTGTCATAATCTTGGGGTTTCATCTTTTTATTATGTTTTCTGAAAAGTATATTTTCAGCTCTGTCGCACTGGACCCCATTGTCATTCATAATGTGGTAATGTCAGGGAAGCTAAATCATGAAAGACTCACGCTTTGGGTTCTGATAAGGGGGGAACATATTCACAGTGTTATGTGATTCAGTTCTCCAGCGATGCTTCTGCACAATGTGAGATAAGCGCCTCCTCCTGGCAGTTATTGTAGCTGCCAGGGTGACTGCACTTCATGAGAGGAGACACGTCCCTCGATCCCTGTATATCTGATTATTCTCAGCTCAACCTATCCGTCGCCACAAAACGCCCAGTCAACAATTAGATCATATCGAGATGCACACACCTGACTGAAGAGCCTGAATGGGCTGCAAAGGTGCAGTGAACTGAACAGAAAGCAAAAAATCCCAGACAAGTTATGGCGTTTTAGTGCTTGTTTTCTTGACATTTGCCTGGATGAGAGTGAGATAATGTAGAAATAAAATTCTGGGGATACATATTTTAGATTCTATGTGCAACACTGGACATGTTTCAGCCTGAGAAGCATCCAGAGGATTATGATGTTGAGTTAAGAACAAACTGAGTGTATGTTTTCACTCCAGCTGGAAGTCTGTGCATGATTTTGTCCTAATTTGGGGAAAGAAAAACAAGTCAGGAAATGATGAAAAGTAAATGGGAGGCGAGTTGTTGGCTGTCTGCCTCCTCATGCAGATCTATGGATATACATCTGCTGCTCTCACATATTATGCGTGCTTTGATAAATCTGACTAAATTGCGTAAAGACCTTATTTGTACATGACAAAATGAAACAAACGCAAATGACATATGGAGACTGAAAGAATATAAAACTCAACTGATTCCAGAAATAAATTGGGATGCAAAAGAAGAATCATTGCTAATCTTGTTCTGTATACCAATAAACACTATAGCAATATAGAGTCACAATTCTCATTTCTATAAATATTATTACTGAGTAATAACATTCACTGATTAGATTATTGTGTGTTTCCTTTAAAAACTCAGCAACACAATGGTTTCATAAGCCAGGTTTAAATAAGTGTTGGAGTGCATCCTTGAATATGTGGTTTAAATACAAAATTTTCACCACTGGATGTGCTGTGTAACCCAGTTCTCCTGAACTCCAATATCTCAGTAATGCATGAAATTATAACTGAGAAAAATGTAAGTTTACTGGAAGATGAAACTGAAGCATTCTCCCTGAGTTGTGAGCCACATTTATACAGGATCCAAAAGGCTTAATGGGTTGATTAATTCAAGAGGAAACAACCAGGAACTGTCTGAGGAAGATTTGCAGGAAGGACAGCTGAGGGTGAGAGGAATTTTCATTGCTTCAGGCTTAACAGCCTGAACTGTGATGTGCTTTGTCGGTTTGGTTGAAGAGATGGAAACACAGTGTACTGTATCTATTAGCACAGGGCTTGCATGATTGACAGTTCGAGACTTGGATGGACTGTCAATGTGTCTATATAAATATAATGTCAAGTGAACATGTAAAAGTGGCTCTGGTTAGTTTTGTTTGCAGATAAAACAGTAATGCACATATTGTGGTTCAGTTGTCACAAAGCAATTACCAATGAGGAATGTATCCCCATCAGTATATGAGGTATATTATGGCTTCATGTCTTCAGATTTTGCTTTGCATGGTTTTCCTTTTTTTTTTTTTTTTTTTTGATAAACATTTTAATGAGCATTGTTGCAGGGAGCCCGAGGCCAATGATTTTCATTGCCAACCATTGCTTGTCTGTTGTGCACATGATAAGAACACAGAACTTGAAATTAAAGGGAAAAAACACAATGTCACAAATAACTTATACCACATTATGAATAAATTACTCGTTTTGCAGAACGGCTCCACGAAGACTGTTTATGCGTATTCCTAATATATAAATGAATTATTATTATTATTATTAATGCGTTTTTGAATGAGCATTTAATGCTGATAAGGATGGGCTAATTTTATCTACTTAAATTAGTGTTATGTGGTTTTATGAGAATGTGTAGTTATTTTGAATCAATGTTCAAGTTTAACCTGAAAAGTAACTGTCAGTAAATGCAGTGGAGTAAAATTTACAATTATTTGCCTCTAAAATTTGGAGGAGTGGAAGAACTGAGATGCTTTAAATGTAAATAATCAAGTAAAATACAGATGCACCTTATACCGCTGCGTATTGCTCTATTGATCCATGATGGTTGAAGTTGCATTGTCATTTTCCATTTGAGGTGTTGTTGCTTTCTTCCTCTGTCATTAGGGGGCAGCACTGCGCTGTAACCAATGTTCGATGTGCCTCATGTCAAAGGAGAAGAAGAAGCAAAGGGCGGCCTTCAGCGATACAGCACATCTAGTTATTTTAGCTAAAACGAAAAATCACTTTCCCTCCTTTTAGATAACCAACGCAAGGGTTGTTTGGAATAAATATCCATTCATGTAAGTACGTACAGCAGATATTGTTTGATAATATAGGTGATATATATGGGCTGTTCGGCGGCTGCTAAACATCTACTGTTCGCTATTGTTTGCGTTGGGGAACTAGTTTAACTTGGGCATGCCTATGCTTTGTTAGGTTCAGTGTACTTCCTAGAAACTTAGTCGGGTAACGTCATGTAGCTGGTTAGGCCCGTGTGTTCTCGGCCCCGCAGATCGCAGTTGTGTTTAATCGGTTTCGATTGTTTGCGGGTTGGTACCGCTTAAACTGTGTGAGCTTCACATTGCTATCCTTTGCTAGCAAATGATGATCGCTAACTAGAAGTGTTCCCCCGGCCGTTGGTAACACACGTGCGCTAAATGCCAGGCGCCCATTATCGGACACCTCCTTGTACGAGATGATTCCTCACTCATAAAACTTCACCCTGAGCTTATTTTCCTCCACCGTTACCCCTACGCCATGGAAAGACACGATTCTTTAGCGGCGAAAGCTTCAATGCTCAATAAAGTTCCTAGAAATCAACTTAATTTGGGCCAAAACAGGACAGGCGCACCCTTCTAAAGCTAATATTATCACCACCACCTTCTTTCTTCCTGTATCAAAGATCCTCATTTTATTAACAAATAGCTTTGAAGAAATGTGAAGGAAAGTAACAATCAATAAACGTTTATTACACATGAGACCAGACGATGACAGATGATTGACAGTTTGACAGCTTGACTTGCCGTGACAGAAACCCTCCATATCTAAACATGTTAGTGGTACGATAAATGGCTGACAGAGACGTTACATTCTCCAATAAATTAACTGTTGTTTACATTCAAACGGATTGGTTTTTTTTTTTGGTTCGTGTCGTGTGGAACGCTCGTTTGTTTGAAAATATACTTTATATGAAGTATTAGTCCTGTCCAAATGATGTCCGACAATGGATATCCTTCCTTCAGGTGTTTTGTTGTAAACAGTTTAAACGGGCTAACAAGTTCATCTTTTATCGCGTTTAATAACAAATAACGTTTAATAATGGCTATCCTACAATGTGTGTTAACGTTATCAGCTCGCAAGCTAAGGAAAATGCTAAGTCTTAATTTCCGGAACTACACGTGTCGTCACTACTAAATGCGGAAGCTATAAGCCATGACAGCTAGATTGATTAAATATAATTCCTGAGAACACAACTGTCAGGAAACCAGTTAGACAGCCTGCTGATGGTGGTTTAGAATGAGCAAGGTTAGCTTTTATGATGTCAGCATTGCTGTTTATGCCAGACATCTGCCTAAGTTGATAACATTTTGTAAATGTCATATATACGTATTGTATTTCAGGTGCTGACAGAGGAGTGGATATTAATACAAACATGTCCGGAGCTTGTCAGGACAGAAGGAGTCGCTGGCAGGAGATTCAGAAAGGCCTGCAATTCATCCAGTAAGTGTCATGGGTTTGGTAAACTTGTTATTAAAGTTTGGGGTGTAACAGAGCTTCACTTTTATTACCCTTCTAAAGCTAAAAGAGTGCTGCAGGCATTAAACATTAATGTTAGCCAACCTGAAGGCCAGGATGTTAGCGTTGCATCAGTTTCAGATCTGATAATATTTTCCCCCTCTTCTTTAGGATGATAGCAAGCAAACAGAAATTTGTGTAACTTATGTTTTGTTCAGCAAGATAATCTTCACAAATCAAATACATAAATACATTCACAAGAAGTTAAGTTACAAACTTGTCATTACATTTTGTTCACCTGCCTATTCCACAAAAGCCCTGCTGTAGGTAGTGGTCATGGTTATGTAAAGTTGGAAAGCCTGAGTTAAAGTAGAAAGAAAAGGGATAAGTATAAACACAACAAAGCCGTAAAGGCAAAATATAGAGTAGATGAGTGTCTGCATTTCGAGTGATGATGTTTTATGCAACCCACAACCACTGTGGTCTCATTTAGCCACTTTCTTTCAAAGGGAAACCCAAAGTGAAAAAATGCTAACTCATGTCAAGATTAGAGGATCAATCCCTGCAGGATACAAAGAGCAGATGTGTCTAAAGTGAAACAACCTCTTTGGATCCGTTGTTTTCTCAGTGCAATGCCCATAAGTCTTTCTTGGAAATATTGTACAGGATGAGTAGACGTTGACAGCGACCAGCACCTCTCTGCCTGTGTCTGCGAGTCCTTGTTAAATGAAACAGCTCTCTGTAGAGTGCATGATGCAAGAATGACTTGTCATCTTTGCATCATGTGTTGTTCAGATCAGCTATTTGTCCACGAGACAGCTGATTACTGGGTTAGTTAACGCTAGTTTTGTTTCTAATGTTGGATATTCTCCTGATCTTATGTAAGCTTTGTTTTCATGCATCAGGCAGACTGTCAACTTATTGTTTTTAGAGCTGTGCTGGGCAGTGCAGTGTTGCATTTCATCTAATCTGACAGGATCTTTTATTTGCAAAACAAAAGTGATACTTAAAATACTGCTCTGCACGTCATCGCTGTGCCTATCTGGAAGCTTCAGCAGTGTCATTGTGTGTGGAGTTGTCAAAAACTAAAACTTTATCTAATGCCCGATGATGTAAACAAAAACTTAGTTAACTCAACACCTCAGTGAGCAAAAGAGGAAAGGCAACTTAATCTTTGTTTTGATTTTGTGTGAAATGTTGTTTACAAAATGTTTCTTTTGCTGACTTATTTGCATTCAGCAGTCAATGCTGTGAGCACCTGCATGCACAGCAACTTGTCAAACCACAAATACACACATTTATACACACACCTTCCTGTTTTGACGTCTCAGTATCTGAAGTTCAGGTACTTTTTTTTAAATGACAATGCACAATAGAAAACACAAGCATGAACTGAACCCATAAATTACACTTTAAACCAAAACATAATCAAATAAGGGCTAACAATATAGGCCTATAAAAACTGTATTTAAATCTCCAAGCTCACATGAAATTGAATATTTCACTAAATACTTTGATAGGTTATGGTTGCAGTCTGTTAAAGGATGTTAAAAGTGTGTCGTTAAATCAGCTGGTGGTGGCTAATTAGCCAGTTTTGAATAGACATTGGTGACTGTTTTCACTGAGTGTAAATTGAGATATTGATTTATTTTGAATTCAGTTGATCATAAGACACCTGTTTGGATTTTATTCTAATTCACTTTCAAGTGTATTATTAAATCTCATTCACTGAAAGTAAATAACAACTGCTAACCCCAGTGTATGCTCTTTCTGTTCTGCTCACACTTTTATGTTATGTAACCTCTTTTGTTTTTAGATCAACTCTTCCATTTCCTGGAAGTCAAGAGCAGTATGAGGTAAGCCATGTAAATTCTGTTGTGGGCTTTTCGGCTCCCACCTTTTACCAACTTATCGTGTGTTAACCTAAACGTATTTAGGGACAATTTTATCTAGAATTAAGCTGCTTGAATGACCACACACATCATCTGCAGTGTCTTTGTTCTGTACTGATTTGGTTTTCTTTTTTTCCAGGTGTTCATTAAGGATCTTGTATGGAATCTTTTCGGTGAAGGAAACGACGTGTTCAAAGAAGGAGATTGGACAAAGTCCATCGAGATGTATACCGAAGCCCTGAGTATAGCAGATTACGCTGACTCTGAAGATATCTGTATTGCAACAGGTCTATTGGAAAAGCTGTATGCAAATCGAGCTGCTTCATATCTAAACATTGTTCCGGTAAGCTGGTGGTGACCAACACACTCGTTTCAGTTCAGACACTAAGCTTTATTTTTTTGTCTCATTGAATCTATGTTTTAGATGTATTTTAAGCCCAGACCGGCATATTTTTTAGGTTATTGGATACATTATATTATATATAACATAATAAGGAATACGTTTCTCAGTGTTTTGCTCATGTTTGTTTGAGAAACATATTTCACTTAGAACTATGTTCATCAAAAATCAATTGAGAAGCCCAGGATCCACTTATAAAAAGTCCCTGTGGGGAAAAAAGATGCTTTCAGAGAAACATTTAGTTCCTCTTTCCTGTCAGTGTCCGTCTGCATTGAGTCATGTAACATAGCAATAAAAAACACTCTATCATCTTCAGGGAAACCCCGCCCATACCTGACTCAACTCACTGAACACGTAAATGCAATTTCTGATCTAACAGCGGCTCCTTTGTTTTGTGTTCAATGCAGAGCTGCAGCTAAGCGATGCTTTTCTAACTCTGGGACATATCTTCTTTCCTAGGGACTGTATGACCAAGCACTAGAAGACTGTGAAAAGGCTCTCCAGTTAAACGAGGGCAACTACAAAGCACTGTACAGAAAAGCAAAATCCTTAAAGGAGTTGGGGAGACATCAAGAGGCCTATGAGGCTGTTGCCAAATGTTCCCTAGCAGTGCCTCAGGTAAGGCGTCCCTTCTTCTGACTGTTTTATGTAGATTCGTCCCGATGTGCCGGAGATCCTCTCACTTTTTGTATCTCAGCAAATTCGGCAAAAATTAAGCAAATTGAAACGCAGTCCCGGCTTTCTGCTGGAAGAGCACACCCAGTGGAGTCATGATGTTTCTGGTCTGTTGCCAGAAGCAGAGTTCATTGCTGTGTCACTGTTAGCCTGCTGTCTTTAACATGAATTAAGGTTAGCTTAGGTTTTTATAAACATTTTAGGTCTCTAGTGTCACCATCTCAAGCTGGGGACCGAAAGACTTATCCGAGATTCACATGAGTATAATTAATCTGTAAATAACATTATGATGCTGTTGGGCAGTTTTTTGAATTTGAATGATCAGACTGTATAAAATGACTAAGAACATTACGATTAACATTTGACAATAATCTAGGCCATTATAATAATCAGGCCCATTATAAAGAAGCATGTTTTACAAAAAATAAACGTGGTAAATAAAATCCTTGCAGATGAAGAAAAACCTTTGGTGTACTACATTGTATGGGAAGCATGTCATAAAATGAGAAAATGGTCAAAGCTGAAGTCGCAGAGTGTGTTTGAATAAACACCATCTTTTTGTTTCCCACAGGATTCCAGTGTCACACAGCTGACTCAGGACCTTGCCAAAATTTTGGGATTGAAAATCCGCAAAGCTTATGTGAGGAGTAAGGTACGTGTGTCTCAGGAAGCTTTTTGTGACCACAGGGTTATTTGTCATCATTGTCCACTTTTAAAAAGTTAATTTTTTTTCACATACATGGAGGGTTGTTCTTGTATATAATGAACATAATTTAATTCACCTTTCCTTTAACAGCCTGCCTTGAATGTATTGAGAGGATCAAGTTATCAAGATGCATCATGTGACAAGGTAAGCAACAAACCAGTCTAAAATATATATCTGTACTCAAGAAATCTTGCGTTTAATGAATGTATTCTGGCATTTTTTTCAGTTTTCCCATGGCTCGTGTTCAGTTGAAGATATAGAAATTGGTAAGTTAAATACTTAATGCAATTTTCATGAGTTCATTAGAGAGATAAGGATGAAAGTCACTCATTCGGTTTGTTCCCTGGTGTGTTTTAGAAGTGCCTCAGGTAAACCAGGATAACAGTGTTTTGGCTCCGGTCCCAGCTCCAATCCAAGCTCCGGTGGCTGTGCACCCCCCTCTAAATGAAGCAGTGGTGGATGAACTTCCTCCGCTTCCTCCCAACA
Organism: Hypoplectrus providencianus; assembly: GCA_028566105.1. NCBI lineage: Eukaryota > Metazoa > Chordata > Actinopteri > Perciformes > Serranidae > Hypoplectrus > Hypoplectrus providencianus. Next base: position 8,325,952 of record JAOWBC010000458.1, read on the forward strand.
ACAGCATCTCATCTATAACCCCGTCGGAGCCGCCGGGCTTCGAGTCCCTTTCCCTGCCCGTGTCCGTGCCCTCGTCGGTCCCTCTGCCTGTGCCCACATTTGTTAACGGGTGCAGAACCAGTAAGCCTTGCACGATGCTCGAACCCAGTCACGATTTTGACGCGGACATCATCGGGGACGACCTAGACGATCTACTGGACCAAGCTGGCCCTGAATCAGCCTTGGTTAGTGAGCAGATATGACCTCAGCGGCTCACTGATGAATAAATTGTGACAACGTGTCAATAACTGAGCAGAAGTGTGACTGTTATTGTCTCTTCCTTCAGGTTATTCCCACAGTGAAGGGGCCTCTTCCTTTGCCAACCAGTATTGCCCCGGGCAGTTCCATGTCGAGTCCATTCCTGATGTCATCTCACATCAACCCATTTCTCCACAGCGGCGCCCAGCCGTGCACTGTTACTCTGCCCCCGCTGTATCACAAGTCGGGGTCAAGTACGTATTTTGGTATGGACACTTTTGACACCCTCCACCCGCCACTGGACTCCCTGGATAGTCTAAGCATTACAGACTATAAAACAGGTAGGATACTTTAATACTTGGCCTGTTCACTCCTCTGAACCCCCAGCAGCTCCACAGCTTTTCTTTGTTCCTGTCGTTTACTCACTGCACTCAATATAATACAGTTATTTAAATCTAGTCTTTATGAAACTCACAAATCTCCAACTCTGCTGACAACATTGCTCTCCCCTCTTTTGCAACATGACTAAATCTCAGCCAAATCATTCCTGGCTCTTTTTTTATTAAAGGATTTGGTAAAATATATTTTTTAATTCTAAATTTTACAGGATAAAAATTTTAATGAAATACTCTTTACTGGATGAAGCATTTGTTCAAAGACTGTCATAAATAAGAAAAACTGTCAGTATTTTTTCTTATATAATTATAAATTATATAAAAAATGCATCCACTTACTCATGAATCATCCTTTTTCTCCTCTCTGTTAAAATTTCAGATTATGCTCAGAGTCCATTTATCCCACAGGTAATTTCTATTTAATTATTAAAAGCCTTTTTATTGTTGCGTGCTTTCAATTTCTCCTCCTATCCTAATCCTATTTCCCATTGTTTTTTTCACCAGCTGAACAATCATGACACTCCGATGGGAATGGCTGTGGGAATGCCTGAAGTGAAGGGTCTTCCTGCTGCTGTGGATTTAGCAAAGAACCCCTTAGCTGACACACACGAATTCAAACAAGCATGCTCAATGTGCTACGTGAAAACTGGTGAGGAGCTTTTCTTAAAGTTTGTGCACAAGGATATGATCCGTTTGGTCTAACATGTTTACTCCTGTGGATCTCCACAGGGCCCGGTGTGTTGGACTACGCACTTCACACAGAAGAACATAAATGCAAAAAAGATGCTTTACTCGGCAGAATTAAACATTCACCAGACAAAACGTGGAAGCTCATCCGGCCCAGGCCAACAAAAACCCAATATGTTGGACCCTATTACATTTGCAAAGGTAACATTTATAAACATGGAAATTTCCTCACTCTGAAACAGTTGCATTCCCTTACACATTACCATTTCATTATTTTTTTTCCTCTACAAATCCCATTAGTTTGATTTTCACTGAAGGAAAAAAGATCATAAATGGCTTATTTTGTCACACAGAGGTTAAAAAAGACAGTTCCCCTTGGCACAGATACATAATAACTTGGGCATTTATTTTCCCTACATATTAACACTTAATATGCATATTATTCAAGGAGTATTTTTTTTAGTCTCTGTCTCTTTGTTTCTGCCACTTTACACACCTTGCCTGGGCAGCAGCGCGTGCTAAGATGCTACCTGTGTTGTTTCAGAGGTGGCTGTTGGAAAAGAGTGCCTGTACCCTGGCCACTGCACATTTGCATACTGCCAGGAAGAGATTGATGTTTGGACTCTGGAGCGGAAGGGCTTTATCTCGAGAGAGCTGCTCTTCGACCCTTATGGGCCAAACTCCAACATCAGGCTGACTGTCCCCAAGATCTTACAGGAGCATCATGGGATATTCATGTTTCTCTGTGGGGTGAGTATTTTTTTTTAGTTTGAGAGCATTGGTTTTCAGATTACATATGTCTAATTGTAATTGGATATTTATTAATTTGCATTTAAAAGAGTTGCTTTATTCAGAGCAAAAGTAAAAAAATAAGGCCAACAAATAGACAAATATGAATGTGATAATTCGGTGGTGTGCTGTGCTCTTCATGGGGACTTTATCTTCCCTTTTTGTTGTTTGCCTTGTGCTTGGTATTATTTGAAGCACAATTGTTAGGGGTTTTTGAACAATACTTGATGGAATTTTGGACAGCCCCCTTTCATTTCCGAAGCAAATCAACAGTGTTTTTGTAGGCCACGAACAATTTCCAGTAACACATTGTTTTCAATTTTCAGGTGTGTTTTGACCACAAACCCAGAATAATCAGCAAAACCAACAAAGACGACCCCTCTCTCTGCTCTCACCCTGTCACAAAGCACGACTTTGAGAATCATAAGTAAGCCGTTTCTCATTTTGCAGCTCTGGAAAAACTAATGTATTTATCCACACAAAAAATGTGTACAAATATGTGAGAGGAGGATAAACCTGTGGGCATTGTTTGTCCCCTAGGTGCCTGGTCCACATTTTGAAAGAGAACACAGTTCGTTATTCCAAGATCAGACCATTGAGTCCTCAGTGCCAGTTGGATCTTTGTCGGCATGAAGTCCGGTACGGCTGCGTGAGAGAAGACGACTGCTTCTACGCCCACAGTCTCATCGAGCTGAAGGTGTGGATGATGCAGCACGAGCTCGGTAAGATTGATTTTTAAAATGCTGTCAATGGCTGCTTGGTGTTGCACCACACATTTCTTCCAAGAACCCTTTTACAACATTTCACTACATTTGACTTGTTATGCTAATTTTCAGGGTCTTAGTGCTTTTTGGTTTTCTACAAGAAAACTTTCTCATGCTATGCTGTCCATCCATGATACTTTATACTAGCACTTGTGCCTTTTTAAGCACGCCTCACAAAAGTAGTCAGCTCTTGATTGGTCAGAATTTCTAGGGTCTTCTGCATCTATGCTTTCCCGTCCCTGTACCATCTGTCACTGCAGTTGGGACATGATTGTAATGGCACTGTAGCTTCACTTTCTCCTATAAACTAATAAACCAGAAACTGCACAATCCAATTGTTCCTGCAGGAATGCAATACAAAATTGGGAAGAAATTAAGATCAGCACCTAAAATTACAGGTTTCTTCTAACAAGTGGAGTGACTGTAATGCCAGCAGCAATTTCTGCCTGTGAGAAATCACCAATAAAAGTTTCTAAACAAATAACTACCCAATCAAACATGCTCCATTTTGAATCTGATCTAAAATTGAAGCCAAGGTTACTTATGACTAGAATTCTTGATGTTGGCATGTAGCTATATATAGCAGAGGATGTAATGTTAACAGCTTTAATATGCCTGGAGCAGTTGTCCATATGTAGAAACAAGTCACAAACTGGCATGGATCACTTTGCATACATTTCCATTTTTTATTTGAATCTTTGACCACATTCAATATGAGCATCTTAGCATACATTTTACCATAACAAGGAGCACTTTAACACAATTAAAAATGTACCTGTTTTTTTTTTTCTTTCATTTTCACCTAACAGGTATCACTCATGAAAGTATTGTCCAAGAGGCAAAAAAGTATTGGAATGCAACAGCTTCGTTGCAGGGAGCACAGGTAAGCCATTTACTGATTTTCTTTAAGGCAGCGGTTGCCTTTAATACAGCCTATTGGCTATAATAAATAATAGTTGCTTAAATCAAACATTTGTCTGTCTCTCTAATATGATTTGAAGAAATGTAACCACATTCGTGTTTATCAGGCCCTTGGTTTGATCTTGCCTGGGTCAAAACAAATACACTTTATTACTGTGGCTTTGCTTTGTTGCAAAGATTTAACCAGCCTTTCAAATGTCATCTGCAGCTTTCCAGCACACAGAGGAGGTTCGGGCCTCCAAATCTGAAGATGATGTTTGTTTGTGGCCAGTGCTGGAGAAATGGCCAACTAAGTGAAGCCGACAAAAACAAGAAGTATTGCTCAGCCAAAGCGAGACACACGTGAGTGCTGCTAAGTCTTAAACGCACGAGTCGGGGACAGGAGGGTGTATTGATATGTGGATCGGTGCAATCCACAAACTCAGATTTCTGTCTTCATGTTTTAGGTGGGCAAAAGACAGGCGGGTGGTGCTTGTAAGTTCCCATGAAAGGAAAAAGTGGACGACCGTTAGACCACTTCCAACCAAAAAACCCATCCCATCTCAATTTGAGGTACGTGCCAAACATTTTGCTACCCCGCTGTTTGTTCTTTGTTCCTGATGAAGAACAAATCTCCTGCAATGGTCACCAAATGTTACTTTTTCCTTTATTAGATTTGCATGCATGTGACTGCTGGCAAGAAGTGCCAGTACATTGGGAATTGCACGTTTGCTCACAGCGTAGAAGAAAGAGACCTTTGGACCTACATGAAGGAAAACAACAGTGAGTTCTATCAAGGAGACGTGCTGGTGGAATTTAATTAGAAGGATTTAATTAGTATGTGATGCACCCAAAAGTAATCACTCATTTTATCCCGTTTAGTTCCAGATATGGATCAGCTATATGAGCAGTGGCTGCAGTCTCAGAGGCCTGGCTGGGGTGAGGAGACCTCCAATAACTCCATCAGGGAGAATGGCAAACAGATCCACATGCCAACAGACTACGCTGAGGAAGTGGTGAGTGTAAAAGCCGTGAAACGAATCAGCGCTCTCGTTTACAAGACAGACAAGTAAAACCATATTCCAAGTTTGAGTCAAAACCTGCAGCTCAATTCAGTTTGTTTTCCTTTTTCAGTTTGCAGTTTAGGCTCTTTAACTGTTACACTGCCCTGTTATGACTCATTAGCAGTGTTGTGTAGCTTTCTTTTGGCACATAATCATTAAGTTGTCAAAAACTGAATGCAGTAACAACTGTTTTTGTCAAGTGGTTAAATTGTGAGAACATTTTAATAGAATTTAGTTTTTAACATGGTTACTTGCCAAGTGATTTAAAATAAACAGTGATACATCTGAATGCAATAGACAGTAATTAGTCATTCGTGTAAATGAGATGGCTCCTTGTTTTTTCACAGGCTGGCAATCACTGTTGGCTGTGTGGTAAAAACTGTAACAGCGAGAAGCAGTGGCAGCAGCATATCACTTCAGAAAAACACAAAGACAGAGTTTTCAACTCTGAGGATGATCAGAACTGCTGGCAGTATCGGTTTCCCACAGGCACTTTCAAAGTTTGTGAGAGGTAAGATTATCAGCCACAGCACACTGTAAGTCTCTGGTTACCAGGCTTAAGTCCAGTGGTTTTTGATGGTTGATCTTTTGATTTTGTGTTCTGACAGGTTCCTCAAAGGCACATGCACAGAGGATGACTTGTGTAAGCTGGCACACGGGGAGCAGGAACTAAAAGAGTGGATGGAGCGCAGGGAATTCCTTTTGATGAAACTTGCCAAAGCCAGAAAAGACCATCTTATAGCTCCAAATGACAATGACTTTGGAAAATACAGTTTTCTGCTTAAAGACATTATATAATGATGTGATGACAATATTCATTCTCAGTTGCGAATATGCAGTATTCAAACAGTCGAGTCAGGTGATCCTCAATGGCCTCTGAGGTGCACAGGAAACAGCCTGAACACAGCATGATTTTAAAGAGGGCGTCCAGGACCGGCCCTCTGACGGGTGGCTGGTTTATTCTGATCTGAACTTCAGGAGTGTTATTGTAAACAGCTGAGTGGAAAACACTTGAAGCTTTGCTATGCACCATTTACAAGGATCTCTGTAAATGATGCTGAAAAAGGCATGTGTTGATCAGAGACGTGTTCAGATACAGCTGACCTTACAGTAATTTGTTTTCATAAGCGGTTTGTACATGTTAATGACCTTCACCCTTCAATATGTTTAAGTATGGGATACTTAAAATTGAGAGTTCATTTGACATTCTCTTATTTTAAACTGTCAGCATAGGTCATTTTCACTTATTCTAATAGTGTTACCAGTGTAATGGGCACCACACTAAATAAATCTTTTTTTAATCTGTGTTACACTGCTTTGTGCTTTATTAATCAGTGGTGGAAGAAGAATTCAGGTCGTTTGCTAAATAATTAAATGTATAAAGACTACGCTTAAAATACTCTCACTTCTTGATTGTGTTAATCTATTTTGTAATGTAAATCATCTTTATTTAATAATACAGCTATATAAATGCCATATTAAGATGAAGCCAGTGGTGTAATCTGAGAGACTCATTCAAAATGAGTTAATATAAAATGCAAATATAGGTGTGATTTTTTTTTCTAGCATCAGCTGATCATCTCAAGGCAATAAGAAGCCTAGATACCTAGATATTAGCTTCTTTATTTGACCTCCTTGCAGTTATGTAAGCATGAAACTTCACAGTGCACATAAAATCACAAGTCTGTTTCCACATGTCCAAGTCTTTGTCCCCCCGCATCACAGTCACAAGCCTGACATCCAGTACAGTCTGTTCCTCAGTGCTGTGAGATGGGTTTTACATTTGTCAAGGGATGCTTCAATGCCACATACCCAGCTGGACACACATGACAGGAGCAGGTCATCCCGCCACCAACAGCTCTGCATTCAGGCCAGCACCTGCTGCAGCTCCTCCACCTCAAGCTTCCACATCCGTCTGTGGAGCGCGGCGAGCTCTGAGAGGTCTGCCATCTTCACGGCACGGATGACTGGCTCCGGGGAGACAGACTGAATGACACCCATCACCATGACATATTTGCCTGTAAAAACAGCAGCAGGTGGCCAATTGTTCAGTGACAATAGATTCAAGGAAAACAAGATGGTAAGGAGGGGAGATGTGGCTGTTTTTCTGATTGAGATATTCAATCAGTTCAGTCCTTGTGAAAGCATGTTCCTGCTGGAACAAACAAAAAGCTTAGCTGTGGTACACTTTTATGTACTTAAAATCAAAGTCTAGGTAAAGTTTTCATTTATTTACTTTATGGAGGTCTTGTTACGTGTATGTTTTTTGTTTTATTTTTTTTTTTAGAAAAGTTAAATAAAAGTTAACCCATTCAGGGACAATCATCTTAAACAGCTAACTGTCGAATCAGAAACCAACTTCACCTTGGGACAAACATGGTTTCCCTTTTGGGATGTTGCTGACGCCTTGAACAGTAAAAGTCCCCGTCTCATCCATCAGCAGCACGGTGTTTCCGTCCTGCTGGACGTCTAATACAGTCCCCTGCATCCACACCATTGAGACCAGCAGAGAGCGACCCCTGCCCGGCCTGATAACATAGCCGTCCCCGTTGTCAGCTGTCCCCCGGCTCTCTGCTGTCCTCAGCTGACTCGACAACACTTTGACCGACAGTGGACGTTTCCTCTCTGCGGTTGTTGCCGACGTTTTGTTCATTGCCGACTGTTTCAACTATCTAACGGTGGTCCAAACTGACAAACATTTGCATTACCCGCGTCCCGCCACGCAATGTTGTCCCGGAAGTTGTTGCCGTGGTTTTATCATCTTCAATTCCGGCCAGGACTACTTCAGAATAAAAGCACCAACTTAATCGGTCTCTGGCTATCAGCCATCACAAAATAAAACTGCCTCTTGTATATATTTTTGAGAACATGGAAGGGGTAGGTTTGGATACATGTATTGTATTAAGAATCACACTATCATTTAACAGTTTTATTGTAGGAAGGTCTAGCTTATACAAGTTTGTTTGAAAATGGTTTACTTCTGACAGTTCTGACTTTTTTACATTACATGAAAATAAATGACATGATAATTAAATTTTAAAATGTATTTGCATATAAAGACATATGAACAAAAATTTACTGAGCTGTTTTTCTGCCACCAATCTCAGCAACTTGGAGGTGTGAACTTCTATTTGTTAACATAGCTAGTGTTGAAATACTGAATAAGATGAAAACATCCTATCACTTTGATGAACAGTTGTGAAAACTACAGCATGGGATAATAAGACGTTGTTCTACTCCTTAATTAACACTGGTGTCATGCCGACTTGAAATAATACACCAACTAACCCTGTTATGAAAATAGTGATGAGATGAGAATGTATCACATGGATTTGAGTCACCCCAGTAATTACCAAGAAATAAAGTTTGGAACACAACTTAGTGTTTCTTTAAAGACAATATAATATACTCAGAAGAGGCTTTCAGCTGAACAAGAACTTTATGTGGGATGTATTTAAGCAGCTCTGTTCTGAGGCCAAGACCAAACATTTTAGCCATTAAACTAAAAGCCATGTTTAATATAAGGGAAATGGCACACATAGCACATCAGGACTAGAAGGCCTCATAAATGCAGAGAAACCCTGCATGAAAACACTACAGTCTGCAAAAGAACTGCTACTTGGGATTTCTATTTTTCAGCAAGACAATAACCCTTTTAAGACTCACTGTTAAAGTCCTGCAGCGTTCAAATCCAGACCATAATCCCATCCACAATTTATGCTAGGAGCTGTTGCTGTTCACTCAAAGGCTGCATGAACGAGTTTCAGCTGCTTTGCAAAGAGACTGGGAAAACCAGCCTTGTTCAAATGTGAATAACTTTGGTTCCCAACAAGGTGAATCAAAAGTAAGGATACAACACTGAACACAGAAAAGACAAACAACAATGCCCTCATGCATTCATTTCATTAAATAAGTTTTATTTCTTTAAGAATAACTGAAGAAAAGTGTTAGCAATTTCTGTACAATTGTTTTATAATTTTCCCTTGGATTTGCTGAAAACCTTGAATGATCAAGAGGGCTGAGAAATGTTATGCTGCCACATAGTGCACTTTAACCTAAAAACAATATGATTAGTCCACAGGCATCTGTCCATTTCCTTTGACTGTATTCCAAGAAGTTCCTTAAGCCTTGCTGTTGACTCCGGTTTAATATTTCATTGGCTCCTCTTCTCAATCCCAGTTCAAATAAAAGAGGCACATTAGAAATACTGCCATTTTCCAAGGACTGTGTCTTTGATTGCATCGACAAACTGTGCAGGCACCCAGTACACCCAATATTGAGACGCTTCTGTGGGACCCAACTGAAAAGCCTAGAGAAGTGGGGAAATAAAATGGGAAGCACATTAAATGTTATTCAGATAAAAACAAACTGTGAACAGAGACATTTTTGGTATGGTAACTATTTTTGGTTGCAAATGAATTAATCTTTGGATATTAAATGAGATCTAAAACTAAGTCAGCTGGAATTAAAGCATGCATATATTTGCAACACAACAATGCTTTTAAATAAATCTACATTCAAGGACCTGATAGCATTTTGATTAGACCTTCAATTAAAATGAAGTCACTCCAAAAAAAAACTTGAAAAGCAAAACTAATGAATTACCCTATACCTACTTTTTGTTTAACTTTGGAAGTTAAAATGAACTGTCTGGATTCCTAAAAACAATGATGAGCTTGCAATTTAAGAGGAAAAACTCTCTGCCCACTGACATTTTAAATCCTCATCTCTTCTTGCGCCTCCTCCTATTGACTCCTAATGATGCAGAAATAAGTTGTGATGGAGTAGCTGGCATCAAATGTAATTCTTGAGCCAAACATTGCAACACAAAGCAATGTCAATGTAAATCCACTATTTTGCACTCTGGCTGTATTAGTCCTTTGATCCTTACTATGACAGACAGCTATTTCAAACAGGAATAAACTCCCACATGTAACCGGCCACACACTCCTCGTGATCTACATGTTCAGTCAGTGGGAGATGGAAATCTAGAAATCACCTCAATTTATTTCCTCAAACAGCAGCTTAAATTTCACTATTCTGCTGGAATACACTCATGGCTAACCACCATGTTATCAAAAGCATTATAATGTCAAAATTTACGACATTTAAATATATAAGCTCAGGCTCAAATCAGTTATCTAGCTGACAGAAACATCAAGAGTTTTCCAACATTCTCCTGAAGTGTAAGTTTTTGTATCATTTCTGTTATGACACTTTATTTTGCTCTCTTAAAAACAGATCATGATGCCTGTGAGACTATGTGATTCTATTAAGTTACTTGTTCTGGGATTTCCATTTCACTGACAAAGAAGAACACAAAAGCTTTCAGACACAAAGGTTAATCTAGAGAAAGCGCTGACATTTCCCGCTCCACTGCAGAGTCCAAAACCGCAAAACGATGACCTCCCCCATCACTCTGACAACAGTGATCTCAGGGAACAGCTCAACCTGCACTGTTCGCTTGCAGAAAACACCCTTTATAGATGAAGCATAACTGAGCTAAACATATCAGACCACAACAAACACATCTGAGGGGTGTGCCATGGAGCAAATGAATGAGAGCGAGGGTTTCTTTAGCTCAGTAGCTCAACAAAGCCTGAAACCCTGATTACAGATAACGGGTAGTAAGAAGCTGGTTATCACTTTGATCTGCTAACCCAGTCTTTCTATCTCAGGCTCTGTGCATGCTCCCATAAAAGGGGACAGTTGGAGTGTCATTTGACTCTCTCTACTGGTAAACTGATCACATTTCACCTGCTATGAAGAATATAAAATAATATTCCAGCAAACAGCCATACTGGTGCTGCAAATAAGGTTGTTTGTAGATAATTACTAGTGTGAATTCCTAAGTTAATGTATTATTTATACCACTCAATGAACTTTAAGCACCTACTGTTTATTCCTAATGTGACAGCTGCATATTCAGCAGATTTAAAAGTTATATTTAGGTCTGCCATCACCCCATAATAAAAGTCACCAATGTCTGGCCTGGTCGAAGTGAATACATCTGTAATAAATACTAACAGGCTTTATATGACTTGTAAAAAACAGGCAAAGTTTCAACCTTATTGTGTGAATGCATAATTAGAATGCATTACATATTAAAATAACTGCATACTGATTATGAATACATTGAACTATTAATCTATGTTTGATTTTAAGGAAGCTTCTGTTTGAGGCAGAGTGGGCAAACAGCCAAATATCTCACAAACAGATTCAGTAGTTCAGTGAGGGCAACAACAACCTCGCAGTCACATAAAACAACACTGTTGCTCAGATTTTCTGGAGCATAAACTATATGTATATATGTTCCTGAGGCAACACTATAGACACAGTAAGAGCTACTGTTTTGCATTGGCTTTTTTAAGCTATGCCCCTAACGTAGCCTCAAAGCCCTATAAGTTTGCATAGATAAGTTTGCATATATAATGTGTTCCCCTAGCCAAGAATCTGTATCACTTATAGTTTTACTGTTGACAACACAGAAAGCTATTTCTATAGGAGCTGATTAGTGAAAGGCACTTTTTAGCCTGAGGTCGGAACAGTAAAAGTTCCTGATCAGGTTAGGTATGGCACACAATTTTACTTTGTTACATGACATAGTGACATGCAGCAGGAACATTTACCATCATGTGATAGTCCTCATGGCCTTCAATGGGTTCAGACACTACGTTTTTAATGGAGCCCATCGGGACCTTCTCCGTTCTCTCTGCAAAGGAGAACACACACATACAATAAGAAGAAATATTAGTCGTTGGTATGTTGCAGTGTGTTGCAGTGAGTTCAGCAAAAAGGAGGCTTGGTGTAATCTCACCCTTTGTTCCGATCCACAACTGATCCTGCTCCAGTTTGAATGTGAGTCTAACTTTTCCTCCGGACTTGTTGAACATTCCGGATAAAGGCACTGTTGGTAATCGTTCCTGTTTGCATGAAAGGGCAGTTAAGTCTTTGTGTTTGAATAAGTATCATAAAGTTAACACGCAACTATGAAAACAACTCAAACCAAACCAAGGATTTCATTATCCCTTACCTTTGTTCCTTTAACAGATGTCATTATGTCATCTGGTTTACCTTTGTCCAAAACTTTCCTGTGTTGCTGTAATAAACGTTACCAATTTAATATCCAAAAAACCCATAAATAATTTAATCTGTTCTGCAGCGGAAGCATTAATCTTACCTTTTGCCTGCATAAAGGCTCCTTCTTGTTCTCCTCAGCTTTAACTTCTTGCTGAATTACCTCTTTGGGTGTATTCACAGCTAATACATCATTTATTGTTGATCCTACTACCATTATTTTTGCCCCATTTGTAATCTTTATTTCACGTAGCGTCTTGTCCTCTGGAAGCAGTCCTTTGTACATCACTTTCTGCATTGCAGGTGGAAGACCTGGGAGGACATTGGAGTGTATTTATTTTTTAGCTTTGCTAGTCTCTCTAAACAGCCACTATGACATTTAAAGTTAAACAAATGTGTGTTCTCACCAGTGAGTGAGTGGATCCTCTCCTTTAGTTTGGCTCCGGTGCTATCAACAGGAATTTTCAGATCATATTTATTCTTGTTCCAGATAATCTTCAAGTCCACTGTCTCCTGATCACCATCTGTGTCATCTCCATTGCTAATACTAGAGTCCTGAGTTGTGGCGTTTCCTGCATCTGTCTCAGACATAGCTTCTGTTTCACCCTTTTCAGCATCCTCTGCTGGTGGCTCGGCTTCTTTTGGCTTCGCTTCAGTTTCCATTATGACTTCTCCACTTCCTGGAAGAGCGTGAAAAATGATATAGATCCATTTAATGAAATTCTGTGCTCAGTTTTCATAATAGGTTTCCTACATTTTCCCCACATAGAGGCAAACATTTAGAAATGCACGCATAGCATGTCCTTATTACCTCTAGGTATGTCAGCATATAACTGCATAAATACATAAACAACAGACATGTATAGTGCTTGTACTCTAAAGAGTGATATTGGTGTTTCTAGAAATCCTTTTTGTTCTCATTTTTTGTAAAGTAACCACAATGAAATACGACCAATAAAGCAAAGTTTCAGTTAAGTTTGTGGGTCTGAAATTTAAATATATTTCAACCTGTATAATATTCTCCTTTCTGCTTAAAAGCCATTACCTGAAACTACAACTTATCATGACATTCCCTTGAGAAATACAAACATGTTACTGTGCGTGTTAATCCCAAGATTCTGTTTAGATGTATTTATAGGTGTTTAGATGTATATATCTAAATACTACTGTTTTTTTAACTTACAATGTGTATCCAAAGTTTTCCCTCTTATTTCCATCAATGTATCCATTAAACTGAGATAAAGTATTTTAGTATTTATATTAGTACTTACAATTTTTTTCTTCAGTGTTTTATTTTGAGAATTGCTCAAGAACAAATACTAAATTGCTCAGAAACAAAATGAGTCTGGGTTTCCCCCAAGATTTTTTTTGCTGAGTAATTCAGACCCAGCGAACTTTCAGTTTTGTTTTTCACACATCACAATCTTATCAAGTTATTTTGTCCATTTTCCCCCTATATCATCATGTTTTTTCATGTTTAAATCTACCAATTAAACTTAAAAAAGCAGTGGGTTCGTGGTAGCCTTAGTTTGTGTGTAATTCTCGTGGTTCTCCTTTAACGACAAAATCAGCTATACTAGTTTCATATGCATTTATCTATAGCCCACAGTTATTACATCAAGTATGTAACAAAATGCAAGTATGAGTCAACAGTTGTAGTATGTAATGCAAAATAGCTTCGCTTTTTCTTCTCTCATCGTGTCTATGCCTCCCTCGTGTTTTTTCTAGCTCTTTCCAATGCAGATATTTTTTCCATCTAAGCAGCAATTGTGTCTCGTGAGGAGACAAAAATAAGGCGAACTATGCCTGAACCTAAACAGACACGGTTTGAACGAAAATACGTACTAGCCAAAATACTGACTCATTCGGTTGGCCCTGGTTACAAAACTGGTAACGTTAACGTAACAAAATGTTTGTTGATACTTCGTCGTTACCATTAATAACCAAGGCATATTTGTTTTTCTTTTAATTTGTTAACTTTGCCGTTACACACCCAACACTGGTTTTATTTTTTAACATTAACTTAAGTCATCCATAAAAATCTAGAGTTAGCGAGATTTGACTGCTGTTAGCAATCGTTAACGTTAGCTTGCTACAACACTGCTGAACATTTAAATTAATAACGTTACGGGAAGACGTACATATACATTACAGTGAGTTACTCGCGTTGAATATTAACATGTCAATAGATAGATAGATGTGTTATCCCATTAACAAGGTTTAGGCAGAATGTAAAGATATGAAGGAAAAACTGCTGTATTTTCTCAGTACCCACCATCCTGGGTCGCCATGATGATTGTGTACAATCTGTTGTAGGTTGAGGCAAAGAGAGTACAGACAGCGGGATGAGTTCTGATATTCAGGAAGCAAAAGTCGACTTACACACAACAAACGACGTGTACAAGCGTATATTTACGCGTGACAACACAACTAACAGACGAAACACAATATGTACCTTTTAAATGGCGTAATAACTGCACATATGTTTACCGTTACAACGTTAAAAACATTTGTAGTTTCAGTTAGCCGGCGGACAGGAAGCGAGAATGAAATTGCGCATGCGTCCTCTAAAATAACTTCAAATAAAGTTGTTTATTGGCAAAATTGGTTGTGTATACAATTAATTAAAATATATAGCGATAAAGTAAACATAATCTAGCCTGGTGCGAAACAAAGTTATATTTTCATTTATAAAGCTGAAAACACAAACTTTTTTAGCTTCGCACATGCTACATACGGGGATTTTGTCAAATAAGGAAGTTAGTGGAAGGGAATCCTCTTTCTTTCTCTTATCGCGTCTTTGTTGTTGTGGCAGACAGAGAGCTGGCACTTTACTCACTGGCTATTGGTTAAGTTTTTCTTCTCCCTTCACATTGTATGGCGTTTTTTGATTTCTCATTATGCATTGTCGCCAACTATAGGATTCTATAGAACATCTCCTGCTATTGTCTTTTTTAACCCCGTCCCCCTCTTAAGCTTTGAGACAATCAAAGCAGTTTGTCTCACGTTGATAGCAGAAAGTAATTTACTAACTTTTGAAGGCAATTGTGTGTTACCACCTATCACTACGATACTCTAAATCTTTGTGTCAAAATCAATGGAAGGCTTCTTTTTATTGCCATATGATTCATGTTTGTATGACAATTTCAGAATAAATTGGAAACATCTTTTTATGCACTTAATTGTAATAGTCTAATTTTGCCAGAACAAAAATAATGGTGACAATATTTAATAAAACAAACAAACAAACAAAAACTCATTGAATGCTAAATTGACATGCTGTTCCTACTTAATCCTTCATGATCATTGCATTCATTATTGTCTCATGGTCCTTTGCATGTGGGAGCTGCTGGCATGTGATTGTAATTACAGTATTAGAAAGTGCATTGGCATGATCATGAAATTTCATCTAATATTAATGGTTAAGCCTGATATTCACAAAAAAAGTACACCGGTTGTGATTTGTTTTATTCATTAAATTAATAATGAATCACTTTATAGAAGAATGATGCATGAATTACATTTATGAATATTGTACAATTAACGCAGAAACCACTGGTAGAAAACTTTATGCATGTTTGTTTTTTCTTGAAAGAATATAGTAGTTTTTTCTTTCTTTGTGTGTGTATATATAAATATATACATACATGTTATTGACCATTGTTTCTATTCCATCACATTTCCAGAAGATTTATGTTTTTTTAATTGTGGTATCCATGTGGGATGAGCTGGATGTCTTGCACAAATAAAAATAAACCAACTAACTTACTGTTTAATATATGTTGGTGTGTACATCAGTAATTGTTGATCTTTTTTTTTTTTTTTTTTTTACCAAATGTACCAAATAAATGTATTTAATGCGTAACAGTAAAAAGTCAAGTGTTTTCCTCTGATATGGACTGGAGTAAAATAATAAAGCATGAGAGTGCAAACAGAACGGGACCTCAAAATTGTCCTTGTAGTCCTGAATACATTGTATGTCATTTCCACCACTGACACAAGTAAAAGCTTGAAATTCATTTTCAGAGGACAGTCTGGTTTTCCTCGGTGAATGTTCTCCCTGTTACCTCTGGAAGGCAGCAAAAGCTAAATTAGTGTAAATGACCGCAAATTGCACAAGAAGAAGAAGCAGCGGGACGTTCGCGAGGAACATCATGACGGAAAAGTCGAAGAAGAAGAACAAGGAAGACCGCACAAAAAAAGCTTGTAATTAAAGTCACAAGTTGTCATGCGTGTTCAGTATGAAAGAAGGGAAGTGGTTTTATAACAGTGCTACACTGTTGCTATCTGTGTCCCACACTCCTGCCTCCTCCTGTTTGCGCACTAACTGGAACTAAACAGTTAGTGAAGTCAAATGTAGAGGCGCAACTCTGTTAGAAATGGATTTATCCGAATCGTATGGAAGTTTTTCCTAAACTTGGAGTTCAGATAAATGAGTTGTCAGCACAAAAGCGGCAAAAGTTGAAAATGTATTGTTAGGACGAGTTAAGGAAACACCATGGCAGACAGAAGGACTTTCAACGTTGTTATTTTGGGTGTGGGATTTCTGTTCATTTTTACCGCTTTCACTACCTGTGGGAACGTTGAAGTAAGTCCTGCTTTATTACTGAGTTTTTACACTTTTCTGCCGGTTAATGTAGACCGACTCGCATGAATTTTAGTTTCCTCTAAACGCGTATTCTCAGAAAATCTGCAAAAGACATTTAGATGAGGTATTAATTTATTATTTTATTATCTGTACATTTTTTCAAGACCCCATCGTACTTTCACACAGTGCAAAAATATATTATGGCAACACGTTATCTACCATGTAGAATTAGTTAATACCTCTATGCAGAGAACAACAACCTGTTAAGTGTGTTTTAAGGTTTAAGCACATTTTGTTATTAAAACCTTGGAAAAAGAAATCCAGGAAATGTCTAATGTGCAATTGGAAACGAGCCAATCAGAGCTGTATGTCAGGCGCATCTCATGTTTCTAATTTTCTTCAATGGTCAGTGCAAAGATGAAGACCGGATGAGTGACTTAAGGACATAATTATGACTCATGTAGTCCCGTTTAACCCTGTGCTTTCATCTACTTTCAGCAAACTGTCGTGAAAAGCTTGCACAATGAAACTTTCACTGGAAGTGGATACCACAGGTAGGCTCAAATCTTCAAGTCAGGATGGGGAAAACAAGAAATGTTTATTATAATAAATAGTATTTCAAAGTAGAGCATGATTAATAATTCTCCTCTCCTCCTCAACAGTCTTGGAATCATCTATGGAGTCTTTTCGTTCTCCAATTTACTTGCACCGACAGTCGTTGCAGTAATTGGGCCAAAGATGACTATGTTTTTCAGCGGCCTACTTTACAGGTAAACATTGTTGTGGTAATTACATGCAGAATGATAACAAAGAAGCTGAATCTGGAATTAATGTTGTGCATGTTTTTGTCCAGTGGGTACATCGCTGTGTTCATCAGCCCTTCAACATGGGCCTTTTACCTGACCTCTGTGCTGATCGGCATCGGAGCAGCCAGTAAGTTCCTCTAGATCATTTATATAAGTCACCATAATATCATATTTATTGATAAAATCATAATTTGCTGACATCCACTTCTGAGATATCTTGATGTTTCATTACATAGTTTAAACTGATAAGCACATAAATCATACATTTGTTAGACAATTAGATTTAGTTCAGTAATTCATTCAGCTATACTGCTCATCTCCTGCAGGAAATAGTCCTGCTAACAGGAATACCCCAGTGTAGCTAAATCAAACTATTACCTTAATCTGATTCTTCTGTGTTTGTGTGCATGCAGCTACCGATTGTTTTAAGATACAGCTATTTTCTTGATAATCATTTTGTCTGTGAAATGTCAGACAATAGCGAAAAATGCTCATTGTAATGCCAACGATCTGACGGTGAGATCTTTAAATGTCCTATTTTGTCTCCAAAACCCAAAGACTTTCAGACAGTCCTCACTTTTACCTAGCTAAAACAGGGAAACAATTACAATACAAATTAGCTATCAAACTATTAATAAAGTCATGTTGCAGCTCTTTAGGCTAGTTGACAGTTTATTTATTTGCTTGTTGTTTTTCAGAATCAATATTTTTGATCTGACACACACTGAATCACATCCCATTCACAAAAAGACAGCCCATAAATACCTCAGCTTGGTTGCTGTTGTTTTTTGCAGCCTTTTCGGCCTCTGTGTTCCAAATAGTGTTTAATCATGCATACAGGGATTATCATGACTGGGATGTGTTGATGCGTATAAACAGTATATCCCAAATTAGACCTTAAATGGGTTAGGAGCTGTTTCTGTAAATAGTGTGCAGCACTTTGAGCTTGCTCGCAGATGTTGGTGAAAATACTGAGAAAGCAGCCTTCTGTTGAGCGTTTACTGGAAAAATGGAGAAAAATGATTCGGGGCTGTTTTTAATGTCGCCTCAAATCATTGCAGTGTGATGTTTTTTTTTCTTCTTTTTTTTTTATCATGTCCCAGGGCTACTGTGGGGTTTGATGCATTACTTTCCAGCACAGGGAGATAATTTTTCACTTTGTGTGGCCAATTAACTGACTGCTTAATTTTTTGTGCGTCCTTCAAATGACCTCTTTCCCTCCCTCCCCTGCAGTGCTCTGGACAGCTCAAGGACACTTTCTGGTGGAAAACTCAGAGGCCTCCACCATCAACAGGAACACGGGGGTGTTCTGGGCTCTCCTACAGTGCAGGTATGCAGCTGGGGACACAGTCACACTGCAGTCTGCCAGTCCATTCATTGTTAATGCATGATACCCCAGTTCCATTACCTCCATTTAAACCACGCTGCATTTTTAGACTTTGATTATACTGTGTGTGATTGCCTGAACATCAGTTTACGCCAGCCTTTTTATTTGAGAATGTAAAAATCCTCCTGCTCATTTGCTTCCTAAACCGACTCAAGGTTGCTTTAAAGTAGGCTGTATTAAATGATTTCTTCCCATCATTACATTCAGTGCGTAAAACTCTCCCCATGTTTTTCATGTTTTTCTCCCTCTTTTTGTTTGATGCAACGATTCCAGTTGATCAAAGATATAGTTACACCGCAGCAGCCGAAATACTGTCAGCTCTGTATTTTTAGCCTGACAAGACACTGTATGGTTTATTTTAGAATATATTTTAATAAATCATGATACAAATTGTCATATCTGTCAGTGAGTCATTAGTTTCTCTGCAAAATATAATAAAAACAGCCTTTGAACAGAGTTGTGCAGGTGAGTTTTGGCCTTTTCATCTCTTGTATTCGGCCCACTGCTCTTGCACACTGGCATGGACAACTAATTTGTATTTGTTAAAATATGCAAATTGAATTAGTATAATAATTACATTGGCTGTCACCTGCTCCAAAGCTCACAATAGGGCAACGCTAATCTGACTCTGCAGTGGTGATCCCCGCCACAGTAAACTTATGAATCAGTTCTTACAGCCTGCAAACACACACAGAATGCAGATTCTGTTATCTGTTATGACTAACCGCTGTTATTCTTCTCGGAGGCTTTAGGACGCACTAATTGCTCATCTACATTTTTTCAGTTTAGGTGAAATGTAATTAAAGACAGGAATAGATCACAGCATTTTTATAATACTGCCCAGCTCACCATGGAACTCAAATAAAAACAGCTTTTGTGTAAATAAAATGTGTATAATTGTGTTTAAAAATGTCAGTGTTTGATCAAAAGCCGTCTAGTCATTCCGCTTTCCTTTTTTCTTTCTTGTCTCTTGAAGATGCTTTCTCAGATGACATTTCAGATACTGCTATACAACCAGTGATTTTAATTACACTGATTGTCCCAATGAGATGACTTTAATTAAAGGTCACATTTTTAAGCTGTGAGAGCTCCGCTGTCCTACACTGGAGATTTGTTTCAAATGAAAGTTGCTGTATATGGAAAATGCATAGTGGAAATGTGTAACTGAAATTATAAATGCCAGTACATAATTTGCTAATTGATGACATTAATTTAAAATCATTCAGTTACTTTTTCTAATGGAGATTTCTTTGTTTCCCTGCAGAAAAAAGAGTTCATAATTAACAACAAACCCCCAAATCAACAAAAATCATCATTATCAGCATCATCTATTGGCCGATTGATATTTTAAACATATTCATCTGTATAGACCATAACTTCACAGTGGATGCACCCCTATTTCAGATATTGTAGTTAAATTGTGTACTTATATTATCTCAAATGTTTTCAACAATGTTCAAACTTAGAAAAATCTGTTATTTTTTAAAGGCAAAGGTGAATTATATTTGGTAAACCAAATCCCACACTGATTCAGCACAAAGTCCATCTCTAATGGCAAAAATGACATACTGTGCTTGAGAAAAGAATTATTAAAATTAACATCTTAATGATGCAGAGCAAAATGTGTCCGCAGATGAAAAAAAGGCTGAAAGCTCTAGAATACCTGCTAATTGGACCTTTAGATGGAATTGTTTAAAACTTTGTTAAGGGAAAAGAGTAGAGAATTGAACCTTTTTAACTCACTGACTTATTTCCCTATTTCCCCTTATTTGCAGCATGCTGTTTGGCAATCTTTACATTTATTTCGACTGGAATGGAAGAACAGAGATATCAGGTAGGGTTAAACTCG
>JAOWBC010000458.1:8346594-8357804 GCA_028566105.1 Hypoplectrus providencianus
CAGCATGCTGTTTGGCAATCTTTACATTTATTTCGACTGGAATGGAAGAACAGAGATATCAGGTAGGGTTAAACTCGCACTGTTGTGACTATAATAGCAAATCTAGCATGAGGATGAAAGCGAAATACCAAGAGGATTATACAAGTGATTGGTTATTCTGAATACGCTCCTGGTTTAATGTTGTTAATATATCGTGTGTGTTTTAATTAAGCGGTTTATTTTAATCTTCCTCTCCCAGACAGCAGCAGGAAAAACATTTTTCTGTCCCTGTTGGTCGCCTCGGTGCTCGGCACACTCAGCTTCCTGGTGCTGAGGAAGAGCCATCATGAAGAGGAGCTGCTCTCTGAAGAGGAAGGGCAGTCGCTGCTCTCGGCGCGCATGATGTAAATGAATATCCTTTAGATAATTACACCTTTTTCACTGGCATCAAAATCACTCGGAATATATAAAAAATGTCTGAGCCAAAAGGACAAAGAGGGTATGAACATCAAGCGATGGATAAACAGTGGAATCATAGACTGTGTTTAATGGAACATATACTGATATATAGGGGTGAATGTGGCTGTTAATTTACATTTCATCCAGCTGACCGTGTTTGTCTTGAACCAAACCTTAAAATATTTTTCCAAATAACCCCACATTGAATTTTCGGAAGGTTTTTCAAGAGGGCTCGCCAGTGCAGTTCTGCAGGAGTCTTAAATCACTCTTGTCCTTGGCAAAAATGACCCACCATTTTCTGCAGATCATTGCAATTTTGACAGTCAAGCCTAATCGCTACACTTTATTCAAGTAGGGTGCAATCAGGCAGATTGGAGGAAGCTTGGACTGAGAATCTCTCTCTGAGAGTGACAGCAGTTAAAGAATCCACATTCTGCAGGCACCACCCTCAACATTGTTTTAGTTTTTATGCCTTAAATCTGGTTCAAATAAGGAAATGAAAAAAAAAAAATATGAATAGCTGGCATCAATGATTGCTGAAAGACATGGGAAGAAGTTCCTGGATCTGCAAGTAGAAGATTTCAGCACGAAGGAAATCAGATTTGTGGAAAACATGATGATTTGAGAATTAGTGGATCATGTCAAAACTTTTTAGTGTGCTAATTTTTTGCTAATTCTCTCAGACTGTCTGTCGTGTTGCAGCAGATTGTGTTTAGAAAGCATTTCCTGGTTGCAGGTGTTTGATTCTTGTGTATTGGCTGAGCTTGAGTGTGCACACGATTCCAGCAGCACAACAAAGAATCCTATAGGGAGCCGTCCTTTGATACGGAAAACTCTTTTATTTTCTTTTTTTCATGTGTTGGGATTTTCAGCAATTCTTGTGATGTCCTTGACTTGTAAACACTTCACTTGTTTGTCACTTGAATGACAACGTATATTTGTTTGTGTGTGCAGTTTATTTCTGTTGATTCATTTCAGCTTTCTCAAGGTAAACTTGTATTTATTTCCTGTTGTTTAGGTATCAGGACAGAGCAAACAATGCCGTCCAGGATGCCAAGTCAGAATTCAGTAAGTTTTATTATTTCTTTATATGTATTTATGAATACATAATAATCTCCAATCTGGGTTCCCCCAGACAGTTTGGCATTGTTAAACATTTCAGAATGATGTTATATATTTTACAGAATACAAAACTATCCTATTTTGAGTACTTGATATTTTGAATTCAACTGAATATAGGTTGTAAAGGAATTGCAAATCATTGCATTCTGATTTTAGTATTTTTTTTAACAGTGTATTATAATAGAATGTAGGCAATTGAGTTTGAATATGTTGTAACATCCATTTGGAAATGATATGACATAATGACTGGTATGTAGTAGGCTTGTTGCTGTATGGAGTTATAAATATAAATAATTGATTTGTGTCACAGTTGAAGACTAAAACATCTTGATTGGATGATGATACTGGTGAGGGAGTTTTTTCTTTTTTCTCATAGTGCTTTGTATAAAGGAACTATAATTTATGTGACCCTACTGCCATGCTGTGTATACATTTGAATGTCACATTAACTGTTTAACATTGGTGCCTGTTGCTCCTGAGCTCTCACTTCACGAGTCTCTCCTCTCTGCTGCCGCTTCAGTCGGCGAGTCCGATCAAACATATTCTCTTTCACTTTGGTTTGGTTCCAGCTTGATTTTGGGGGAAGTGACAGCTTGAGTGTCAACAACTTCAACTTCAGTTGGAAAATCAATCTGCACACTGCTGATAAAATGGGATTTTTAAGCACACAGAGAACACAATTAGTGCTTTAGAATAATGATGCTGGGCTCAGTGGTTGATGAGTGTGAGCTCATCGGGCATAAATTAAACAGTAATGTTATAAATAAAACTGTAAACTTACATTATTTTTATTATAAAAACATAAATATGAATGGACAAGAGGGTGAGCTAAGCAAATATGATAATTTTCATGATATATGAAAATTATTTGGTTTCACTTTTGTGAATGGTGGCCCATAGATATTGTTTAATTTAAATTACAAACATGTAATAAAATAATATTTTTCAGCAGAAAAATAATATTAATTGGACAGTGTGTCAAACCCTTTCAGATCATTTCTATAGGTTATGATAATGCAATAAATACATACATAAATAATTACAATAATAATATCACTTACATCCTCACATTTTCCTCAAAATATCACAGCTTAAAAAATGACTAAAATCATAACAGAATTGTTATTTCTCTTCCCTCTCTGATTATTTGGCACGCTGCCGGTAACCTCTAGTTCTTCACACTCCAGCGCTCTGAGTCTCGAAACTAGCAGGCAGTTTTGTTTTTTTCTTCAAGTGAACAATTCTTTCATGTGGATAAAAATCTCCTAGCATTACAAGAGAGTACATAGAAACTGGCTGTTTCAGATTACATCTCCGTTTGTCAACACAGTGTGGCCGCCTTCAGTGCAGCCTCTGGTTGTTTGGATGATCAGATTGCTCTTTGTCTTGCGTGTATCTTGTGTGCATGTAGACTTGTGTGCACCTGCCTCAGAGGTATCGGGCTTTATCGAAGATGCACACTGATTCATGTCAAGAAAGGGCATCCAGGCATATATAAACAAACCAAGTGGGACGTCTTCTTTTAAAATCTGAATCTTCCTAACCGCCTGGGTAAAACTCTCTTGGGTGTTTTTTCACCTGCATTTAGATGTGGCTTTTTGGCTTATTGAGACAGAATACTTTCCATCTTCTATCTGCATTGAACTTAAATTGTCAGGGGGTAATGGTGCCTTAACGTCTGCATTTTTATCTCAGCTCAACCCACATGTGAAAAAAAAAGGCATATAGGCGTATAATATCTATTTATTAGCAATTCAAATGAGTGCATTGTGTGTGTGTCCCTGTTCAGAAACCATCCTGCAGCTCCTGAAGACTAAAACTATACTGCTCCTGAGTCCCTGCATGGCGTACAGCGGTAAGTCGCGTGGAGAATGCACTAATGTAATAAGTATCTAAACCTCCAGTGAAGGCTCGCGGCTACAGCATGCCCTTCTTGTTCTGCAGGCCTGGAGCTATCTTTCTACAGCGGAGTGTATGGAACGTGCATCGGAGCGACTACACACTTCGGTGAAGCAGCTAAAGGCCTGATTGGGATCTCTGGGATCGTGGTAGGCATCGGAGAGATTGTGGGTGAGTTTGTCTGCCCGTATCGGAGCTCGTTAAGGTGATTTAAAGCCTTAAAGGTTGCTTAACTCATGAATATTCTTCCTCATCAGGTGGAGGCTTGTTCGGCTTGCTGTGTAAGAACAATCGCTTCAGACGGACCTCTGTGGTGTTCCTGGGAATGGTTGTCCATTTCGTTGCCGTCTATCTGATCTTCCTCAACATCCCAGATGACGCCCCTGTAGTCTTTGATACCACCACCCAAAGTAAACCATATCTAACTCCGAGGTGGGTTAAAAAATGAGCAATGCAGACGTGGGAGCAGGGGAAAGCCGGTCAGGAATTTGCTTGGTTTAATAAGAACTATTACTTTCCCTCTCAGTGCATCCATCGCCCTGCTGTGCAGCTTCCTGCTCGGACTCGGGGACAGTTGCTTCAACACACAGCTCTACAGCATATTAGGCTGTGTTTATGCTGAACAAAGCACGCCTGCTTTTGCCATCTTCAAATTCATCCAGGTAATCCCAAGTTGCCAATTCTCAGGCATTGTTAGCAGAGCTGAGCAAAGCTGGGTTAAAGTGTTGTCTTGTCAAGTATGAAATAAATTCACCTAAAGCCCCATTAAAACGGAAAAGAACAAGGCCCACACGCGCCTCTTAATCTCCTCTTTGTCTTTGCCGAACAATTGGTCTCTAACAAGAAATAAACCCTGGAAGTTGGGGTATTTTCTTAAAGTCCAACTGAAATTAAATCATATTTTTTGTCCGCTAGAGCACACATGCTGTTTGTTTGATGTAAATCACTTTTACTTTGAGAACAAAAATAAGAAACACGAGGGGAGAAATGATGTTAAATATATTTTATTTAACAATGGTGCGCCTTAGTTTTGAACAGTTACTGATCTGGTATCCATCTCCAGTCCCAGTGAAGCGTTTGGCTGCCTTTACTTACTATTTCAGTTATTTTCCTTTTTGTAGATTAATACTGAAAGAACATATGTAATTATTTAATAAAAGCAAAGCAGAATATGTTTCATATTTTAGATTCTTCAAAGTAGCCACCTGTTGTTTGGCGGACAGCTTTGCACTCTTCTGTTATTATTCCGTCAGCTTCATGAGCTGCTCACCTGGAACGGTTTTCAGTTTGACAGGTGCGCCTGTCAAAAGTTCATTTGGGAAATTTCATGCCTTCTTAACGTGTTTGAGACCATCAAAGCAAAGTGGATACTTTAAGGAAGATTCTGGTTTATTTACAACATAATTTGAAAAATGGAACATAAGAAAGAAACATTGAAGAAGAAGGTGGGTCCAAACTTTTGACTGGCACTGAATCACATCCTGCATAAAGTATTTATTATCCTTCTAGTTATAGAAATATTAGGAATACCTTTCAATACACAGACAAAAAATGATCAGTAATTAAGATACAGTATCTAAGAAAAAACAACTAATAATATAACAAGGATGTTGCTGCATGCGCCTTTAAAACAGAAATGTTCATTGCTGATAGTCTTCAAGGCCATAAATAAAATGAATCACACAAAACAGTTCAAGTTAAATTATGAAACTTGAACAATGAGGAGCTTTCCACAGGTTTTCTCAGCTGAACTCATCTTTCTGCCCCCCTCAGTCTGTTTTTGCAGCCGTGGCGTTCTTCTACAGCGGGTACCTCGTGCTGAAGTGGCAGCTGCTGCCGATGGTCGTCCTCGGCTTCATGGGAACGCTGTGCTTCTTCGTGGTGGAGCGGATGCAGAACATCTCTGTGGATATGCAGGAATATTAGCAAGAAGAAATCCATTCCTGTTTTAGCGTCGATTGTTATGTGGGAGAAACGACCGACAGAAAATGAGGGTATTTTTTAAATCTGTCTTAATCATAGTACGCTGTGGAACACATGCATTTGGATAACATTCACACCGAGTTGCCTTAAGAAAACATTTGAATAGCAATATGTTGTTATCAATCAGCCTGGATTGTACTTTGCACTCTATTCTAAATACCCAACACTACACAGTGTCATTAATCATTAACATGATTTTTCTGCTGCACTGTACGACTTAAAAAATAACCACTCTCCATCCTGCGTACTTATTTCCATTGCTTCCAGCTCAGGTTTGTTACTAAAGATGCTGTTGTATTGTTTAAAATATTTAATGTTACTTTTTAGGCTGTTTATAGTTTATCAGAATGAATGAAAGTTTCATAAATATAGAAATAATGCAATATATATTCGCTGTCATGTCTCAGAGGAACTAATTAATGCCTGACAATCACTGTTATTAACTTTCTGTTGTAAATGTTGCATGTTGTCAGTGTTTTTCCTACAATTTTGAGAGTTTTGAATAAAGTTTTATGCATATTGAGTCATTTGATTAAAAATGGCAAAAATATTTATGCAAGCCACTGAAACAACGGTCATAAAAGGTTCAGTCTGTATATAAACACGAGGAATATTAACAGAGGTCATGCTCATTTATTAGGCCCAATTTGTATCAATAAATAAGACAAACTGAGTTTAATTTTATGCTCCTTGACTGAACCAAGTGTCACAGGGAGGTCCATGGGTTTAGGTCCAGGTGCGTAGAAGAAGGGAGAGCAGAGCTGAGAAAGTCCGCTTGGGGACACAGTGGATGATCTGGTTGTTTGCAGACCTGGGATCAAAGACCAGGGGACAGGCTTACAGCAGGGTCAGGGACTGAAGGCATTTGGGACGGGGGCAACAGACAGACGGGAAAACCAAAAAGACAGGCAGAGGATCGAACACAGGGAGACAGTTCGTAGACTGACGCTGGAGAGTACTGCATAGCCAGTGACAGTCTGGCGTGTCCATGTCTAACTGAGGCTTATCTGGCAGTCTGAGAGTCAGACCGGGGCTTATATATCAGAGGAGTGATTGGTGATGCAGGGCAGGCGGGTGATTACATATCAGGCTCAGGTGTGTAATTGGCTGATGCAAGGCAGGTGAATAAAAAGGCAGATGCAGGGCAGGTGAGTAGCTCTGCCTCAGGAGAAACAGAGGCACCACATGGTGAGGGTGACACCAAGTTACAGAAGAGCTTAAATGTTCCCTTCAGAAGAAAAAACCCAAACTGTTTCCTTTTTTTTTTTTTTTACAGATGGTTGTGGATCGGGTGTTTAACCCTCCAGTGTACATCCAGTTTATCGCACCACAAAACAAGATAAATCTGCAGCTTTTAATCCTGATTCGCCAGATTTATTTGAAAATCCATGAGGCCATTAATCAAAAAGAGGAGCAACTGAAGAGGTTGTGGATGGAAGAGAAAGGGTTATAGGCCCAGAGGTCCCACATTACTTTACTGGTAATTGAGTATTGATTACATTATAATGAGTAAGCAGTTTTGTGTGATCTTAAGTCAATTGTGCCACGTACTTGACAACAACGAAGCGCTGATGGGCTAAGTGAAGTGCACAGCATTTACTTACAGCATTAAACTCTGGCAGGGTTCATAATATTGGTTTGGATAACCCTGTAAGGACGGTAACTGGGTTTGGATCGGTCTATTACCTGAAATCAGGCACATTTAATGCTTCAGCTTTAACTCATTAAACATTTTGTCTCAAATTCATGTGCTTTGTAGTTCATAACCAGCTCAATTTAAACAGTCCTCATTTATTTAAAAAGCGACCAGCAAAGACTGTCCTTCTGATTTGGTGATCTCTCCAGAAGTTCCATGAATATGTTGCAAAGTAACCATTAATGTAATCACTGGAATGGATGTATATTGTAGATTGATTTAATTAGACTAGATATTCCTTTATAAGCCCCCCAATGGGGAACATTCAGTTTAACAGCAAATTTATAAAGAGGTTTTTATAAAATACATAGACACAAGCAGTTATCAATAAATATAAGTGTATCTGATATTTCTAGGAAAAACACATTTTCCAAGAATTAACTTCAGACGTTTCTTTAGTTGTTAGTGTTTTATTGTTGTTGTTCTTAAAATATGGACATCATCCTTTGAAGCTAGCAATATCCAAAATGAAAAACAAACAAAACATTTACATTGCAGTCCAATCCAGTTATAAAAACAACACCTTTGTGGTGATCTGCAATTACATTTTAACTAGTAACATCATGCAAACTGTGGATGTCCATTATGACATTTTTACAAGACAAAATCTACTTTTGGTTAATAAAAATGACAGTATGGATATCCAGAATGGTTTAACATGTCAGATAGCTGATATTAAAAGGATATTGAATCACAATTGGATTGTAAATATCTGAAAATTGAGGTTTTTGTATGAATTCTATGCAAATTGTGGATATCTGAGGCTGAATACACTTGAATGGCATACGTGACTTAATTCGTCTTATGAAGAATGACTGTTACAGAAACTGAAATGTTCGCTTTGACTGGGAAGAACTGAATTCCAAGTATCTGTAATATATATCCAGTCTAACTGTTAGCTGTTTAAAAGGACCACTTACACTTTTTAAGCATTCGAAGATATCTTAAATTAAGTTTTGACTGGCGCAATCAAAGTCGTAGAGATCTTGAAGTACATTTTCTACCAATAAGAATATTATTGTGGATATCTTTCTTCACCATTCTGACGAGTGAGAGAGACAATTTTTAGGAAGGGGAAATCCCATTAAGGGATATCTAAAATGTAATTACAGATGGAGAGTGGTTCGATTAAATGTTAAAAACGGCTTGCCGTAAAACTGCCCGATCCGTCTCATATCTTCCATAAAAGAGTCATTTCTAAGGCTTGGGATGTTTTACAGTTTCTTCTTCGTTCTGTGTGTGAAGAATTGGAGCTGCTACCCTCTGGATGGAGATTTAGACTTCCAAAGGCCATGTCTAACAGGCTGAATAATTCCTTTATTTCTTAGGTCACCAAACTGTTAAACACTCACAATGACCCGGCTGATGATTAGTTTCCCATTGAACGGCTGCTGCTGATGATCAGGGTTTACAGCAGGCCGCATGTTGTCACTTGATGTACGCCTGCACATCAAGTGACAACGTTGTCGCGTCAACTGAAAATCACAGGACACAAATAAAACCTTTGCACATTTTATCTGCAGCGTGATGATGGAAGCTGTGGTTACACTTTATAACAAAGGGACAAATAATACACAATTGGTGTAGATTTAATGATTTAACGCATGAATTATTGGAGGATGTGTTGATCACTTTGTGTTCAGTCATCACTGAACAGATTAATTAAGCAGTGTATATTCAGTTACTTTACACAGCCAAATCGCTACATAAGTTTGTTTTTTTTACTGACCAATGAATTTGCTCTGCCTCTCGTAAAGCAGAGCAGTAACAATATGAGGCTATTTGTTTTAAATGACAGTCCAATCATCCGTAATCTGTTCATTTTCTTGTTCTGATTGTTTGAATCTGTATTGATTTGGTGCAACATGTAAAATGTTGTGATATGTGGATATATTTTGTTAAATAATTATATTTCTGTAAGAATCAGTCATATCAAGCTTTTTCACTAGAATATTTCTTGGAAAAAAAAGTTTAAAAATACTTATAGCATGAACATAAACTAGGGTTATGAATTTATACAGTTGAAGTTTTTTTTTAATTAATATCTTTGATCCATAGATAATTATAAAATACTGATTTGTCTCTGGCTAAGACATTAAAACTGATGACATATGCAATATTGTACAAACCAACTGTGAATAAAGTGATCTGCATTGTGACTTCATGCAATTATAAAGTTTAAATCTACCTTTTCAGAATAAAATGCATGTGAGCTCATATCTACCTCATTTACATGTTAAAGAAAACAATGATTCCATTATTTTTCACATCAGTACCTGAGTGTGTCTGAGCTTCTTTCCCATGTTTTAGACTGCATCTCATTTTTCACACGAAAAATTCTGAGTCTTTATCTGAAAAAAATAATTCCAATGTCTTCTCCTATTGTGTTTATTACTGAAAATCCCACACAGCTCCTCACCTTCACCTGAGCAGAACTCTTTCTGTGCGCAGCCTCCAGTTCCCAGAACGCTGCTTCAGTTTCAGCCGAAATATGTTGAAAAGCAGATCAAGTGTGTACATCAGTGCTGATCTACTTCATTTTGTCACATCCTCACATACTTCATGGTGCTAATTAGAGGGCTTGATTGAAACGGACCTACTGGATACATGACTGGGGCTCGTCAGAGGTCCCGAGATGTGAAATGCTGTCTTTGTCGTCAGGTGTTGTGTTTTTGGTGCTCGACAGGAGTTGTGCTGTCAGGGTACTTAACCAATGAGACAGTTTTAATTTCAAAGTCTGTCTGTGCCCGGGGGATTAATTCATTTAATTTATTAATTTTCATCTGTGACCTGCTTGATTGCCTCTGACTGTCAGTTTAACCAAGGAGCCGTGTTTATTACCACATCTCTGTACCTGTAGCTCACTCGGTTATTAAATTTGAAGACTTGCCTCATTTCCATGAATTATGGAAATCACACATCTGAGGATAGTCGTAGGAATAAGGTTGAGAACACAATTAAATATGCCAATTTGAAAAGAGAAACATATCCTATGAAATTAGATGACTAACAACTCCCCGTAATTATATGCAGGATGAAATGAGCACAAACAGTTTTAACTGCTCGCTTGTTTTTGTTTTTTTTTTCCCCGCTGTTCGCTCTCCACACAATAGATGTTGTTGCAATCATCAGCGGCACAGTTAAACCAATCATGCAGCAGTGTGTGTTCATTGTTCATGGATCAAAGGTTTGTGTGATCAGCGGTTGTCCTAAGATTTATGAGAATTAGCCCCTGCATTAGTTAAAAACTCCAAATTGATTTCCCTCCACAAAAGCAGAAACCAAGCTCAGTTTTCATTCAACAAAAATAACTTTTTATTAAGCTATGACCACCAGAAGCTGACGGAGAAGCTGAGCTCTAAGGATCGGACGTAATGCCAGTGGCGGACCGGGATGAACAGCACGTCTCCAGGCCGTAACACACATTCCAGATACGGAGCGTCTGCAAACTCCGGGAATCGCTCTGTGTCAGGATTCTCCACCTCCACCTGCAAGGAAGGGGCCAGAAATTGGAAAATGCTGCATATATTTGCAGTCTCCACATGTACTATCTCTATGGACTGTCAATCCCACCTGACTGGTGTTGTGAAGGAGCTGTGATTGATGAGGGTACAGCTTGTCTGCGTCCTCTGGGGAATATAGGCGGATGTATTTGCTCCCCACCACCTGATATATTATACAGGAGAAAGCCCCATGTGGTTTAACAAGCTGCGGTCATGTGACGCGTCTTTGACACTAACTGGATTCTGAAAATAGTCTTGCGTTCGTCACCTGGGCCAGGAAGTTCTGCTGGGGGTCCTGGTGAAGAGGGGACACCGTACCTCCGGGTCCAAACCAGGCGTTAACGGTGATGTCGTCCTCGTCTCCTTCACCCAGGCAGCAGTAATCAGGGGGACGGATGTCTTCCTTTAGCTCAGGGATCTAACAAAGCGAAATGAGATCAGGAGAGCATTGAAGATACAAATATGCCATGCTGTGTCTTCCTTATTGAGCCTGAATTTTCTCATGGTGTTTTTTAGTAAAATCACCCTGAAAAACATCAGAATCAGAAATATTTTATCAATCCACAATG
>JAOWBC010000458.1:8385838-8408206 GCA_028566105.1 Hypoplectrus providencianus
GTCTGGATGAGCTTCAGCAGCTGATGGTGTCCATGTAGGAGGAGGAGTAAAGGAGGCACAAACTTCAACATCTACTCCTCATTTGGAATAATTTCCACTTTATTTGTTTTGTAATACATTCTTTAAGTTGCAAAGAGACTTTATAGACACCCTGTGTATTTAAAGGTGACCTCCATGTGCAGACTTTGAAGTGCTCTCCTTTGCTGTAAGTGAAACCTCTCTGTACCTTCTGCAATATTTTTATTTTTATTTGTTTATTTTCCACAAAATACGACCCTACAACCATGCAATTATGATGAAGTTACATTTAAGTTGCCTCCCTTTAGAGTCTTTAATTAATCTGAAAGTCACCTTATATTTTTATGCTCTTGCTTTTTTCCGAATCGCCCTTTTGTGTGCTGCAGCTTTAAGTGCTGTATTTACTTAAGTGAGGTGTTTGTTCAAGGCTAAATGGATCTCTTTGTGTCAGCAGGCTACATCTTATCTTAACATCAAATCAAACAATTTGTCTGAAGAGAAATTATGGAGCCACAGATTTTTATATTTTAAAACATTTTTTTGCCTTTTCATTATAAATTGGAGTTGTATACCTCCTCTTTGTACTTTGACCTGTAGCATGCAAGACGGAGTAAATATTTTCCAGTGATACACAAGGTGTCTTCACTTGGAGATTATTTTTACTGAAGAGTACAGAGGACTGATGGAGGGCTTTGACGCATGGTGCAACAACAATTACCTGAAGCTCAGTATCAGCAAAACCAAGCGCTTGTGGAGCACTTCCACAGGAACAGGAGGCCCTTTGTCCTGATTGTTATCTTGGGAGAGGAAGTGAAGAGGCTGGATTTGTCAAAATCAATAAAAAAAAAACAAAAACAAAAAAAACTGGGGCGTAATTACAGAAACCTCCAGTGTCGGAAATCCCATCTTACATCAGTTTAGGGTGACATTTAGGGTTTTGATTTTACAGAAAACAGTTTTCTTAACTCCATTTAATAACAAAATAAAACATTTTTCTATATAAGAATTTGCTTTGCATCCTAATTTAGGAATCTCCCAATAACTGTCACTAATAAGATCTGTTTGGCAAAAACAATGATGTTTTATTTTTATGTAATAATAACTATGTAGGAACTTTGCAGAAGGTTGCCCATGTAGCTTGCTAGCCAGTGACAAGGGAAAGTTATTGATATTCTTTATCTCCTGATACATACCAAACAATGGAGACAGGACTGGTCCAATTAACAGCTATAGTTAGGTTTTTTTCAGCTAAGATATGATAGGAGGTATGGGATAAGACAGGAAACAGCCATTAGTTTAAGAATGTCTTCTGTAATAGAGAGATAGATTTTTTTTTTTAATCTTTCTATCTAGCAGTTAGGATATCTTCCTGTAATGAGGCCCCTGGACTGTACTCACAGCACCGAGGCCCTCTTCATGAAGGGACAGAACAAACTGTTCTTCCTGAGGAGACTCAGATCTTTCAGTGTGTGCAGCGGTCTCCAGCAGATCTTCTCTCAGTCTGTAGGAGGCTGCTCTGTCCTTCACACCGGGTGTGCTGCGGTGGTAGAATCAAGGCTCGGTGCTCGGCCGTCTTAACAAGCTACTGAGGGCAGCCAGGAAGCAGTGGAAGGGAGGAAAATGTTTGATTTGTAGTGTCGGGATACAGAAATTAATTGATTGGGCTGGCTATGTTCTTGTACGATCATTGAGCTGAACAATGGGACATGGATGGAACCAACAAACAAAGGATGATGAAGCAGGAGACTGGTGTTCATATTTTTTTAAGTGTAACAACGGTATTGTTTTGCATATTCATAAACCAGTTGATTTGGTGCCTAATTTAATGAAAGGTATTAAGTAGGTATTAAGTTTCAAGGTTACCGTGCAGTCATTGCATGTTTACAACATGTGGTAGTCACATGTAGGGATTCGGGTCCCAATAGCCGTGTTTCTATTTAAGAATTTCAATGCACATTTGAATGTGCACTTCATATGTTCAAAGTCAATGTATTTTTTGTTAAAAATTTAGATGTTTGACAATACTTGAGGTTTGCAGAAGCGAGCAATGCCAACATTTACCCTGCCAATTTCTTAGATGTGGTTGCTTCACATAAAATCTTTCTATCAGAAGATCTAAGCAGTCACCACAATTTCAAGTAGGACAACCAAGATTAGTGCTCCCAATTCAGTATCAGACTAAAGTTAAAATATAGTCGCAAGGTCCCCTTCTGTTCATAAGTTATGCCGCTGAATAATAGACCAAAAAGTCAGTGTATTTGACCTTTTGTGTCTAAATTCTCATGACGTATGCGTCTTTTACTTTTGTTAGGTTACAGTGATCTTGACCATTAACCTCCAAAAATCTAGTCAGTTCATCTTCGAATCTAAGAGGTGATTTGTGCCAAATTTGAAGAAATTCCCTCGAGGCATGGCTGAGATATCGCCTTCAATATGGGGCACGGACAACCTGGTAACATATCTAACATATCTCCCCAGCCAAGGCTGTTGCCAGTGCAGAGGCATTAAAGTAGTTACTGATTCACTTGTATTATTACTAGGGTATTGTCACGTACTTTATTAATGCAATGCATTCTTTTTATTATGCTATGCGGGCTCGCTGCACTTGTTTATTAATGTATAAATGCTCAGTTGTTTGCTCGCCGGGGATTTTGCGACTGCGATTTCTGCCATGATCCAGCATTGAATCGTGAAACTCATTTCATTTATTGTCACCCCACTCTGAATAATATGATGTTGTGAAATTGTAAACACAATTTGCTAAAAAATAAAAAAAATAAAACCCTGTATAATTCCACAGCAGTGTGGTTGTTTATTTAAAAGAGCTAGTAAAAAGTGATACTTGAAAATTTCAAAAAGCAAGGCTCCCATATGTGGTTCCAGCTTTGAAAACAACAGTTTAGAGTATTATTTACAGGTCATGAAGCCTGAACACTGAGCATGAATAATAACAACCAACACCATCTGGGGAACTTCAAAGTTTCACATTAGCCAGTAATGAACATTAGTGTTATAAAGAGGGTCACTGAGCAAATCTAACTCACACAGTGTTGCTTCATTCAATGCACCCTTCGAGAAGGCAGCAAATGCTGCAATAAACCAGTGAGTGAGTATCAGCTTTATAGCATGTGGATGAAACCACATCCATTATAAACACTGTGGCTGTAGCTCCCTGCCCTGAGCTTAAACTGTTGTGACTAGAAATCCAGACAAATGTTTAAATGCACAACACAAGCACAGACTTCTGTTTGGAGAAAAAAAAGAAAAAAGATCCAAACCCGACACAGTATGTAGAAAGAAGAACTACAAAGAGACACAAAGCAAAAACTGCAAAGAGATAATTATTGACACAAAACAGCTCCAACAATGTGCAGATGCGACACAACTAAAACGAGATGCTGAACTACTATAAAGAAAGAACAATAAATAATGGCAACTTGAAATCAAACAAAACAACACAAAGAGTCACAGGCTGACCACAAAGAGCTGCAAAATGAATACAAAAAGACAAAAAAAGACAGCAAAGGAGACAGCCATGTTGTCGCTTTCAGTCTTGCTCAGCCCGGCCCTACAAAATGATGTGAAATGACCACAATTGTGGCACATAATGCATGGAAAATATGTGCAGTGAGCATGGAAACAATGCCAATACAAGTCAATGGGGACCCTTTTCTTACACATGGATTCCCTGGTTTAACAGCGTGCAGTAATGATTGACGATGCCTAGTTTGAATGCAGGATGTCACCCAGGAGAACAGGCATTGTGTCCTGTGTGAAAACAAAACTAAACCACTTTAAAGGTTACTCATTTTTAAATGATATCCCAGGCTTGTGAATCGAGTTTTTTCTGTAACTTATGTGACTTAGGTAGGTTTAAAGGCAAAAAACTTCCTGGTTAGCTATTATAAAAGTAAAAAAGTTTCCCAAGTGTTTTTTGTCGTCTAAATTCACAATAACTGCAACCCTTTTTACAACAACAAACCATACATATATGTATTATGAAATGTGGGCTATTTTTAGAACACTGCATTGATCACGTTCTTTACATTGGCATTGTTTTTGTGCTGCCTGCACCTATTTTCCACACATAGGAATAGTAAATCTTTGTAAACAAATGTGGTCAAATCATGCAATTTTGTGAAATCCTGCTGATCTTGCTATTATATGAAGGGTGGGGGCTTTTACATGCCCATGTGTAGGGGGTGATTGTCTCATAATTTGTACATATGTGATAGAATAATGTCTATAAGGGCACAAGCTATAGAAAAAAATACAGATATGCAATGATATAGAAATGAAAAGAGGAGCAGGATGACCACAAATAGGTGCAAAACAACTAAAGAGAGATGCAAAAGACCATAATGATAGGCAATAAGACTAAATATATGCATAAAGAGATGCAAAACAATGTCAAAAAGATGCTAAATAATGGCAGTGATATGCAGTGGAATTAAAATGATGCCCAAATAGATGCAGGTTACTACAAGGATGCACAGAATGGCACCAAACAACCATAAAAAGGGTACAAGGTGACCTAAGAGATGCAAAAGAGTTATAAAAAGATTTGGGGTGAGGAGCCTTTTGCACATCCATAGCCCATTGTCTCATTATCTGTCCATGACTAAGAATAAGGATCTACAAATTTCAGCAAGCTAATGAAATTATAGCACAAAATGAAGTTGTTTTGTACCAATCATTAATAATGCAAAATAAACAGTGTAACTATTAATAATGTACACTTTATCCTTGCCAGAAACAAGACGTTTAAATGTGAGTCTTAACACATTTGTATTAATTTCTCCTAATGTGGCCCCCTTCAGTCGCTCTGTGCCCCTACATCCAAAGGTTTCTTGTACTGATTGTTAACGTCTAACTATCAAGGCTAGGTGCCATTTTAACGTTGTGATGTAGTTTTTGCACACTGACAGATGTTGGCTCTGATGGTGCATTGATTCAGATCAAGAAGCTGCACATCTTGGCGAGTTGAGAAACAGAAAGAGAGAGAGAGAGAGTCTCTGTTTGTGATACTGAGCTGCAGATTTGGACACCATTTATCGTACTGTACCTCACAACGGTTTTGCTTGAACTTGTTTGGCATCATAGCTCTGACAGAAGCCTGTGTGCAGCAGCAGATGTGTGAAAATAGTCTACATGTTGTGAGAGCCGAGCAAGAACAAGTACAAACTGGAATCTTTCTAATATGTCACGTTTGCTTTTCTCTCCTCTCGCTGAGTGCTCTGTAACAACTCAAAACAATGCATTATTTATGTGTACGTGATTTTTTCTCTCCGTCTCTCGATGAAGAAAGATGACTTTATGTACAAACGCTTGAGGGTACTGCCATGTCTCCTAACACTTCTTCTTCACACATGCAATGGGAAGACATTTAATTAAAAGTAGAAATGCAGTTCTAGAAATAATTGTACAAATGCAACACAAATGATATATAAAAGGATAAATTATACATTTGGCTGTTTCATAATCTGCTGCAGCAATGTTTTGATATAAGCCCTTTCACAATTTCGGTCAACTGAGGGAATTTGTTTTGAATTGTTACTTGCTCATGAAAAAGTCATTTTAAAGTGATTGTCACCTCAGAAAACTGGTGATCTAGAACCTCAAGATTCACATCATCTGGGCGGAGATGAGCCTCGGCAAAACAAGCTCTCTGCTGTTGGGGATGGGAAGTGTTTTCACTGATTTCATCCATCATCCAATCCATGCTTTGACTGCAACCTGAAGGACGCAGCATCCATCGTGATGATTAGTTTTGGTGCGAGACCCGCACTTGGTGGCAGTGCAGAATCAAAGCAGCCAGGCGAGTTCAAGACCTGGATTTGTCTGCAAAATCCTGCTGTCTATAGTTGAGGAATCTCAGGGGAAAATCGAACATGAAGACAAGATAAAGTTGCCTTTTTAAAGATTAGTTTTGGGGCTTTTTTTTTTGCCTTTTTTTTCTAAGATAGTACAGCTGGAAATTGACTTTCAACATGTTCTTCTCTTTCCCTGTTTTCTGTCTGTCATTTATAATCTGCCACCACTGCACATATCACATGCCATATTGAATCAATCTGATGTTTAAAAACACAACAGTAGCATTGCAACTTGATTTTATGTTTTTAGTATAAATCACATCCACTTTCATTGTATTGGTTCAACAGATACAGATGACCTCTGACAGATCGGTCCACAGGTC
This sequence comes from Hypoplectrus providencianus, assembly GCA_028566105.1. Lineage (NCBI taxonomy): Eukaryota > Metazoa > Chordata > Actinopteri > Perciformes > Serranidae > Hypoplectrus > Hypoplectrus providencianus. The sequence continues at coordinate 8,392,053 of JAOWBC010000458.1, forward strand.
AGAATCGAGCCTAGCTGCCGCTTTGGACTCGGCTCTGATCTATAGTATGCCCCATTGGGTTGCATTTTGGGTTATTTTGTGCTAACTTTTGAAAAAAGGCCCCTTAAAGGCAAATAGGAATCTAATGGCCAGGATCTGTGCTGCAGTATTTATGAAGCTGGTGCCATCCTGATGGACAGGGAGCAGTAGCTCCACTGACAACGGGTCCAGGCAGAAGTGCAAGTAATGGTCCGAGAGTTACACACCAACAACAGGAGGTAGGAATGAAGCAGGAAAGGATAGCAGCAGGTAATGGACCATAGCATCTCTTGTTCTTAGAACTGATATGCCAGTCCTCAGTGTGTCAACTTCATGATTCAGTCAGTTTTCGCTGTCTTCCCCTGCTTCTCCAACTTCTTCTGCTGAGCGAATATTATGCCCTCTGCGCCTCAAAAGGGAAAGACTGTAAGACATCTTAAGCTCTAAGCGCTGGGAGGAGAGAGTCATCACTGGTGTGACAGCCAGGTGCTAAAGGCAAGATACTCCAACCAGCATGGCGTGGCTCCACTTTCATCAGAGCGGGGGAGAAGCCACAGCCGAGAGGGTCATCTGAGACAGACAGTTCAAAATGGAGCCGCATTTTCAGCTCGAATTCACATCACTGTGACTGTGCTTGGTCCAAACAATGTGCTGCTGTCTAAAATATCAGCACGGGTTCTAAAAGTAAGCAGACGGTGTCCTGGGAGAGTCGGACAAAGGAGATGCGATGATGAGAAGATGACAGAGTATCAGGGCTTGACAGCACAGCTAGGAGTGATGTACACAGTGTGTGCTCATCAAGGAAGGTCACATAGTTGTCTTTCCACAAACGCCGCAGCCTCCTGGCAGGCCGGGATTAACCGTGCAGGCATGCAGGACACCTCTCCCTGGGGAGGGGGACCACCAGGAGGGAGGTGGGTGCACAGGGCAGGATCATTTGTGAAAGTCCCCCGGGGCATCGCAGATGTGCACATATTGCAGCACAGACTGCAGGCAGGGACTTCTATGATGGCTGTGGATTAAGAGGAGTCATCCATAGATTATACACGTCGCCTGGACACTTTCCAAGGCCTGATCAATCCTTTTGTTGTTTATCTGAGAGGGGCTGATCTAAAAAGAGCTGATAAGACACTGATCCTCAGATAACATCACTGATTATGTACTTTACTCCATGAGGAAATGATGGACTTCGAGCCATACAGGCTTCCAGTAATACTGCATTAAATTGTCTTAAAATGGCCAGAACTATGTAATGTACTTTGTTGAGTTTTGTATTTCCATTATGTCAAATGGTTTCAACAATGTTTAAACTTACAGTTTATATATGTTTAATTAGTTTCATTGTTCATGAGATTGGTTGTGACTAACATTTTTTTTCTCTTTCTATCCAGATTTAAACCAGCTGACTGTAATAAAGGCAATCATTGTGAAGACAACAACTCCCATGATTCTGCTTTACCTTATTTTATAAGCACTAAACTCTATTGTCTTGTCTTATTGTTTTGATTGAGAGCAGCAAAAAATACACTTTCAATGGATGTATACTAATAAAAGTACATTTAAAATAATATATTACACTCATCATTTTGCTTGTATTAAGTTCTATCGCTTTTATAAATGAAGGCATCTTTATTTGTCAATTCTTTGGTACCTTGGCCTAAAAAATGGTATGCTATTTATACTATTTTCACCTACATTTAGATAGGTCTTCAAATCTAAATGTCCAGGAAAATGTTGTGTGTATGTATATATATATATGAATACCAAATAATTGGCCTAAAAATTAAATTATAAAATATATTACTAATATTTAGCATCTTACCTCACAAAAACGTCTTACAAACATCATATGATCTTGGCCACCAGTCCTAAAATGATGCATGGGAAGAAATGGCTCCACATTCTGTACTTAATGTTCTGTACACAGTCAGAGTCCATCTTCTCCTGATGCACTCAGCTCTGCCGCTACACGCTGCCAAAGCCAGCGGCTCATCGAGCTCTGCAGCCTGTGAGTCTTTACAATTAAAGACAAGAACCATCCCAAACGTCCTGCACAGCTGAAAGCTAAATAACAGCTTGGAGATACCGATTACAATGAAGTATGCTAACAAATATGTATATTTATTGTTGTCCTTGCATGGACTATGGCTGATGTTCCTAATGAAAACCGATTGTGTGACATGGTCAGATTCACATTTTTATATTTCATCTTGAAAAAACAATCTGGATTCAGGCAAATATCTACGAAGGCACCCACACAGCTCTGTGAGTTTTCACGCTGTGTGAAATGAGACAATGACTGTAATGTTAAGAGTTCACATTGTCGGCTTTGAGCGCTTGAGGGGATTTCCAATCATATCAAATGAACTGTTAAAGAGCCACAGACCCTTTTGTGCTTCAGTCAAAAGTATTTCCACAGATTAAGATTAGAACCTGTTATCACAATCTGCACCCTTTTCTCATCAAGTGTTGTGGAAAACGGCTGGATAGTAAGAGTGGAAAGCTGCCAGAATGGCAACACAGTCAGATGAATTTCCGTACTATTACTAGGAAAGCAAGCAAGCCGTAATTATATTCAGAATATAATCGGTCATAAAAACAAGCTGGTGAGACTTGTGGAACGAGTTAAAGATTACAGTGGTGACAGAGCAATGGCATCAACAGATAAAAGTTCAGCTTTAAAATACATTGTGGGCTTCAGACGGCTATCCGCACAATAATCCGCCCGGGAAGCCAACTTTGTCTGACTAATTTAGCCAAGTCACTCTGAGCCGGAGAGACAGCAGGTCGAGTGAGGTGAATGACAAAAGGGATTTCTACAGAACAGGAAACAAAACAAGCTGTACACTAATCTGTTAGGATGCGGTGTGCAACAACAGGGTATTATCCTACGACTAATGACTGGTGGTGGTGTGCGTCTGTCTGATATGGACAGTGGTCTCCTACATGAAAGTCCTGTGTTTGACCCATCCATTCACCCCAACCTACTCCATGCTGCAGCATCCACTGACTTCAAATTGATGTTTTAATGGTACATTAGGAAAAAAACACATAATACATAATACACCAATAATTTTTCTATCAATTTAAGTGATGAGAACATTTACACCATAATCTCACTCTTGGCATGAAGTTAGTTCTTTGGACAATCAGGTACATCGTGAGTCATTAACAGAATACTTTCCATCATTCTGCCTGAATTTTTCTAGTGATGAAAGAAAATTTTGAATGCAGTCTGTCATTTGAGCTTTGTATTTTCAATTTTCATTGATAATTAAGGTATTTCACACCCCTGTCCAACAGGTGGCGTGTGCACATTAATTGTATCGTCCAATCTGGATTTCATGACCACAACCTGGTTGTTGAGCGGATGGAGCAGCAGCTCTGATAAACCACGCAAAGTACTATTATATAGTTATGAAGGATGCCAAGTTGGAAATTGCGTTACAGAATATAAAAGCTAAGGGGATAGTTAGCTAGTTTTATTTAATTACCTTTAGCTAGTATCATATGGTAACAAGATATCATGGCAGCTGAGTGTCTAAAGTTTCTTTGAAAGCTCAGTAATTGTGAAGGTGTTGATAAATGAGGTGAAAAAACAGATTAATGCAGTGGATGATGAAGGACAAGCAGCTTTCACCTCTTTTTATTATTTTTAGGCATTATGGTGGTGACATTAAAAAAGTGACTGCAGAGTCACTGTCTCTATTCATCTTAATGCTCTGTGCCCTTAAAACTACATTATGTCAGGGTTTTTCTTGATAATTACTATAGAAAATAAATCAATTAAAAGTTATTAGATATGTCTGGTAAATAAAAACTGGATCACCTCAAGTCTGCTTCTCTAACCTTTATGCATCAAGCATTTGATCCAACAAGCAGCTTTTGTCCATGGACAGTCTTTACTTACAAAAAGGAATACATGGGGAATTTGTCCGCATGCGGTCCTATAATTATGTCGAGACTGAATCAAGAATCACAAGGTTGCTTCTGAAGCTCAAATTTCCTCTGTAGCTTTTAGCAAAACAGGAAGCAAAGAGTGTCACTTACCCGGGCATTGGGTGGGTTGAAGGCTTGCGCTGGTGTTGATTGGCTCAAAGTGATGGATATGGAAGACAGTTTCATTTTGTTTCACCTGCATTAATGTGAAAGGTATGACTGAAGTTCATACACCGACTCAGACTCCGATCCATTAGAGGTAAATCAGGATGCATTAGACGCTCAGATGAAATGTGGGCCCCACTTAGTTTTGAATTGCTGTGTTTTTTTTCAATCCTTCATGCTGTTTTCTACAATAACAGTTCAGGAACATATCTGACATGTCGCTGTGGCTGGTAATGTGAAGGTAGATGGGACAAGCGGCTTTTCAGTTGTCTTTAGGTAATGAAAACACATATATAATTGCACAGGAGCTAATGCTGCTGTTCAAAGGAATTTCAGGCTACATTACAGTTATCATCGTCTAGAGCTCCAGTTGCAGATGCTTTTAATTTATTTATTCTGAGAGACATACTGACAGGCGGACCTGGAGTCATCCAAAAAATGCAGTAAAGGCCGCTGAATTAATAAAAGGCTATGAGCTTTTACCAGAGCTGTGAGAAGAGTTGTGTGTGTTTATTTTAGCTGACTTCTCAGCCGTCTCAATGCTGCTCTGACAGAACAAGTAGAGCCTGTACAGTCCCACTGCGGCTCCAGTGCATTTTACAGTACATATGTTCCTGCACTGGGCTTGTTTGTTTTGCTGAGATATATGCGTTTTATACCATTGTTGTTGTCAGGAAAAAAAACAACCCTTTTGCAGTTGCTATAGTGAAGCAATGAATTATAGAACATTTTCAATAAATAGAGTCCGTAATAAAATATATATATTTTCATTTTCATTTTGTTGTTGTTTTTGCCTGCCAACATCAATATCCTTTCACTCCTCCTTCAGGCATGACCTGTCATTGAAGCTGCGGCGAGGAAGACGTTCTTAGATCTTTTCCTTAAGTAAAGGGAGCTATAACCCAGGAGAGGTGAATGGTATATAGAAATTATTTATTTTTAATAGGTTTTCTGTTATAAGGAAAAAAAACCCGACAGAACTAACAATTTTGTTATCTGCTAGTGCCTATATGAGAAATGATGATGATATAAAAAACTATTTATGGTGCATACCCTCACAAATACTAGATCAACACAGTTGCGGTAAATACACCGTACAAAATTGGTTAACTAACACTGTTTGTACAGTGGCTTAAAACACTAAATATGCACATTTGCTGAGTGGAAATTACACCAGCACAGAATTCAGTATGCTACAAAAACCACTGACCTAGGTTTGGGGTAAATAATGTGACGGTAGTGTTATAAAAGGACAGTTTAAAAAGAAAATAAATATACTGGAAATGCCAGAAGGATAGTAGTCACTAGGGTGAAACGAGGCATGGAAGTTATGTAGAAAAAGAAGATAAAAAACGGGAGGGAACATGGTAGCAAGTGATGTGTGGGAATTATAAAATGGGTTAATTAAATACAAATTTGGTGTTAAGAGGTTGTGGTCATTTCATGTCATTTTATGAGATCAGGCTTTTATGAAGGGTGTAAACGCAAAGGGGATAATTAGTTTGTTTTAGTTTTATTTGCTCTCATGTGCCACGCCTAACTATGTAATCTACCCCCTAACCCTAAGCCTGTATGTTTGTTGCCTAAATCTGATCTAAGAGTGTGAGTTCCTTAATTTGTTGACCATCACACGTTAGGAACAAGCATGTGAAGTCTAAAAAGTACACTTTAAAAAAAAAAGTACAGTCAGTAAGAGCAACATCTGCTATAAATTATTTATTCAGCCCTTCTCCCACTGGTTCAACCATTCAAATCCCAAACCCTAGCAATCAAAATCCCACTGAGACACCGAAAGACCTTTGAAGTCATTGACAAGGTTTTCACATTGCCGAGGACAGTCTCTATGTCTCTGTGTCATCCCCTCCTCTCCTCCTGGCACGATGTCTTCATGCTCTCACAGGGTCGGCTCACGGGTATCTCCACGAGTCAGGCCAGCCAGCGCCCTGCCTTCAATGACAGAGAACTGCAAAAAATGATTCTGATGTTGCGGGAGAATAATGCAAACTTAATTACCCTGAGCTAATAACTTCAGGCAATAGAGCCAAACCCGGCTCAGTGTCTCCTTCTAATTGTGAGGACGGATAAAACCTTTTCTCTTTCATTTAGGGGTGACGCTCAGCAGAAGTCCCGGCTCTGCAGCTGGAGCTGGTTTGAACGGGGTGATAAGGGTGCCTTCGATGGCGGCGAGTGTAGACTTTATTTCCTGGTTCGTCTCTTCAGCGCGAATAATTATACTGAAATAGAGCAGACCAGAGATAATGCGGGCTCGGATAATCCGATCATTTCCAGTAGAGTGTAGAAATTACGGCTCTAAAACAAATGTGGAGTGCAGAGTGCAGCACATTTCAATGGAAGAAGCTCCGAAAAATCTCCCTCTTTGGTCTGCTACTATGATGTTAACCTTGGCTGGAATAATTGTGGGTGTGCGTGTGTTCTGACCGGCCATTTTGATCAAACAACTGAAGCACTTTATTGTTTTCTACTGAGGAAAGATGCATGTGGATGCTATCAAAAGGCCATGATATTTACTGGAATCTGATGTTGATTAGGAGGATTGCATCTCAAAAGGCTGCAAATCAGTCCCTTTGTTTTGCTTTTCAAAGAGACTAAGAGAAGAGGATTAAAGTCGTTTCTAGACCCCCAGGCAAAATCTTAAACAAGGTTCACAGAATTAATCAGTGTTTTCCCAAGACAGGGTGGGCTTGTAAGAAAAACAGACTATTTTATCAAGAAAAACTGAATTGTTCATTAAATAATGTTTGTTTCCTGCCTTTGTTTAAACCTCATTTCTGCCTTCGCTAACTTGGCAGTGAGAGAGGCCATGATACAGAGCTGAGTTTAGAGCGTTGAATTTAATTAGGAAATGCAAGTAAGAATAAAATGAAAGATTATAATAATTAACCTGTCAGCTTCTGCCATTAACATAAAACAATGATCAGAATTACAAGTTGAATATTTTTCCATCGCTCATGTGAAAAGCTCAAGAATGTGACAGTTTGACAGGGAAGCGCTGACAAAAGTGAGCCACAGCAGTCAAATATCAAAGATATTATACCAAAGAAAGCTGGTAGCCTAAAGTCATCAGCTGCTCCGTTAGAAGTCTCTGCCAACAGATCTGATGCAAGCACAATCATAACATTTCAGCTGGTCAAACTGTCGTCCACTTTTCTTTAGAAGTTTGCACAGTTGGCTGTATCATCTGTCTGTCAGGCCCTCCGCTGTAGTTAAAGGCATCTACTTGAATTAATGTGATCATTTGACCCAAACGGTCTAGTTGGAAATCAAAATGGTTCATAGTTGTTCCCAATGGCCACACTCAAAGGTTGAGTGGCGAGCAAGCCATCATAGACGAGGAGGAGACAAGAGATCATTTAAATATCACTTAACTATACACATTTTTACACAGTAGAGGTGGAAATTACATTAAAATACATTACATTGCTCAGTTGAGTTCAAGGTCTCATAGTCACTGACTATCGAGTAGCTTCCTTTTTTCAAATGTATGCCAGTAAGTGAATGAATCAGCGGTAGAGTTGGCAAAATAATATGATTTGTCCAGACATTTTGTCAGAAATAGATGGATTTTCTTAAGGAGTAAGCTAACCCTTAACAATGGTGAATGATTTCTTGACCCATGTTCACTATCAGGACCCCAAATAGCTTTAAATGGACAAAGCTAGAGTGGCTAAACGCAGAGATTTGTCTGGGGATTTTTGTGTGTTATCGACAGAGATACTGCCACTATGAATTCAAATGTTACTTAGAATTTTGAAGTTGGTGAGGACTCCGAAGGAAACAGCTACTATTAACGACAGATCAGTAAAAACAATAAGGAACACAGAAGAGTTTCAGAGGTAGCAATGCCAGGCTGTGCTATTGAATGTAAGAACAACAATTTATATAGTACAGAAGAAAAAACTGTCCTCATTCTTATCAATTGCCTTCATTAAAGACTCCCTTTGAAGCTAGACAGAGACATTCAAGGTTGCATTTAAACGGACGGACTGGACAGCTAAAATCATTAAAATCTACACAAAGCTCAACATTTAACAACAGTAGTGCAGCTGCAACCTGCAATGATTAGAAGATAATTTGCAGTCAACAATAGCATAAGCTAATTTCATATGCAATTAATATATATATATATATATATATACTGTCAAACAGGTCCAACAAACAAGCCCGTCCATCCGCCCCTCCATTGTCCCACAAGCCCGTCCATCCACCCGTCCATCGTCCCACAAGCCCATCCATCACAACACAAACCCTCACAATGTTTAAGCTCCTTTGCCAAATTTGAGCCCAAAAGTTGTGATTTCTATAGAAATGCACACTTTTATGAACCAATGAGCTTATTGACCACTTGATCAAAATAGAGTCCTGCTAGTCACAGCTAGAGGAGAGAAAGAAGTAGTTGTGTAAAGACTATAAAAGGAGAACAAGCGAGAAGTTGTTGCTTTCTCACCTCTGTGCAGGAGCAAATTGCTGTGTGGAGTGGGTGTGAATGTTGGATTATTGGGTTCAGAAAGATACAGGAATTTGAGGCCCATTCTGGCATATTTGTGTTCATGTGTGGGGTTTACAACTCAGACATCTGACAAGCAGTTGTGATCCATTATACTGGCCCCTTTAGTAATATCGTTGATATAGGCTACAAGAAATGTCTAAGAAGAAATCATTAGGCCTTCCCATCCCACATCTCTCTGTTTCACCAACTTTCATATAAACACACCAAGATTTGTCATTTACACCTATAAAATGACACACACACCATATGTGAAGCTACGCCTTTTCCCCTTTAAATAGACTTCATACGTGCAGCATGCTCAGGGTGTTTTTTCCCTCTCTTTCTCTCTCTCTGACACAGTCACTGTTGTGACAGCTGCAGCAAGGTGTGATCAAACATATGTTGCTACACAAACCGTATGAATTGCAGGGTTTTGCACACATAGATCGACCCAGGCTGAATCTATAGTGTGCTGTAAACTGTATTTCAATCCCATGTTGCTTTGAACCTGCTCACATATGGTGCTGAATGTTCAATCCCAAATTGTTTTTTGCCTTTAGAGGGAGCCAGGAAATGTATTTCTCCAGTGCTTTTTCTCAGGTAAACGTCCTTTTTACTGCATAGTAATGGTATCAATATTTTCATCTAACTTGGCAAGAAAGAGAATAAGCATCAAGAGTGCTATGACGGATGTCACTATGTATGGAGTAATCTGTATGTAAATATGCAGCGGATGCAGGCTGCAAATTTGCACAAACACAATAAAGAGGGTGGGAAGACAAAAACAAACAGGCCAAGATTTTAATCATGGCTTTTTGTGGTGCCATGCTGGTCACTCCTGTGCAGATGGACACTTGGATGAGAGACTGGAGTGGTGGAGCAGTTACATGGATGGATTCACAGAAAGAGAAAATCATGGAGAATTTGAGGATGTCAGAGACGACTAACTGCTTCTGTTCGTGGTGAAAGAAGCATGAATTATTATCATATGACTGTTCAGCCTGAGGTCCCATTGCCACAAATCACATATCAACTAAGGATCACATATGATAATGTTGTTCTGTATTGAAAATGTCTAATCGCCTTTGACACAAATTTGGAAAAATGATTTAGGCCACTTGTGTGAGCTGATAGTGTCACTTTGATTAAACAGCATTAATTCTTGGTGGTGCAGTCCAGAATAATAAAGCAAACAGAACTGCATTAAAGTGAACTTATACTTGAATGTGTTGTATAAATGAGAGTGTGGTTTATTCATCATGCAATAGTTTAATTACACGTCTGTGAAATATGAAGCTTGAGCCATAGGACGGCTAGCTTAGCCTAGCATAAAGACTGGGGACAGGAGGAAGCAGCTAGCCTATATATCCAGCAGTGGTTGGTCTGCCGGAGAGAACCTAACGCAAAAGACCAAGCAGCAACGTCTGAGGCTGAGAAAGGCATCCAGCGTGGTCATACCAGAGACTGCAGTTACTGAAGTGGCCACTAGAGGCCCCAGAAGCAAGCCAAGCCCCATAGAGCCAGAATAGCTGTCTCCAGTTTCTATGCTAAACTAAACTAACCAGCTGCTAGCCCCAGCTGAAAAGTAAATCTTATCTAACCCTCAAAAAGAAAGTAAATAACTCCAGATACTGAATTATTTTGATGCTGTAATACTGAAGCATCAGAAAAATATTTGGCATTAATTTTAATGTCAATGGCAGAATGCAAAAACAGATAAAAATGGATACAGGAAAACAGATAGAAATCTGTCCAACACAGCCTCAGTCTGCCCCTGCTGGTCACAGCTTGCTCAAAGACAGGTATTTTATGAGGCAGTGCTAATGCACAAATATTTTCTCAGCTTGTCTCTCATTCTGTTACCTGTTGCCCCCACCTCCACCACTAACACCTCCAGACTCTGTGCCAGAACGGACAAATAAAAACAAAGCATGATTCACTGTGGCAGTTTGGCAACACTGAATAGGAACAGGAGTCTGGAGGGTGGGTTGGGACAAACAGTATTTAAATTTTTACAGAATGTACTGTAACACACCGACTGTATTGACAGAATCTGCTTCTAGAGGCTAATAAATAGCAAGCTGCCTGCAGGAATTTCTATGGATCCAAATTGCTTGTTCAATAACATCCTAGAGGAGTGTTTTCAGAATTTACTGTTGTGTATTGACCTGATCCAAACTAATCCAATCGTTGTTATTTAAAGAGCACCCTCCAAACCTTCTGTCATGTTGTAACAGAGACATTTATATCTCTAATGCATCTGAAATGCACATGCATCCCTATCATGAAAACTGCTTAAACATAAATTAAATCAATGCAGTGGTATATTACGTTCACACCACGGCATCAGTACCAATTTGGAATAACCAGATTTTGCAGACTGCTGCTGGCAACGACTGTGAGCATAAAGTAAATCTGCATCCTTATTCATGACCGTCCGCTTGATTAATGACATGCTACACATTCAATTCTTAGTAATTTAAGGTTGCTGGTGATTATCCGCGAACATCATTTTACACACACTGCAGAAAGAGTAAATTAATCAATAAGGAAATAAATCTTAAATTAACAGAATCCTATTAACAAGATTCTGTTAATTTACAATTAAGTGAATCCCATTATCTATTCCCCCCATTCACTTTGCTCTGTGTCCAGGGCAGAAAACGATTTCACCTTTTTGATGGCAAGCCCTTACACTCAGTGTTATTGCACTCCGGAGGACTTGCATAGCACAGGAAAAAAATATATAGTGCAGCCATTAATTTGCCATCTCCAGAAAAGGGCATCAGTGATCTGTGAAATCACTTTGTTCGTTTGAGATGGTTGCACTTTCTGTTCATTTACGTCTGATAATGACTTAGATTATGTGAATCTCCCCGTCTGCCTGTCTCTTTTTTGGCATCTGCAGTATGTCAGACTGGAACCTTCCCATGCCCTCGCTGTCTGTCTAATTCTTCTCCGGACAAAGGCTTAAACAGCCTCAGCTTTAAAGTAATCAAAAGAACACATCGGAGGATGGGAGCTGAGACACTCCCTGTGTTGAATGAGCCACAGTTTTGTTTGCTGTGATCCATGAAATAATCTGTCAATGGGATAGGAAACGTGAAGCACTCCCATCGATTGTATTTTTTATTGTCAGTGTTCAGTTCTGCTCATGTGGTTTTATTGCACCATGGGAAGTCTCTGGCGCAGCTCTGCCATCTATTGTTTCTCAACTTCTGTTCTGTGTGGGAAGCCGTAGATTCCTGTACAGTAACTACTCTCTTACTGCAGGATTCTCGTTTCACAGTCACAACCTTTTTGGCAAAACCAGTGGATATCCACAGATGCTACCTGGGCTTGAAATTATAATTAGTAAAATGTAATTGCACTTTTACACCATCAAACCCTCTGGTTCTCATAAATGGTGCCACTATACTGTATTAAAACAGCCAGAGATGATATTCAAAAAGCAGTTTAATCAGAATGCTTGTTAACAATCTGTTTACCATGTCCTTCTGTTTTGACTCCCAGTTTCCCCACCAATCCTCAACTCCATAAATCATGGCAAGATGTACAAAATGATGATATCTAATGACGTGGAGTCAGTGGTGTTTCCCTCAGCTTTATTGTTTTGGTTTAATGGATGGAAACTTTACTGATGTGATTCAGTCTAATGGCTCTCATCAACCCCATCAGCAGCAGGAAGTTGTTTTCAGCAACAAAAGCTCTCATGAACCAACTGTGCCAGGGCTCCAGAGTGACTATTTCTCTCTGGGCACTCTGGCTTCCTCCCACTGTCCAAAAAACATGCAGCTTAGCTTAATTGGTGACTCTAAATTGTCCGTGGGAATAAGAGTGTGAATGGTTTTAGTTGTCCGTCTCTATTTGTCTGCCCTGTGACAGCCCTGTGACAGCCAATCCCAGCTGACCTCATCCGAGGTCAGCTGGGATTGGTTCTAGCCCCCCCCGCGACCCAGGTACGGATAAGCGCCTAATGAACCAATGTTAAGAAATTACCATTGTATATGGGAAATGACTGAAGAGCTATCTCTAAAAAGTGTAAAAATCCTAAAATTCTCGGTGCAGCCAAATGGATGTTTGGTGCACCAATGTGACCAATATTTAAAAAAACAACAAAAAAAAGTTAGTCCAGAGCCCTCTATGTGATAGCTTCTTAGCACGGAGTCATAGGCAGACAAAGGACACAACTAGCCAGTGAGTGTTCTGGAGCATTTTACTGCTAAAAAGCCAGATATTTCCCTCAGGGGAGAGTCACAGATCAAAACAGAGCTGAAAGCAAAGAAAACTGGAATCAGATCAGTTGAGTGGTCATAAACACCAAATGAATAGTAATGTCGTCCCGTAGTGGCCAAAATAAGTCAATTTAACAACAGAATATAAGCCATTTAACCAAAAGCCTTAAAAGAACAGAAATGTATGGTTAAAGTCAGTGAGCAAGAAGTTGTGGGAGTATAAAGTAGTGTTTTCTAGGGCTGCAGCTTTTAGTGAAGGCAGGCAAAAACCCCTCAGGATTCCTTGGAGGACATTTACAGTGAGAGCAGCATCCCACCAGATAATGTCTACTTTTAATTAAGTGAAAGATTTGTTCTCCCTCCATCAGCGCGACTGCCTTAATGTCACCAGTCGTTCCACTTCACTGCAAATCGAGGCAAACACTTTTCATCTCATTTCAGCTAATTCAAAAGAAATAAAAATCATTTAATTCTGTTGATTCCAAACATCAGTGAGCTCCCGAGGGATAGTAAACAGCTAAGCCGTAAATAGCCAGAATACTTCTTCCACAGACTGTTAGACTTTTTCAGCATCATATTCAGCTTTAAAAGCACTTTTTTTTTTTTTTTTTTTTTTTACTTTGAAGCACCGTGTGATGTAGAAACAGTGTCCCAGGCTTTCATGTTGACACTTTTGCACAAATGATAAACACCTGTTGCACTATGGTTTTCCATGCTGACCCCTGTGAGTACCACTTTGGTGGATGTTCTCTTCTCCTCCTCCACCACTTCCTCAAAAAGAAATATGTTGAGAGCGAAATGAAAGAGATGAGGGGAGAGGAGGCAGGGAGGGAAATGGAGGCCATTTGGGACAGTTTATTTGCTACTCCATCATCAAAAATGGACATGTGCTGTTGATGAAGTTGCCCTACCATAACTGAACCGATGTCGTATTCATATTCCACTTTCACTGCCGTAGGCACAGCAGCAAGGCCTCATAATTAAACGGGCTGTTCTGCGGCTTGATGCAGTCTTAAGACACTGACTGGTTTCATCCTTTTCCTCCTGAATATTTACTGAATGCTAAATCTCAATTCATTATTATTCTTAATTTAAGGCTTCTTAGTTCCACCTTTTCTTTATCATGATTAATCTAACATTTTATCTCAACTTTAAGCACAGTTGATTTTGAAGTGATATTCAATATCTGAAAAAAAACAAAACAAAAACAAACATATACTGTATGAAAAGCAATGCAAGAAAGATTTGGTCCCCACAAACCTTAAAGGGGATCATAACTAAAAATAAATAAATAAATGAAAACTGAAACCTCCAGCACAGAGCAGACTTGTAAAAGAGATGAAAAAGATCCTAAAGTTGTAGCCGAGCATAGCGGATAAACAAGACATTTTTTACTTTCATTAAAATTGTGAGATCAGGCGTTTGTGCTGCATTCTGGAACCGCAACACAACAGTGATGTTGGTGGAGGTCTGTGCTTTCTGTTTTCTAATTGATTCTAGTTGAAGTTATTTAATCTTGACCTATGTGTTATTTAACTTAATGCTCTGGGTCTGAGCGGCGAGGCAAACCTGGAATTGCCTTAAGTCTGCCGTCTTTCAAAATCCCAACAGGGGTCGCCAACACTGGTTGTGAAACAACTCAGATCTTGCATAACAATGAGTTGGCTGTTAAATTTTGTCTGCTAAGTAACGTACATTTTGTTTAAGCATGAACAGGATGTTTATAGTTACACCATCACTGTGCTTCCCACAAATGGTACTTCCCATTTAAAAAAAAAAAAAAAAAAAAAAAATGAATGGCAACAGCTGTAACCTTGAACTCGATGATTCAAACTGGCTGTCCACAAACCAGAGGGCAACGTCACAGTAACTACATCCATGATTATATACAGTCTATGGCACGAAACTTCAACCTAACACCTAATCTTATGTAGCACAGGTTAGTGTTTAAGAATGACACGTTTTGTGTTAGTTGTGATGTAGCACATAGGGTGTCAGAAATGTGTAATATTGGCACCCGCAAATCTATTAGGTGACTCAGACACTGACGCCAACAACGTGTGGTTGTCTATAATTACAGACTTTTTCTCAGTAATTATGATTTTTTTCAAACATCAAATTATTGGAATTCATTTCTCTATTCCAGCAGGATGATCACATTCAAAGAGTAAACAGAGAGTTTGTGAAAAACATAATGTGAAATGTATTTCTTGCAAAAATACCAAATGCATACATAGAAAGATGGAACTCTGATAAACAAACACTATGGTATGCATTGGGAAATGGGTTTTTCTGTATGCGGATCAGAGGAAACACATGGAAGTGTACACTTGGCTAAGATTTCTCAGCTCACATGAAAAAAAAAAAAAATCTCCATTTTTTCAATGTACTGTTGTTGGATGAAGCTGAAAGAAACCCAATTAGCCCGAGTTAGAGACAGAGCAGCACTTCCAGCAGTACCCTTCCACAACACTCAGGAGATCACTCTCTACTATTAAAGCGAATACACTCAGATGCACCACACTTTTCTAATTGAAACCTTTGGGACTGACTTTTGAGCTTCAGAAAAGGCGTATAAATGTTAGGGAGGAGACAAAGAGCTCAAAGGATCAGGGCCCTCCGTGGTGAAAAACAATATGTACTGGGGGGGGGATGTGTCAGAAACTTCCTCCATCACAGCAACAAACAATACTGCTTCAACAGTTTGGGTTAGATTAGATTGAAGCTAATATTAAATTAATATTTCAATCCACAATATTTACTCCACTCTCAAAAACATAGCTCATACCTTGGTTGCAACTTTTCTCAGATGACTCAATTTAGTCACTTCAGACTAATCTCCACATCACTTATGCTACACACACACACACACACACACACACACACACACACACACACACACACACACAGCACTGAGGGATAAAGCAAAAGAACATTTGTCAAATTAAGTGAAACCTGTGCTATTGATTTCTTCTAACCAAGGTAAATGAAAGAGAATTAATTAAAGAGGATTAATGGATAAATGAGAACTAGGCAGAAACATTTCCTAGGGAGCTATTAATGACCCACAGGGCAGATGAGAACCCCTGCTCATTTTGTCACCGCAGCATGACAGTCAGCAAACACCGTCTCCAGCTCTGGGAGCGACTTGCTATAACTCATGGTCGGTCCGTAACAGCAGGTAGAAGTAAATAATTAGGACAATGTTCACAAACGCCAAAGCTGCTCGGGTCAATTTCAATCAAGACTATTTTCAAAATGCAGTGTCATCAGAAAACGTCGTCTTTTTT
>JAOWBC010000458.1:8408306-8418657 GCA_028566105.1 Hypoplectrus providencianus
ATGTCAAACACATTTAAATGTCATATGTGAATAACACTTTACTGTACATGTGTGTTGAATTAAATTATAGATTCAGCCAAGTGTCTGAGCTTAGTGTGGAACAGTTTAATGATAGTGCAGAACCAAGGATGGAAAACGGTAATTATTTCAGTTAATAGCATGTAATCTCAGCTCTCTGAATTCAAGGTTCATCATCCAAAGGCAGGTGCTTACTACTTTTTGTGACTGCAGGATTAATTCCACTCAAATATTTTATGCTCTTCAGCTGAAGTAAAGGAGAGACCCATAATGAATGTTTATCAGATATTATTGTGTTGGAAAATGCAAAAATGCAATCCAAGTACCGCTTGTAGTTTCTAATTAATCTTTCAAAATCAAAGACCTTTTCAGTAAATTCAAACGTCTAATGGAGGAGCCTGTTGGGTTGTTAAAGCCCTCAGAGAGTCCAAATCCTTGTTAGTCCTCTATGAGTCAAATATCCCACCAGATTTTCTACACAATACAAGAGCCTTTGATTGGTCTTTGTTAGCGTCTGCATCCAGCACACAGATCAATGTTTATTGTAGCAGCAGCTTTAAAGCAGAGCGTGTTTTGTCCAAACAAGCACAAGAGAAAAATCCCAGGATCACTTAATAAAGCTGTCAAAGTTCAGATTCGTTACAGCTATGCTTTGAAATACATTGGGCTCACTAACTCTGGAAAGTTGTGACTCTGAAAAAGTCATGGCTCACTCCCTATGGCTGCTGTAGTCCTCGGTTGACCTTGAAAGTGACCATTTAACAACTAGAACGTATAAATAAGCGCAGCTGCATGATGAACTGCGTATTTGCATAAATTGACAATGCAAAGTAAAGCTCCCAGGCGTTTGGCAAGCTGCACATTTTGTCTACCCAAGTTTGTGTACAGCGTGGCTCTGTGGCAATCTAAGTTGTTAATCATTTCCCAGCAAACAGGAGGGTAGAAAATCAATGTAGTCTTCAGCAGATTGAGTTTGCTGTCCAGAGTTAAAAAATCTTCAAGCTTAAGATCCATTGCTTCAGCACAACTACATCAAGTTGTCAACTGAAAGCAGCAGATGTGAAAGCCTTGAGTTTTGGGTGGAAGTCATCCTACACATCATAAATCAAAGCAGGGTCGTGGTTTTGATACAAGTAATGCAACGTCAGAATGATAAACATTTAAAGCTATACATTTTGGGAAATACATTTACTTGCTTTTGTGCTGAGAGATGAGAAGACTAACCACTAAGCTACCAGCCTCAGACTGTATATGAGGAGTGAACATTCACAGCCGTGTCACTCACTGGTTTGTGGGATGAAGGATCTAGTCGCCTCCATGCTTTATGTCCATCACCATTTTGTTTTTTTTGGCTTAGTGACCTATTTAAGACATACTGGACTGAGGGGGGGAAATGACCGTTGTATTTGTACATTTAAACAGCTGTGAACTTGTTTTTATTTGGAAGTTTTTATTCATTTGTTGTTCACAGAGCAAAAGATTTTGGTTTCCGGTGTACTTGCCATGTTAGCAAACTGTCAATCACGAGCCACAACCCAAATCATACCATGCTTTATCTTCTATGTCCTGCTAAATGGGACTTTTATTTACACAATTTACATCGTATTGTCTTCAAAAAGACTTGAATTTAGCGATTGCGATCATAATGTTGCCATGAGAACTGCTGCTGTTGCTTGCCTGCAACCAGTTAGCTTGCTAGCTAAATGAAAGCTAATCCACGGTTGCTTTTTAAATTTACCTTGCAACCGTTTTTTGTATGCGTTTTGTTTTTAACTGGGGTGAAAACCAAAAAGGCCCACATCTTTCCCTGAACTGGTTTTTAAAATAAGTTAAGAAATTAGTATATTAGATAAGTTTAAGAAAAGTTCCTGGGGCGTTGGCGCTGTAACATGGCATGCTATCAGTCATTAGTGTTTTTCCATTCAGGCTACAGTACAATCCTTTTTAATATTCCCCTCATTGTCTGAAATCTTGGAGTTATTAGCCCACTGTGGGATAGTTACTGTCAATAGCTCTGTCAAATTTCCCATTGTCAGTGCACACCAAATTACAGTGATAACGAAAGAAGAACATGGGGAATAGGAAGGAGAGGGGAATGTGTGCCACATTTCAGGGAATTAAGTGGCCCCGGACAGTGTAGAGATTAACTGTCTTACTTGGCACTCAGGCAGACAGTTCTCGGGTGTTCCTCTGCTTTCAATTTGTCACCCAAAATGCAAGACGCTCCTCTCACGCTTGTTGCATTTCCATAAATTTACAATTCATTTGTGCATGCCGATTTTGACGAAAGTGCTAAGACAGCGGTACTTTAACCGGTCATTATTTATTTGTTCTCATTCGTGTGATTTAAAAGGTCAGACCAGAGGGTAATTAGGCTGAGTCAGCTCCCAGTCATGCCAATAGTGAGGAAGCCTATTGATTTACAGTAGATAACCATCTTTAAGAGAGCAGCGCAGGCAGCAGAGTGGTGTGAATACCCTAATGTACACTCTCTCCTCATGCTATGTTAGCCAAGTGCCACATATCTGATCTGTAGGTTTAATAATTTGATCAATTCAGTGGTCCTTTCCAAAACCATGAGCAAATGTTTGCACTTCTGTAACTCATATTTACCACTATGGAATATAATTCAAGTTTAATCGGTTTGATAATGAATCATTTGAATAGACCAGAGTCAAATGTTAAAGACATCAATTTTTCGAAGTGAGATCATCTCGTGGTGAAACAAGAACTTTTCCCTTGATTATATTAGGCAACCTGACCTTTACTTGTGTCATGTTTGCTATTTTAAGAACACCTCCCTGATTCATGTAGTTTGCAAAAGTATCACTAGCATGTTATTCAGGGTTATTAGGAGTTGATTTCACGTAATTTTGTGAGATCAGGTTGACATGTCACGGGTAGGACCATGGGTTTAGGTCCAGGTGCATAGCAGCGGGGAGAGCTGTGGAGGATGCAGTGGATGATCTGGTTACAGGCAGACCGGGGGTCAAAGACCAGGGGGCAGGCTTAGCAACTGAAGGCATGTTGGACTGGGGGCAACAGACAGGCAGATGATCGAACATAGTCTGTAGACTGACACTGGGGAGTACTGCATAGCCCGTGAGAATCTGGCGAAGTGGCCAAGTCAAAGTGAGGCTTTTATAGCTGAGGAGTGATTGCTGATACAGGGCAGGTGTGTGATTGTGGACTGGGTTCAGGTGTGTGATTGGCTGATGCAGGGCAGGTGAGTGGCTCTGCCTCAGGAGACAGAGTCACCACATCTTTTTTTTCTAACAGAAAATAAAAGTCAATGTAATTTACTTGATTTATACTCATATATCAGTATCCATGATTATCAAATAAAAAAAATTGTTGGATAACTACTTGTTATGATTAGCCTTAGATAAGCACACTAGATTTTTAATTCTGGTGGATTTACTGGATTTCAACCAGTCTGAAATAATTCTGATGATAATTTTGAAGTAAGTCCCTTTTTCAAGCTGTTCTAGGTCTTTTTTTGTTTGTTTGTTTATCTTTATGGCTGATTTTGTTCAGCAGTTTGTTCAGAGTTTGCCGAGCTGTCAACGAAGTGTTCCATTTCTATATTTTCCTTCACACTGAAAAGTTGAGTTCCAAAGTGCAAAACACACCTTGAGATTATTGTTTTCCATCACCTGCTGTTTGTTTGATCAAGGATGGATTTTAAAACCCAACTTTTGCACCAACATGGACAACAAATTTAGCCTAACAGTCAGAATCTGCTTATTTCTTTCCAGTTTTTACCAGTGACACTGTACAGTTACAACCATGTCCAAGCCTCGGTAACAGTTTCACTGTTGGCTCTCCGGTGTATGAGCCCAGCTAATTCTACTTTGTCTGCTCCATTGTATCAATGTGGGATCCATCCAAGAAACACTTATTCCCACTCACCGACTCTCGGAGTTGAAAGCGCTGTTGGAAGTGAGGATACAACAGGGAATTACTAAAAATATGTGTATTTCTGTGAGTGCATGTGTAAACAGTATGTGTGCGTTCATGTGTGTGTGTTTGGAAGGGTGTGGGTGTGGGAACTCAACACTTGCTGTTGATTGCATTTAGGCAGCACTGAGTAACTGCGTAATCTCGCAGCCTCAGGAGGCAAAATGATTGTTAGAAGTTGACTTTTTTTAAATTTAGAAGTTTGATACAAAGTGACGTCGAAACACTGTGTCCCCATTGTCGCTGAAATTCTCCTCTCGAGGGGCGGAGGTGGTTGGAAATCAACCATTTGGCACAGCAAGCCTGGCTTCCTTTGAATGGAGCGCTCCATCTCTGCTGTTTAGAAGACAGCAAAGTTTGAAATGAGCTCATTCTATGTGCCAAGAGGATTTCCTGTCAGTGACCATAGATGGCTTTCATGACGGACAAGCGGGGGAGAAAACAGAAGTTGAGAGAGGCATGATAAGGAGAGTTTAAGAGAAGTTGTGCAGTAAACAGCAGTGAAGAAAAGTGTTCACTATCCCAAGAGGGAGCATCCCTTTCAGCACACAGTGCATAATTATATGCATCCAGTGATTTATAAGCACACAGACTCTCTGTGCTTCAGATAGGTGTATAAATTGGCCACTTGGAGTATCACTTATCCATTTTCAAGCACAGAAATTGAATCAGGCCGACTGGGCTGGTGCCCACGGGCCTCGAGCTGTATGGTTTTCAAATTAATACACCGACAGTGTGTTTGACTCCTGCTGAGAAACTCCCATCCCCAAAGAAAAAAATCAATGAGACTGTGCAAGTTATGCCAACTCCTGCACCCTAATTAGCTACTCATTTTTTCTAATCCAGTGAGTTTTAAAAGCGCACGCTGGCCAGTCACAAATTGAGTGGGAGAGAGCTTGTTGTCCAAATTGGGATGCATAAATATTTAACTAACAACCTTGATGACTCAGGAGTGTCTCTGCGTCTTGTCTTATAAATGTGTTGCATAATTATAAAAAAACAGCTGTTGTAAGGTAGGACGGCTCACAGTGTTGCTGTGTGCCGGTGACGCTCTGTGATCACGGCTTTGCTCATCAGCGTACTTGAAGTGTAAGATCGGGTGTGTGGAGTTTCAGTGTGACAGATGCCACTTAGTAGTAATTTCAGGTTTCATAGAGATGACAGATTGATGGCTCTGGATGGAGAATGCATCACTTTGTTTTGATTTTTCTCTGATGAAAAAAAAACCCCTCACAAACAGATGTACCGAGCCCCTTTGGATGGTTCCCTGCAGCTGGTGAGTAATGTTACTTATTGGATCCTGTCCTGACACGGTTACATGCAAGGAAAACTTTGCCAGTATAGATTGCAGGCATCTAACATTATAGATTTCTGCAGCGCCTGGCACATTTTGCTGGCAAATGTTGAGAGTTTGATTTAGATTCCTGTGTTCTTAATCCATCCTGACCATTTGGTCTGAGGCACTGCAAGAATCAGGTCATTTTTCATCACATGCATGGACTGATTTTTTGCAATCCAGGTTGGTGTTTACCCTGTACTGTAGTTGCCATTTCACTCTGGTACCCCCTGTGTCATCAGCATAACAGCCTTATCAATTTATCATAAAGTTGTGTTTCTGTGTGTTAGATATAGAGCGAGATTAATTTAAATATACACGTTTGAATATTCAGATAAGCTTTTTTATTGTAATGTTAGTTAATTAGATTTATATGGTTCTGTCTGCTTCTTGTCAGGTTTATGGAAAAACTCCTGGCCTGATTTTCATGAAATTTGGTGGAAAGGTGTAGCATTGGCCAAAGAAGAAGCCACTGGATTCTGGAGTACTGCCACTTTAGTTAACATTGTAAAACGGGGAACAGCCTTGGCGGAGGTCTGGGCTCTCCTAGTGCCATGCTGGCCATATGTTTTTTCAGTGTGTTTTTAATGACTGACCATGGAAATCTAGTCTGCTTTCCTGCAGTTGAAGTAAAACCTCAGTTAATATAGTTAAATTTAATGGAGCCAAGCTTACTGTTAAACACTCCTTCTGCAAGACAATTTATGCTTTCTTAAGACTCATTAACAGACACTATTCTGTGAACACGGTTTAACATCATTTGATATTGATTTTATCTCAATAAACACAATTTTCCCAGGTAATGCAGTTTACACTGTTTTTCTTTTTTATATAACTACTGCTTTATTTATCCTGCAGAGCCTTAATGTCCTCATAAAGACCAGTTCTGTCTGTTTTTTTTCTTCATTATTCTTCTTTGATGAAACCATTTTTGAGAAATATTCCATTGCATTAACATCTCTAGCTGGACCCATGTCACTGCCTACAGCCAGGTAAGCGCTGCCTATGACCCTTGACTCTGCCTCAGGCCACAAATAGCCCTGCTTGGTGCATGGTCAATCGGCAGGTCATTAGCACATGGAAACAGGCACCAACATGAGGTGCAGTCCTACACTGGAACTGCCAAGGGAAATGAAGGCCATGGCACACGAAACCTTGCCCATGTGTGGCGCAATGTTGGAGAACTAGCTATTATGCCATTTTTTCTGAGTTGCGATTTGGCTATTTGTTTGTCAGCTGGACTATGGAAAAAACTAATTGCCTTATTTTCCTGAAACTTGGTGAATGGGTGCAGCATGGGCCAGGGGAAATAATTGAATGTAGGAAGATCTGAATCACAATGTGGACACATTGATTATTTTTTAATGTTTTTCCAGTTTGCCTGATAAAATCAGTTTATGCATACTGGTAGAAACATGAAATCAAAATAGGGCAGTAACATCTTAAACATATTATCATTAAACTTAGTTGGGTAATCTTATTGACATTTATAGCAATAATACAAATCATCTGGCATCTTCACGTTTCCATTCATTGTCATCTCAATGGTTGAAACTGCTGTATAGAAATAATAAAAAAAAAAATCCTAAATATTCTCAAATTATGTTCTTCACTTTTGCATTTCTGAAAGAGGACCAAAAAACTTCATAATGAGACTAAAACGTTGCAGAGTCCTATCATTATTTTGACACAGCAGAAGTAGTATTGCCAGCGTCCAACTGTGAGAGCCGAGCGGTTTGCCAAAACACAGCGATGACTGACGAGCTTACAATGGAGGCTTGATTTGTGTCCCCTGAAGAATGCAACATGCCAGGACACCATCCTGCAGTAAACACTTGTACAATGTCATCACACGGCTCATGAATGCATCCATCTCGCCTGCTCATCAGTCCAGCAACAAACACATATTTCTTGAAAACGTGGGCAGAAATGTGAAAAAAAGATGCTAATTTTGAATCATCTGCACCATTTAATGGGAACTTGAAATAGATTGTTGATGTTTTAGTACATTAATGCCATGTTTTTGGGAGTAGCAGTACTTTAAATGTCAGATCTTAGTTAAATTCATTTTTTAAGAGAGAAACTTCCCTTTTCAAGGTTGGCAAAACAGACATTCTGCAGTAGTAATATCTATAATACAGATTTATCTTCATAAACCAATAAGGCTCCATACATGTATTATCTTTCAAGCTGTATCCGCTACACACTCATATTAATTTCCAGAGAAGAGCCTTGAAAGTATGTTTTTAAAATCATGGTAATTCTGCAGAATACCAGAGAGATGCTTCGGCATTTTCCCCCTCCACTTTATTTATTCATGACATTGTTGGTGAAAAGCCTCACTCTTACTGCTCTTCGTCTTTGATATAATCACAGAAATATTCCACATGTAGTGTGCATGTGCAGACCTCAAAAGCATTTTATGATAAACTGTTTACAATCTGGATAGCTCATTAGATGTAGATTGTATCGGGGCGTGATTAATTATGCCAGACTGTAAGACTTCTGTTTGTGTCAAGTTGATGTATATTCTGTTTTTTTATTCTAATGAACAGAAGAATTGCAAGCTCCGCACGCGTATCAACAACTGTGATTATGCCTCATCTCAAGGCTGCCACCATTTCTGTAGAGGGCAGATCATTTTCATGCCCTCACACAGGGGAGACATCCTTAATGTTTGATTTGGAAGGAAAACATAATGAGTGTAAGGGACATCTGTGTAAAGACCACCCATTAAAAACTCCTGCACCTCACTCTGAGAGCACATTAAGTAACACTGAATGATGGATGATGCAGGCTGCTGCATTGATAGCAACTTTGGCTTAATATAATTTGACATTTTGGGAAAAATGAAATAGAATTTGATTATTTTGGCTTTCTTACTGAGAGTCTGTTAAAGACATAACCACATCTGTGCAATAAATATGACGGCAGAGCCAGCAGCCAGTTATAAGCAAATCAGTTATTAATCAAGCAAAAATATTTTCATTAAGGTGTTTTGGCACTAAGTTCAAATGTGCATACACGGTCTATTAACATGAAAATAAATGTCCAGTAGTATCCAGTTAACAGTGAATATTGAGATTTGCTATAAGACCTATGATATGATTTAAACCATGGCTATGAAAAAAAAAGGACTTTTCATAAGGTATCAACAAAAAAAAAAAAAGGAAAAACACAATAGGAAAGATTGAATTTAAACATTATACAGAGACAAAAAAAGAAGAAAAAAAGGCATCTTTGGCTCCTGGCTGTGGTATACATGTGATAATGCACTCCCTGGCATTCCAATATACTAAATAATGCACTGCTTCCTCACATTTTCTTAAGCTTTGCCCTCTTTTTTTTTTTCATTATTATTTTTGTTATT
This sequence comes from Hypoplectrus providencianus, assembly GCA_028566105.1. Taxonomy (NCBI): domain Eukaryota; kingdom Metazoa; phylum Chordata; class Actinopteri; order Perciformes; family Serranidae; genus Hypoplectrus; species Hypoplectrus providencianus. The sequence continues at coordinate 8,416,991 of JAOWBC010000458.1, forward strand.
CAAGACATATCACATGCATTAACCCAATTAATACCTTATTGGCCTTGTGTCAATCATCTTTTTGGCATAACTTGAGAAATTTTAATTGCCGTCCAGTGTAAATCTGCTGATATAAGTGTTGAGCAGCACTTACACTGACTTTGCACAGTCATTAGTGATAGGTTGTGCTCATTAAGAATTTAATTTGTTTCTGTTGTGTTTTGTAGTCAGTGAGCAGACTCTGCCTGTAAGCCAAGTTATTGATGAGGCAGTGCCAGGTGGATCCCTGAGGACAGACAGGTAGAGCTGTGCCCAGTGTTATTAGAAGAGCAATGCAGTCTGCAATTTTAATACTGCTCACAGGGCTGTTCCTGCCACCGCCACCAGAAAGAAGGCAGATTTCTATGTTTATTGAATTTATTTAAAGGAAAGACAGGAGGCGCATTAAAAGACATACTCTATTAAATTATGACTGTCAAATATACCAGAAATAGCAACAAGGGATCAGTTTATAACAATGACAAATATTTCAGAGGGATCTAAGTGCAATAGATTAACTGATCAGTTTGATGGAAACTTTTCTGTCTTAGACATGTCAGGGAATTGAGGATTTAATGAAAATAGATTTGGCAGAGAATGCTCTGCTCATGAAAGGACCACTCAAAGAATTCAATGAGGAATGTACTGTTTAATATTTAATAGCAGGAAGGTGGTAAGACACCCAAACAACAAAGCTATTGCAACCATGTATTCTTTGTGAAATGTATCTGTGTATCAGGCCTACTGAAAACACTTTTTTAATGCCAGCAAAATATTTCTTCATTTATGTGAGATTTAATAAAAATATACATACAGCAAGATAATTAAAGTGTATTGATCTATTGGAAACAGCATCATTGCTGGTATGTATGATCACTCACTCTCTTCTCTTCTATCCATTGATGTTTACATAAAACTGGCAGAAAATGCTGCATATATTGATGTTGCTGCCTTTTTTTCCCCACTGTTTCATGTCATGTAAAGTAATTTTTTTTTTTTGACTGACAACAAGGACTTTGAATACATCATTAAGGCTTGCAAAGCTATGATAAATAAACCTTAATATTTTATGACACTTATGAAAATTTTAATAGCAAGAAAACAGGACAGTATATTTTGAAATCAAAAGCTAACGTTATGATATCGCAAACTCTTTCCTGTTGCATGACTTAAACGACATTTTAGCTTAGCTTTAGCATTTTAACTTTTAGCTAAAGATGATCTCCGACAAGCTAACCAGCATTTTCCACAAGCTACAAATTATTTAGTCTAACAAACTGTTTATAAACCTCATTTACAATCTACAAGAGTTTGAAAGAGCACTGAAAACATGACAAATGGTTGTAAAGCGGATGAGTAAGAGAATCCTGTCTGTGTCTGGAGTAATGAAAGCTAACGTCCCAGACAACCACTGTAGCCTCATTTAGCCACTTGTTAGCAACCACCTTTTTAAGAACTCATAAAATATCCAAAATTCACAAGTTAGGGTGTTTGCTTTGCAGACCTAATTTCAGGCACCTAAAAAAAACTGGCGCTAAAACTTAATAAACTTTACTTCCGAACACGACTTTAAACAAAGGGACACAAACACATTCTCAGATTTATAGCTTTCAACATCACACTGCTTCCTAAACAAAATTCCATGGCAA
>JAOWBC010000458.1:8425483-8440614 GCA_028566105.1 Hypoplectrus providencianus
AATGGAAACACACATTTTAAATGCCATACCATGTAATACCTGCTGTTTACGACGTTAAACCTCTGGATTTCCAGCCTGCTGTTGAATTTGGAAGATTAGCCACGCATCATGAGTGTACCAAGATAGCATCAGTTACATGCAGGAATACGTGAGAATGATTATCAGGAACTTCAAGGGCCTGATTTTCATGAACCACTGGAGCAAAGCAAAGTCAACAGAACAAAGCACACAGAGGGATGAGTGTCTTTGTTATTAGTGCCTGCGGGTTCGGGGGATAGATTAGAAGGCAAAACTTTATCAGCGGGTGTGTAACCAGTGTTCTTTTACCTTTATAATGGAGAGGTCAGTGTTTGTTCCAACTGGAAACTCATTCGCTTGTCCAGGGTGGAGAGAGTGGCACGGACCAAATAGGCTGCCAAGAGCAGATGGCGTTCCTTTGTAGCATTTCTAGAGATACTGAGATGTCTGCCACCACGTTTTCTACTCGCTGATAAGCATCTTACAACTTTTTCTGCTGAAATTCAGTTTACAAAATAACTACACTGTCAATTTCACTCCTCATTTGACACCAAAAAACACTTTTCTGCACCAGAGTAATGCAGTGTTATTCAGTTATTTTACCCCAAGGTTTCATCGTCTCTCCCCGCCTCTCCTCTCCTCTTCTCTCCTACCTCCTGGCTTTCCACAGGGGCAGAGAGTTCCCCCTCTCTGCTGCTCCCTGGAGCACCTCCCCCAGTGGAACCCAAAGACGAGCCTGAGGCCTGAGCCGCCTCCAGAGACCCAGCCAGGAAGTCAGGAAGTCACCTCCCAGACAGAATGAGTTGCAGATAAAACGAAAAGTTATCTGTCTAAAATCAGACAACATTGAAATGAACACATATACTCTCATGCATTGTTGAAACTGACTAAACACCTTAATAAGCATGGAGGAGCTGCAGCAGGGAACACGTTGGCCAAGTTGTTAGTATTCCAATAGGAGTCCCTACTTTGACTTTTTGATTAATGCAGTAGCACTTCTTACTATATATCTATCTGAATTATCTGGCTGCTTAAATCTGTTTGATGCATGAGCAAAGTTCACTTATTTTGCTGGTAAGTCCTGGCATGGGTCATCACACTTGCAGTGAGCCTGGCTGAACTCATTACAGAGCAGAGGAACCTGGGGGAGACAGCATGGACTGAGGTGAAACAAAAACCGAGCTGCTGTCAGGTTTTAAATCTGCTGTGTGGCAGAATTTGGGATTTTTCGACAGATAAAGAAAAAGGCAACAAGACAACTGACAAGAAAATTGCATGGATTGTAAGGGAGTCCTGTCTTAGGGGATACACTCGCAACACCCCTCACTACAGAGTGAAAAAGTGTAGTTGCTGGTTTACAGTATACACAGGACAGTTTCATGTTGGAAGGTATTTCTTTTTTTGTATTGCACTTGTGAGAAAAGCCCCTGTAGCCTCTATTGCATGCAGACTCAACCAATACAGTGCTTGTTGTATCTGAGATGTTGTTTTTTTTTAAAGCAACCCTAAATTGGCCATCGATAGAGCATGTCAGATTGTTTAAATTGCCGTAGTCACCATGAGGCAACCAATGGTTTTGGATGACATCGTTAAAGCAAAATATCACATTTCCATGACACTTTTCCAATAATATAACATTTTCTCATTCCTTGCAAGCAATTCCTAACATATAAATATACAACTGCAATATTTAAAATTTTTCAAATACTACTAATATGACGGTGAGTGGTTAAATGTTTTAATGGCGAATAAAAGAAGAGAATAATCTAAATTAATCTGTCAAAGGAAATGCCTCAGGTACAGTTGAGAATGAACTGATGTCGTGCCAAGTGAAGTTCTGCATGGCTGCATCTGCATCACATGGACCCTGCAGCAACTGGAGCCCCGCTGAACTTTAAAAATAACAACTGCTGTGGTGCACGGGGGGCTGCTGCATTGGACTGTCCATCTCAGAAATCGGTTGCACCTTAGCATTCACTGTTACCGTGAAGTGCGGTAAACATGAGAAAACTGCAGCTGCAGCGGTTGCTGTCACTGTAGATTACAGGTACTTCTCTTATCAGGATCAACCCCATTTTAAGGAAAAATCAAGGTGATCTATCTAACTAAATGTTGCTGAAGAAATATTTCATCACGCTGGCAGGATTTTTCCAAAACTAAAGCCTAATTATATGATTGATGACTGAGACACCTTATATTTCCACCTAGCCACTTTGCTCTACTTTATCTTGAAGCAGAAGGATCAAGACTGCCTTAGAAAGAAAGTACAAAAAATAAAAAGTCAACAGAAAAAGAGACATTGTCATGGGGAAAATCAATTAACAGTGATGCTCCAGCTCAAAAATATTAAAATCGATTCCCATTCATCAAAAGAGAAATCAAACTGTGAGCTAGTAAGAGCTATATCGCACGGTCAATACAGCTGCTGTTACAGCAGCGATACAATTGTTTAACCACCGGGTCGGTCAATTAAAGGAAGACTTCATCATTTTAAAATCCATTTTGCAAAATCTGTTTTGCATTACTCACTCATTGTGCTGTCGCTGCAGCTGTGAGTGTCTCTGTATTCATAAAGCATGGTGGGAGCTCTGAACGCTTGTGCCGCTGCCAAGGAAAGGAACTAAATTCCATATGAGCCCGACATAATATAAAAAAAAAAAACATCCCAACAAGGACAAATTTTAATTTACAGTTGGCAGTAGAAGGAATGTAAGGAGTGTAGGATTCTCCAACCAATGCTGTGCCAAGTAAACATAATGATAAATAAATGGGAACCTCCTGGGAAATATGAAATGTTTAGCTTCTATAAAACAATGTTACAGTCATAAAGCATGGAGGGAGGTGCCAGTCTTATATTATTGTTGTAGGTTTTTCACCACAGAGTCACTGTACATGTACCAGAAGTTTCACCTCCTCCAACATGCAACAGATGACAGCACTAATGCAAACCAGCTACTTGAAGGGGTCTCCCCAGTGTCTAATGTCCTGATGAGTTCTTTTTGCACAGAATCATTAGGGTTCAAATGTTAATGCTCACATTAAGATGCTTTCACAAATCCAAGCAGCCGGCTGAAATTATGTGTCACAAGAGCAGTAATTTCCCAGCAGACCTGGGGAAATATATATCAGAGTTAGGTTTTGTTGCATTGTTGAGCTTGCTTTATCTTCATTAGGCACTTCTAGAAAGAGAGGACTTGGTGAAAAGTGAAGCAAAGAAATAGGTCTGTGGGAATTCACAGCCATCCAGGTCACAGGACTTGCAGTGGAACTACTTAGTAAGTGGATTTAAAATGAGCAAAGGTCAGGGAGATAAAACTGTCTGTAGACTGAAATGGCTCAAAATTAAACGAGCGCAGGCTGTTCTCATTCACTGTTTGTTCTTTGGCCTACGAAAGGAACTGCGCTATAATTATAGAGCAGGAGGCGCAGCTTACTATGACCCCTTTTGACATTTATTGTTGGGTAGCCAACTGAAATGGCAAAGGTAATTACACCAGGATCAAAGGAGGAAGTTAACATTGTTATATTACAACACAGCTTCACCCACTCTGCACACAAACGACATAACTTTACACTTACGAACTCGGTGCAATGCATACCCCAAAATCCCATTTGCATGCATAGGATACGCTCAGGACCTTTCATAAAATAGTACCTCTACTGGTTGTAAAATGTAAAAATGTTCACTGTTTTTGTTCACTGCAAACCAATTTTCTAGGTTTAGGGCCCAAAACTTCCTGGTTGGAAGTTATGGTTTATAAATAAAAAAAAAGAAAAAAGTATGTCAATGCCAGAAGGGAAGTAACTACAAGGACCATGAGACTATCGGGAGTGACATATTTTAACACAATGCACAAAAGTTACATGATGGTTTGAATCTATCCCTGTTCTCCAGGTTAGTGGATGTTGATTCAAATTACATGCAATGCATAATTCAAAGTGTAAAGTTGTGTTGTTTGTTAGGAATATAGTGAGAATGGGCTCAGTATAAAGACTGACAAAGTCTGCACAAGGAACAGGTCATGGTGGTGGATGGGTCAAACATGTTTTTTACTCAGGAGACAGTTATTTCCCATGTGACACCAGATTTAATCACAACTTTAAGGTAACTTGTCGTTTAACTTTTGTACAAAACTGATGTGACATTCATTTGCTACGTTCCAGTCAAAGCTGAAGGTTGGAATGGAGTTGTTCCCGCTGGATATTTTTGTACTGTTTGTTTCAAGATAGTAGATCAAAAAGACAAACCAAAAAAAAATTCACTCCAAACTTAAACTATCACCTGCTGTAGTGATAATTAAAGACTGCAAACACAGAACTTTGCTGTCCCACTCACTTGTTTGTGTCTCACTCACAGCAAAAATCCCTTAACAAACAAAGTCATTCCCTTCAGGGAGACAATACATCTGCCTGTTTCTATAATTAATAGTATATCTGAATGTAAGTGTCCACACAGACATCTTTGACTCACAGTTAAAACAACAGACCATCTGTCCCACAGCACATAAACCTAACGTTTATCATAATGAATGCAGGTTCGGAGCAAATACAGGAGAGGTTATTTAGAAACGCTGCCACGTTCACCGCATGCGCAGCTACAGAGAGAAAACAAACTTTGAAACGTTTAAATTGCAGCTACATTCAGTGAGTATTCCCGGTATCTATCAGTGCCACCGCAGACAGGGCGAAGATATAGAAAGTAAAAAAGTTCAAGACAGCAACTTAATTCCTTCAGTGAAATTTATTGCGGTGCTGCAGTTTGGAGAACTCTGTCCTCCCCCAGGCCACACAAAACATGAATGACAGACCAAGCTCTCAACAAATACTGTGGCCAGGCAGCTTCAATCAGATGAACTGCTTCACCTGTGTGTACGTGTGTGTGTGTGTGTGGAGAGACAAAACAGTCCCTCTTGCTGGCTGTGTGTTGAACCAGATATCGGTTCACAACCAATGCAGTGTTAATGCAATGCAACTACGCTGCGTTTAAGATTGTTGTCAAGGTTACTTATAAAAAATGTAACCGTGAGTTGGTGCAGTGGCTCATTAGCAGGAAGAAGCTGAAGTGAGTTGACGCACAAAGATTGTTGGTTCAATTTTATGAACGGCGATCAATAAAGCTGAGCCTAATGGACACGAGAAATAAAGAAACTTTGCAGGTGTGATCCATGAACAGCATGCAAATATAATACTGTAAGAAAAGCAAACAGTGAAGTGGTACTCTGGTACCCTTCTCGAAAGGTGGCACATTAAAAAAATGATGGTGAAATGATTCTTTCATTTGTGCCAACCTTAGAGACAGGTTTTTTTTTTTTTTACCACTGTTTTTAGCTGTGTTGCAAATATGAGTCGGCGAAATCATTATGCATATTACTCATAATAATTAAGCATATGCTTCGCTTATTTGTCCACGCTCTGTACCTGTTTAGGTTTAACACACAACATCAACAGAGCATATTCTGATGATACTTCTTTATAATTTCAAGATACACATTTTAAATAACATCTCCGATCCTCCCCTCTTCTCTCAGCCCGAGCCTTGTCTCTCTGATTCAGTGTTAGCCGCTCCCTCTTTTGCTCTAAAATGTTGTTTGTGTTGTTTCCTCTTGTTTTCACTAATTAAACCGCTCATAAAGGGCAATAAATGCATAAAAAATGTGCCTCACCAAATCAGCTCCTCCTCTGTTGTGGCGTCAGTTCGCTGGAGAATGGATGGATGAGCAGTAAGAAGAGACATTCAAACCTCCCACAGCTTTAAGGTTTATTCATAGGCAGTCTTGGGTCATATAAAAACCGAATTACAACCCATCCTCATCAGTTTCCTGCATTTATTGCTCTTTATTAGAGGTCAGTGAAGTGGGGCCATGCTGGATTAAAATGCCTGCCTTTTCCTATCTCCTTTGACTTAAACATGGATACAGCAACCGCTTATACATAGATAATAAAAGAAAAAGCCGACATGAATACAGCTGTAATTAATTTTTGACTCACACGATGAATATTTAAAGGTTTAGTTGACACATAAGAAGTATGTGTGTTACTATATCTTAAATTTAAGTGCACCTCTTTGTGTATCCATTCTTGTACAGAACAGTTGTAGCAGCTCAGTCCGCAAATGATCACACTGTATTATTTCTCCTCAAAAATCCTTGAAATTTCTCTTTATTTCCTTTAAATCACATAAGTATCGGTGGTGCAGGTGTGCTCTAACAAGCAATGAGTCACAGGCACAAATGAAACCGAATGTGCTTTTCTTTGATCTTGCTTGAGAGACAACATTTGCAAGGAATTAACTGAGACTTTCTTTTTTTTTTTTTTGCCAGAATGAGCCCCACACGACTCCCCTGTGAGGGCGAATTTGCTTCTAAATTGAAGTGCTCATTTTAAATATATGTTAAAGCAGTTGCACTGTGTTCAGAATGGTCTAGATTTACACCATTAAAATCAAGAAGCTCAGATGGTTCACTCGCTTTATCAGATGAGCCATGAACCATTATAGATCGTTAAAAATAATTCTACCTTTTTTGTATCTCTTGTACTGTCTCAGGGAAAACAATAATGTGTTTCTCACAGTTAAACACCTCAAATCAAATGATTCCCATCTCACTGTAAAGAAGGGAATCTGAGAGTGTGTGTGTGTGTGTGTGTGTGTGTGTGTGAGTCCTCCACATATCTCTAGAACTGTTCTGCTTCACACTTGATGGGTGTATTGCCGGGTTCCCAAGGGAGTACAGTGTCGAAATGTGGTGCAATTAGGCCAGACAGTGGTGCTATAGACCCTTTTAGTGCCGATGTCAGGAATATGTCCCGGTGTTAGCTGGAGGCAAAACAAAGGAAAAACTGTAGGCAAACACAAATCATAGCAGTGGTAGGCTATGTAACCTACTAAAAATACCATCTTGCAGTATTGTTAAGTGCCAGAATTGAAGGCCTCCAAATTGAGGTTTCATGACACTGCAGTCCAAAAAACAAATACTGTTTGGTTGAATGCGAGAGGATCAAAGGATTTGATTGAGGCTATATGACTCATGTTATTGGGTTAAATATATGTTTAAATAAAGACACTGTCTGGTGAAGGTGTGTGTATATCATGTGTCTAATGGTATGTCATACCCACCTAACTTAATCAGAAATTGCTAAAATATGATCACAATGTAACTCTCTTAGCACATTGCGCTAGCTAACATTGTGAGCTAGTTTTGTGGCCAGAGACAAACGTTATATCAGAAGGCACAAAAACAGGAAAAAAAAAAAAAAAAGAATTTTTAAGTGAAGACACTGAATTCCTTGGATTCAGTGGGTCCAAACAAACCTAACAATATTAGCCAAGCCAACTGGTGATTGTTTTCTGTCATTTGAATTGTCTCTGTATATATATTTTTTGTAATCATCACAAATTTGGTTCTAATTTAAGGTAAGGTAAATGAATATACTGGAAAATTGTGGAAGTGAACCCTATGAAGCTATGGAAAGTTAAGTTTTACGTAACTTTATGAAAAAAGTTATGTAAAACCACAGATTTCATCAAACAACACGATTCGAACAAAGTAGTGTCCCTATCTGTTTCTTTCTACAATTGTTTCAATCATCACCAGATGTGGTACAGCAGAACTCCGGAGCATCATTTCATTTCTTGATGACAATTATAAATTTTGCATCATGTGGCCATTAGGGGGCGCTGTAGTAGGATAGTCTAACTATGAGGGAATCTCTGTGTGTTTTAAGTTCTCCCATTCAGCTGTGATGTGTTCATGGCAGGTATAGCCCCAGCAGGTGCAACCTGTATGAGTCCTGCATTAGAAACAGCCCAGCGAAATAAAAAGCCTGAGAAAAATGTCATGTCCTGTTGATGCACAGTGGTAGAAACAGCACAATGGAACTGTGATATTGTGGTGTGACTCCTTTGTCACATGCCATAAGATTTCAGATTGGTAATATATTCCCTTATCCATCATCTAAATAAAATTATTGTAGTATCATGCGTAGGTCTGAATAACAAATCAAGCATAAAACACATTTCACAACAGTCTAGTGTTTCTTGATTCGCCTGAAGGCAACTCGTGTAAGCAGCAGTAATCCATCACTGTGTCGGGAAGCAACACCTTAGTTGTGATGTTTAATTTCCATTTGCCACAGGGTTCCTTTCTTTTTTTTTTTTTTTTAATAAACAATTACTTAACTATTTCTGTGAGACATACTTGTCATACTGAATTGTTAAAAATCTAATTAGAAGCAAAAAAAACACCGAGTTTGTTTTACCTTGAGACAGTCCTATGAAATGTCCTAGTGTAAAGACATATTTTAACAATAATTATCCTCATCATCATCATAATCACCTTACTTATAACAAGGTTACCCCTAAAAGAGAACAGAACACAATATAAAAATGGCTTTAATGAGTATCTTCACAGCACTGACTCAAGAGAATCTTAAGAAACAAAAGGAATCCAATGCACTGTTTCTTCTTACTGTAAGAAAGACAAGAAACCCCACTGACACACAAAAGAACAATTACACCGGCCAAATGCACACTGTTGTGCGTATGTTAATCTTGAAGAAGCAACACATCAGTTTGCATGCTGCCAGACAATAACTTGACCTGCATAGGAAAAAGCTCTGCGTCCACCAACAGTTCATCATGTCACCTATCAAAACAAACTCTGAAACAACAAGACAGCGATCTGACGTGTGGGTGAGCAGCAGTCATCAGTAATTGACGTCATTTCAGAATGATGCTTGACAAAAGCGTTCGCATAATACAGATTCTTGGATTGTCTTAGCAGCAATTACTACTGTAGCAGCATTCTTCATAATCTGATTTTTGTGTTTTTCATGATCTTTTCTCTGAGTGTAAACACACCTTAAGTCACTAACAATGATGCATCAAGGGACATATTTTATCTGCCAAGACTTTATGGTGTTAGTCACATGTTTGCCAGTATGATTGTACCACGTTTGTTGACAAAGGTCTATTCTGCCTTTAAGGTTTGGGATGTTCTTGGCTCTATGGTTATTAAGCTAGTTAGCAAAACAAGCTAACAGTTGTGGCTTGGGTTTGTGATGGAAGGAAAAATAGTTAAAAACACTCAACTCTTCTGATACAGTCCGTCTTTTTAACAGCTCCATGCCCAAAGCTGGTCAGTAGTGGTTGCTTAACTATGATTACACAGTCTTTGGTCGGGCGGGAGGGTTAGCATGGTCACTAGAAACTATGTTTTTTTGTCACATTACTGTTATTAAAAACAAATAGATGAAATATGACAGTATATTCCTGCTTTTAACAATGACTAACCAGGATAGCCAGCTCCCAGGAGTGGGCCTAGATTTCTGGGAGAAGGTAACACATCATAGTTTCAGCTGCGCTATGATTAATTCAATGCAGTTTTTTCCTCACAGCTCCTCACCAGCTGAGTTTCCTCTTCTTCACATTCTCCCCTTTCACCCACTGACCCTGCTTTCCCTGAGACACTGCTTTAGCACACCTGGCTTCCTGCTCTTGCGAATGCATTTGATCTGCTCTTTTTCTTCTTGCTGATGACAACGCCGCCTTACTTCACAGAGCTGCCCTATTTCCAGGCCTAAGCCCCGGCGCCCTTGTTGCACCTGCCGTGCAATATTCGTCTTTGTGCTGACGGCACCAAAGTCTCCACTTACTGCTTTCTCACACCTTTTTTTTTTGGAAGTAAACAAATTTATCATTTCTGGTAACCCACCTCCTCTTTCTCTACAATAAAACCTTTGTCCTTCGTCACACTTACTGCATAATAAGCTCCCCTTAATGAGTGATAAAATTCAGGTTTATACAGGTTAATGGCAGTAAATTAGCAGCACATAAATTGAAACAATACCGTGCCTAGATTTTAAAGTGGAGGTAATGTATTGTGATGGCATCATCAGTAGGTTTCTTTTGCCATTTAGTTGAGTATCTCTGACTTCTGGTGCTGAAATCTCCATGTTTGTAATCCATGATAACTACAATCATACCATGCAAAGCTTCAGGACTGGAAATAACTTCATGCAAATTTGTTAGGATTAAAATTCAGGAATTTAAATGTTGCTTTAACAAAACAATCTCATCTTTATTTTTCTAATGAAATCAATAATATGCATGATTTGATTTAATATCACAACTTATGATTGAACACAATTCAAGAATCTTGAATTTTGTGGTAAATTGTCACTGTACTTGATCTTTAGCTTTGCTTTCATAAGATCTTCCCTTTGTCCTTGAAAATAAAGAACAAGCAATTTCAAACAAATCTAATTTTCGTGGCCTGCCTCCGGGTCAAACCGTAAGACAAACATATGTCCGACCGCTGTGTGGTTGTTTGTGCTGAGCCATCTGGTCCCGTCATGCCAAGGTCATGCACTACATCAACAGCATCATGCAACCACACCTGTAATCCCTGAGCCGATTCCTCGGGACAGTAATGCTGTTTTATGTTCCTCAAGAGGAGCCCTCTGGTGTTTTTTTCTGTCTACAATCACATTTACTTTACGAAAGAGTGGCCGCTTGAATATGTGAAAACAGATAAACACAAATTCCAACAAATAAAACAGAATTACTTTGTATTTAATCGTGCCACATGAACAATTCACTTCATGTTTCGTGTCACAAAGATCTGATTCGGAAACTTTGTTGCTTCATTTTTATAAGCGACCCCTCACCAGCCTGATCACACAAAATCATGTGAAATCTTTCATCCAGGGTTTGTGTCCCATGTGAAAACAAAAGTAAACAACTTTTTACGTAACTTAGGTGACTCTCATTTAGATGTTAACTATGGTTTTAATGAACTTCTGTAACTTCTGCGGCATCACTTCCAGAATCCAGTATTTTCATACACTATTTAAACTGAATTAAATACTGCTTAACAAGGAGATTTTCACCCTAAACCTTGGTGACTAGTTATGGAGCCTATATTCACTGCAGCAGTGTTAACAACTGCAAACTTTGCATGTATGCAGAATTACGTGCGTGCAAATTTTAAAAGGCTCTGCAGTTTCACATAGTTTATATTATGTGCATTTGGTGCATTACCTGCACAGAATCCAGTGCTGAGAAGTCATGCTCATCTCATTGTAGCTGCTTAAACCACGTGGCAGATCAGAGAGCCACTATGTGAGTCAGCCATACCGTGGCTCCCTTTGGAAGCGCAGATAATTGGCCTGTTCTCAGGTTACAGGACTTGTTGCTGTGCAGTTGACACTTTTCACTGTGTCTCCAGGATCTTCAGCGAGAACATCAGACCTTATTGCATCTTTCACCTCACACACTCTCATACGCTGAGCTCCTCTTACCCTCTTTCTTACTTGTCTTGCACATTTTCAACTGCCGGAATAAATATTTCATCTTTAATAATATCAGCTCAGACGGGTTAACCAGAAAAAAAAAAGAACCTTTCAAATATTCCTGGACAAGAAGTGAAAACACTCCCACTCATTGAGTTGCTGTCGCATAAAGCTTTAAGCTCTAAGTGGGTTGAAAAGATGTCTATAAAGAGGGTAAAATGGGTGAAGCAGAGTGTCACGTTAGTCCTAATGACAGCTGTGAACATACATGCCAGGTGCATTTTTAACATCCACCCCTGTGTTTGAGCTTGTGAGAGAAACGTGAGCAAAAAACAGATTTAGTTTCTGCTGCCTTTGTGGCATGTAGTAGTTTCATAGGACTAGATAAGTTGCATTGCTCCATCAGGGATTTCAGTTGGATTTCAATGCAGATATTTCAGACAAAGTTCACACACAAGGTAACGCATATCTATTCAGCGCTGACTATAACCAGCTCACAAGGTGTAAACACACCTTAAGTCACTCACAATGACGCCTCAAGGGAGATATTTTGTCTGCAAAGCCTCTACGCTGTTAGTCACGTGTTTGCCAGTATAATTGTACCCATATGTGAAGCAGCGATAAGCAGCCTTATGTATAAATGTATGTCAAGACTGCATAAGGTGGAGAACGGCATAATTGATGGACTGCTAAATCCAACCAGAAGCTGCACACAGTAAGACAGTCTCTGGTGCCGAAGGCCGTTTGTGCATTTTTATGTCTCATTTTTTAATTGCACTGCTTGTATTGTGGCCTTGTGTATGCATGACAGCGTATAATATAATGCATGTGGTGTTTTAGTTCGATGTTTGATTATTATTATTATTATTTTTTTTACATGAATCTCTGGTCTGAAATATATTCCACTGAGTGACTGGTGTGGGCCTGTAGCTCTTTGAGACATTGCATATGATATCATGGTCAATGCAAATAAACTCGATTTGGCTCATTGACTAACTTGGCTCAGTATCCAATACATGTCAGCATGTGTATACACCATCTTTTAATATATATATTTTGAACCCAGAAACTTAGATTTTAGTAAGGTCTACCATTTATAGTTCCAACAAAAGAGGAAAACATTTTATTGATAAAGCATACTATATTACTTTTACTGCACGATAAGCTACGATAAGAACCCTAAAGTTTCTCTACAAACTGGTCGATACACACATATTAGGAGTGATTCGAAATGTTATTTGATCACACAATATGGTAGTGAAATACAGATGCCAGTGCCACTGACATTTTACATCAAACTCATCATATGCCTGCAACGAACCGTGGAAGCATCAAATGAGGGGTGTTAAATGGTGCACGTCAATCACATCCTCCAGTTATTAACTGACTGTAAATATTTACTGGAAGAATTGCGCTTTAAGTAAACAAAGGGGAATTCTCCGAGCAAACTGGATAGCTATCAGAATACATCCTGCGTGACACTTGCAGAGGTAATCTGCAGAAGCATTGGCATATGTAGAATGTCCCTGAAAGCCGCTCAGGAGCCGTATGCTAAATTTGACATATATCTCCGTACCGATATACATTTTTTTAAATGTTGATCTACACTATTATGGTTAACGAATCCATGCTTTGGGCCCCTGGAGTCGTTATCTATGTTTTTTCTTTGTCATTGAATTTCAAGCTCATCGGCTGATGAGTTTGCATTGCAGTTTCAATAATGAGCCTAGACATTATAAATGGGCTTGTTGAAACAAACATGTTTTCGATGTATGTACTGGATTGCTGCAGCAGTCATTTGAAATATGATACATTCATAATTAGAGAAAAGGCACTGAGAATCTCCTGCAGCTAATTGATCCAAACTACCTTTGGAAAATAAGCATTTTGAAAGTTGTTTGCTTGTGGTGTTGTAGACAGATCTACAACCTGTTTTGGAATTCCAACAAACAAAAGGCCGGTTGGTGTGAGAGACTTTATGGACACACAGATGGACATGCATGTGGAAAAATGCATATAATATGACTACACTATAGACAGTATAGCAGCATCAGTATGGAAAACAAGAGAAACATATGATTTACTACAGCATAGAGGTGAAAAAATGTTTTAAAAAGAACTAGGTTTTATATATTACGCAGCAGAAAACAGAAAATAAGACCATATGGGCAGGAAAATGCGTAACATCTGCAAAAAAAAAAGTGTGTGTGTGTGTGTGTGTGTGTGTGTGTGTGTGTGTGTGTGTGCATTCCCATGATCATTCCTAATTATCAGCTCTGCAGGAAGCCACAGCAAGTGTCAAGGTGTTCTGAGGTGAGATCTAAATACACCACTACAAATCTCCATTCTACATTTACATTGTTCTTTACATAGATAGTATGGAGACAGTGTATTCAGAGGATGTGATGGTTCATTTAACAGTCACAGACATATGCACATTAAAGGCATCTGCCTCATGTTAGCAGAGCTGTAGCCTGGAGCAGAAAGAGTCCACAATAGTCAGCATGTGCAGACATCCTGCTTCAGCACCCTTTTGGCTGGCTGAGGCCGGAGCCAGTGGGGCAGGAAGCTCTGTACAGTCTGAAGTCTGATGGCTGTCGGCACAAAAGAGCGTCTGAAGTGCTCTGTGCAGCAGCCGGGAAGAAGGTGCTTTGTAGCTGGATCAGCACTCACTGCAGGGGGTGGCAGGTTTGTTATATGGTGTGAAACAAGTGGTTCTGGATTCAGCGGTGATGACACACACTCCCCTCTGTGTACCTCTTGGCAGACTTTAAATAACACAGAAGAAACCCCTGGCATATCTGACATCAACATATTGGTCTGACCAGGAGCAGAGCAGGGGTCTTACTGCAGAAGTGACACACGGTTTGGAACGGTCTACACAACAAACTGAATGCAGGAGCTGGAAAGCAAAGTGTGCTCAGTGACTTTCTGTTAGGTCCAGCTCTATTTCTCTAAACAGAAACATATCGAGTGGTTTGGTTTTCAGTTAACCGTGCTTAGCTAGTGTTTAAGCCAATGTCGGAGAGTAACTAAGTACATTTACTCATGTACTGCAGGGGACTGTACTTGAGTATTTCCAATCACTCTTACTTTATACTTTTACTTCACTTTATTGATGTAAAGGAACCGGTTTAAAATTAATATCCATTTAAAACCAGAAAAGACAAATGGTTTCTTATTTCCATATTTAAACCATCATAAGACATCGAGCATTATAGAAAGAAGCCTAATGGGGTTCATAGAGAAATTATTTTTATCTAGCATAAATGAAAAATAATTTTCAGATGAATGATACAAGAGCTAAGTGTTTTTGTTGATGAAAAAAAAAAAAAAACATATATGAGTCATGAGCTCCCCCCTCATTGAACTAAGTGTTTGCATTGTGAGTGAATGCAATAGGTAAGTGCATCTGCATCTATGAAAAGCGGCCTGTGCCCCTCGCCTTAAAAGCACTTAGATGATACAAAGGAAATATTCCAGAACAGCATTCAAACAACATGTAGCCTTTCAATAGCAGCCCTGAATTGAAGACTATTATTGTTACAATGTCATATCATGGCAAGGTATTTGTGATTATTCTATGCTGATTCAATGCCAATTCTGGCCTCTGAAACCCAATAATCAAATAAACCGATTGGGGTGGACTGTGGTTTTGAAAGCAATGTGAAAGAAAGAATGCTTGCGCTATTAGTGAGCTTTATGCACAGAATCAGGTCCATGCTGCGTTTGAAATCACATACTAACATAACAAAGGAAGGTAAAAGCTAACATCATGCGAGTGCCCAGTACACCACTGTTGCATGATTAGAACGTCACTACCG
>JAOWBC010000458.1:8440714-8452468 GCA_028566105.1 Hypoplectrus providencianus
ATAACAAAGGAAGGTAAAAGCTAACATCATGCGAGTGCCCAGTACACCACTGTTGCATGATTAGAACGTCACTACCGTTAGCTTCAGATGCTCTCTGAAAGGCTAACCAGTGGTTTAAACAAGCTAATGAGTCCGTAGCCTAATAAACAGCTTATTAACATAATCTACAAGCTCCAAGAGTTAGCAAGATCACTGAACGACAAGTTAATGGTGGACTACAGAGAAAAGCTGCCATCTTTGTAATGGCCTGATGACGTTTAATGTCTCAAACAACCACTGTAGCCTCAATTAGCCACTTGTTAGCAACCGCCTTTTTTAGATACATGTAACAATTCCAAAATTCACAAGTCAGGATATTTACTAGGATATTTTATGTTGCACAACAAAATGCAAACATCTCCTAAGCATTAGTGTTAACCACAGACCATATTTCAGACGTAACCACAAACACATTCAAAACCCTCACTGAGTTTAAGAGTTTAGACCTCAGGGTTTTAAAATGCTAACTAAAATCTGACTTAAGAACTCATCCCTGTCGCGCACTATACTAAATATAGCTAACATGAAGTATGAAGTGCATTTACACTGCATAATATATGAAATCTGTGTAGAAATGCCCCAAACTTATACTACATTTGTACATTTTGATGCATGAGCTTACATATAAAAAAAAATGTGTTTTTGTGGTATACTACTGTTATACAACACAAAGGTAAGAGAAACACATCAAAACTGTTTTTTGTCACCACATGTTGCACTTTTAACCGCAACCAAGTTTCCCATGTGGGATAATACAGTTTCAGTTAATCTTTATTAAATTTTAATATTTTTAGGCGAGAGAACAACCTTTCAGATATCTAATACGTGACCATGTTTTTCAAGTTCTTCGATACATGGGAGCGGTTGGCTGGGTCAGATGGGGCTGTCAATCATGTGCAGTCACATGGTGCAGAGCATGCGATCTGTTTGTAATATATTCATTTACAAGGCTGTATGCAGTGTATAGTGATTGAGTATGTTGCAGGCAATGCATTCACATGCAACCTCAACACAGCTCGATTCCATAATGCAGACGGATGTATGGAATATATTTACAGTCCAAACAAATGAGTCTTATGGGGGAGATCATTTAAAATGACTATTGATGGATAGAAGTGATAATGGACTCTTCATCAGGAGTTAATAGTCTCAGTAATTCTTACATGGCACATGTAAGATTAAACAGTGGATAATCATACAAACATTAGTGATGATAACAGTGACAGTTTCTGGGCACAACTGCAAATTTTTGAAATTTGGTTTGGCAAACTTTCCGACTGATGCAGCTGCAGATCATGTGCGTTGCCATAATTATAAAATTATTCTCTGTTCTCCGCTGAGGCTCACTCTCAGCTCACGTAGTCTTTGTGCAGAGTCTGTCTGTGGAAAGATTTCTATCTGTATCTGTTCTTTTAAACAGGATGACTATTGAATTAAGAAACAGCCGTTATGCTCCTTTACTTACTATTCCTCCTGCATAAATCTACTGCATCTTTTACCTCTACATGTATATAAAGTCAATTTGAAATCAAGTAATCCAGCTGGAGCACCTGTCAATGAAACAGGCCGTGGTTGGAGATAATTTTTTAATGCTCAATTTTAAGATTTCAGGAGCTTCTCCGGCATTCAATATTGAGTATTTGGCATTAAATAAGAAATGGGATTTTCATCTGGAATCTGATTCTAGGTACATGTCTTGTTGTTGTACAGAACCCTATATATCATTTTTACACATTTCACCATTATCAATTAATTTACCTGGATTTTAGACACATTTCATTACATGTACAATGCACCCGCCATATAAACAAACATATATTTACCATCATTTCCTTATTCATATCATTTTTCATTTCTAT
The DNA here is from genome assembly GCA_028566105.1 of Hypoplectrus providencianus. Taxonomy (NCBI): domain Eukaryota; kingdom Metazoa; phylum Chordata; class Actinopteri; order Perciformes; family Serranidae; genus Hypoplectrus; species Hypoplectrus providencianus. Next base: position 8,442,613 of record JAOWBC010000458.1, read on the forward strand.
TCTAGAAGGCAGTTGGTTACCACCAGCCCTCTTCAAGGTTTACTACACCACTGTAACCTCTTTAAAGGTGAGAGCACTAAAACTGCTTCAAGATAATTTCAGCAATTAATGAATGACTTTGAATGTACTGTATAGTATATTATCTTTAGGGAAATTACCACCACAACTTTTAATTACCCTGTCATTCTCGTTTATTCTTACAGGGAACCAATTAATACATGTAATTGTACTTGTAAAGCTTCTTATTAAAAAAGCTTTTAAACGGCATCCTTCTGTGGAGGGCTCTTCATATCGCCGGTAATTGTAGTTTCAAAATGCAGGATCATTTCTAAGCGAAACTTGAACATTAATACAGCCTTGTTTATTCCCAGGGAAACTCATAAGTCGAGGTGAAAAAGAAAGAATAAAGCTGCGATCCTCTCAGCGTGGGGAGCGTTTTCCTGGTTCTTTTCTATTATTGACAAAGTCGAAAAGTAATGAATGGATGTGGAGAAAAAGGTGTTATTCTTAAAATAAAAATTGTGAGCTTTATTGTTGATATTCCATGCCTATGTCGTGTTTGTTGCATGAAAAAATAAAGATATAACTAATAATTAGTATCGTGTATCTGTATCTGTTTATCATAATGTGCCACATTATCTTTTTTCATCACATAATGAAATGAAAGCCTAAATACATTTCAGGTGATTGATGAGTTGATCTGTTGGTTTGTGCCTATAGAAAGTTTATTTTCCAACCATTCAGGGCCGGGAGAACTTCTTGTTTTCAGTCCTACCTACTCAGCTGAAATCTCTGATTAGATGGTTAGAGAGAAAATAAAAAAATGAGAAAAAACTGCAGAGTTTAGATGGCCAGGAGTGGATCCTGAAGCTTTTTCCACTCCTCCTTCAGGAAGTAATTTGGAGCAGAAACATGGAGGATTGAAGAGGCAGAGAGGAGGGTACAAGGGGAAGTCAAGGCAATTTGGCACAGCGTATTTTCTACTCCATCATTAAACATGGACGTCAGTTATTTATGAAGCGGCGATTGTAACTGATGTAGCCCAAATTCACAAAGTGCCTCGTATCCAAGCAGAACTACGTGCATGATGTGCATGTGCGGCCTTGTTAATCTTGGAGGGTGAGTTAGTGTGTAACCATGCTTTGCAGCAGCAGTCTCCACAATTAACGTTGTTGTTGCACCTGCAGGAGCAAACTGGCTAATTTAGCGATAGCAGCTCTGCAGTTTGTCTGCTGATGAGAAGCAAGAGGTGTGTGACTAACTAAAGGTGAGAGGACAACGAGTGGTGACAGCATCACTGTCACGAAAAAAATAAAAAAATCATGAAGTGCACTCGAACAGGGTAGACGTCCGCCAAGGCCGACGGTCCAGTCTTTATGACACCTGCATTCATTAAGGACCTTCACATATATGCCTCGCACTCCTGAAAGCCAAAAAAACACTTTATTATCATGAACATATGTAGAACTATCCAATGACTGGACTGATACAACAATGAAATGAACTAAGATGACTCATTATACAGCACAACTTAAAAATAAATGATAAAAAAGCTACTGGCAGACCTTCACACGCTCATTCACAAAGTCCGAATGATTCAACGTTCTCAAGGCTTTGACTGTGTTTTGGTTCGCCATCTGAATGTCATCACTGAGTGTCTTTTGTGACAGGATAATGAAGGGAGTGGGAAAGATCGCGCAAGTAGTTTTCCATTATCTTGCTGAAAAATAGATAGCAGACAAGCAAAGAAAATGGTGCATTCAAGGGCTCCTCGGTTGGTCCCATTTCAACTTTGAATGATTTGGCTTTAACACAAAATATTATAAAACTCTAAGCTCATGAACACACCAAATTTGTTTTGAAATGTAAAGAGTTCTGGCCCATGTCACACCCTTCTACCAAGTTTCAGTAAAATCAGGCTGCTCATGTTTCTGTTATTCTGCTAACAGACAAGCAGAATAAATTAAAAGGTATTTTTTAGAATTTTTTTATTCAATAATGAATGGTGCTCAACTGGACACCATACTGCTGATTTGGTTATTTAATGTGAAGATTGTTATTTTTTAAAATTTCATTATGTTTTTAAAGCACTTTTCAATGCTTTATTTTAGTCTGTAGGTTTTTAGGTGAAAGGAACTTCTTTGTCTGTACATAATTAGAATCCAAGGCCCCTTATCTCCTCATTGCCATGACTTTTATGTCCTCAGTAACCTGGAAAACCTGAATCTGAATACGAAAGCGACCACACAGAACACAAGCCGCGGCGCCATAACCAAAGTGTCCTTGTGAAAGTACGTACACTAAAGGTAAAGAACAGTGACAGCCATTAAGTGCGGGGGAAAATAAAAAACATAAAAAAGTCCTGCCAACTCTTTCAAAAAATAATGGAGCTATCAGCTGTAATGACATGGCCTCTGCAGCGGGAGACTCTGGGAATATTCAATCTGAAGGCTATAAAAGAGCATTGTCAACCCTGTTAACAGCCGACCCCTAAAAGCAATGTCTGGTTACATGTTAGGACTTAACCGGTGGAAGCACTTCCTCTGTGCACTCCATCTACCCCAAGGAGATTGAGTGTGAAGATAATGCACCAAGAAAGATGTCATAGTCACAGCTTAGGCCTCCCTCCCATACCAATGTAGTCGTACTCTGGAGGCATCAACAAGGTGTAGGGACAAGAAAGTGATAAATCTAATACACGCTGACTGAAAGCTCACGGAGTCGGATGCTGTTAAGGGAATTTTTTTTCTCTTTTTCTTCTTTTTTTTAACATCGCTTGAATAAGTGCGTAGTTCACTCAGACTGGAGCAGAAACAGATTTCTATATTCCATTTGTTCCACCTTGAGCATGATAAAATGATGCCTGGAAACTGTACTCACTGTCAATGATTATTGGCGTCATCAAAATTGCACCAAAGGCTCCCCGCCTTGGAGCGTGTTTGCATCCCCGCCCCGACGACCTTGTGAGACTGAAGAGAGCAAAATGTCATAAGTATGGATTGTAATATATTTTTGACAGGGTTATTTCATGCGGTCACATGGGAAATGGAGATGTCAGCGCTCTGTTGTCAAACCTTGATGTAAACAGATATTTTACATGCCTGTCAGACTGGGGCTAACGTCAGGAGGTTGTGAGCAAGCAGTTGCCTCAGGATCGCACCTCTAATATTAGTTTTCCAACAAATACACAAAAAGAACACCAAGAAAATAACATTACTACAGGATGCATTAGTCAGGGAGAATAACAACAGTCAATTGCAGGGTTTAAATGAAGACAGAGTCAGAAATTATATGAACAGTACTCCTCCATTGTCGAGCGTGGACGAGGCCGGCTGGTGCAGGATATTTGCTCAGCTCTGTGTTTGCATGGCGATTGTGTCCCTCACATTAGCAATCAGGGCTATGTACTTTAAGGGTGACAGTAATGAATTACTTGCTCTTTATAGACAGCAGGGCACCCAGATAAGTGATGTCTTTCCCTACAAATTATTCGGTTTTAAGACGTGCACTTTCACATCGCTGTGGCACCAACAATCTCCTGCTGATTAACGACGGCCATCGGTTACAGCGAGCACTTCTGTTGGTAACTTAAGATAATTGTTATTTGAATGTTTTCTTTTCTTTTTTCTTTTTTTTTTTTTTGGTTAAGCACTTGATGGATTTTTGTTGTGACACTTTAAGTGTTCTGAGAGTGAGTGCTCGGCATCTCAGTTAACCAATCTTTAGAAACATCACGGCCCCATTTATTCACCCGGTTTCACCCCTTTTATGTTCAATAAAACATGCTACGTTTGTTTGGAAATAGTATAAAGCAGCTATCAGAAATATCAATGAATTTAAATTCAGCACGTCCTCTGAATTACAAAATATATGTCCCTCTTGAATGCCATATAAACATGAAATGATCTCCACTTATCCATCCAATTCAATCGCTGTATTTGGACTTTGTTGCTCTTTATCGTCCCCCTCCTTCTCTCATGTGTTAACAATAGCCTCTCGGGGGTTGGTTCACATTCATTTCTTTTGTTTTCAAAATAAGCTGCTCGGAAACTGTTCAGATGCTACAACTATATGTTTCATCTGAAGTTAGTGAGAGTTTTCAGAAAATGTAGAGATTTTATGTGTTTCGGAATCTGTCGTCAATTATTCCAAAAGTAAAATATTCATCCGGACTGGCTCCAGCAGTAGCTGCATTGTCTGAATTTTTAGTTGAACAAGCAATGGAAGAGCTTTGTTGAAGTCTGTTCTTCCTCGTATTCTGTTATAATGACCTTTCACATAGCAGTGCTTAGGGTCAGGGATAAGGCTCGGTTCAAATTGTTGAAAGTAGAAACTAAAATAGGTAGAGCAACATTCCTTGAACACAATACCAGCAGATATACATCAGGTGCAACAATAACAATACATATGCATCATTATCTCAAAAGTTCATGTTTATTAACTGTCAGTAAACATGATGAATTCATAGAAATCATGAGCCTGTTTAATGATTGTAGTCTTTTACTGCATTCATGCACAGCACTGTTGATTTAAAATCATTTATTGGTGAATCTAATCTCCAGTGTTCACTCTCATTTTAGCTCTGTTTTGGTCTCCACCAACTCCTGAAAGAAATGTTTGGCTTTTCATGTGCTCAATGCTATCATTCCAAGAACCCTTTCACATAACATATTCATATTTAAATTATTAGCAATACAATAATTTGATGAGTGTAGCTTGAATTTAAGTGATAACATATAAAATAATTCTCATTACTGATAAAACATGTTTTTTTTTTCACTTTAGAGATTCAAACATGGTGTAAAAAATATGAAGTACAGCAGATATCATTTCAACAATCTTGAACAAGTGGGAGCTATAAAGCTTTTACAGCCAACAGTAACTATAACAACACCCTCAACACTTCCACCACCTCTGAAACTACACTTAAGAGCCACTTTGAGTACACACCCCACTGCACCGGCTCCAACCTTGGAGGCACACGTGGGAATATGCAGCCTCCTGCAAGATACACACTGGAGGTCATGAATATGGAAATCGAGGCCACCACCAACTTTTAATATGTGGACTCAGACCTAAACTTGTATCACTATACTTTCTTTTTAATGCTCCTTAAACTTTGCAAGATCTGATTTTCCCTTATATTGTTCAATTCAAATATACATGTGAATAAATGCTGTGAAGAAAATGTACAATGAGACAGTTCTAGTTGTACATTTATATGACAAAATAATGAAAGAAATGTTAAAAAAAAATCCTTCACCCTTCGTTGGATGCTGGAAGATTTGGAATTAGTCTTTCACGCCTCTCATTTCCACTCTCGTAAGCACTATTTTTTATCACGTTGTGACGGACAATAAAGTTTCCTGAATGTGAATCCACACAGCTTTGTTACATGCAGAGGTTGGTTGGATTTGTACGCATCATCAAAAGAAGCAGCACTATCAGGGCACGCGGAGGGAGCCAAGAAATTATTTTAATGTGCCGAATTTAACATTCAGTGCACCCATTGTACATGGATAGGGCTCAGACCAGCGAGGTGTGCTGCCATGTTTCCTCTAAGCCGCCGGTGTCCAGTCCTGTGCCCTGGAAGATATGCGGTTTAAATTCCAGCCAAATTCAACACCAGCTAATTTGTTCCTCTGTGTCTGGTTGAAGGCATGCTGATTAGAAAAATTAGTGGGTGAGGTTTGATTGAAAACCTGCACACTCCACCTCTGGCAGGATTGTGGGAATGATGTCCTGCAGAGCCAGATTGCACAGCAGAATGCCCCCCAGCAGCCAAACACGGTGTCCAGGAATGTTGTAGCATCACACTCATGCTCATCATTCTCAAGGGCAATAAACAGATGCATCACAAAATATGTATAATGGTGAGAAACTGTCTAGTTAAGATAAACACAGATATCTATTTTTATTTTTTTATAACAGCTACAGTTTTGATCCAGTTAACGCCCAAGAAGAAAAACGTGCTAAAACTGTAAAGAACTCGCGCCATGTGGATTGCAGGCTGAATAATTTAGTGTTATTTGGACTGAAGACATTCTTCACTCAAAAAAAGTCTGACTCTGTAATGTAAGAGCGTTTAAGGGCTGACAGAACACGATGGATGCTATCTTTAATTGAGACTTTATCTGCGTCCTCGTTGGCTCAACAGAATGACCCAGAAATGACAACTGCTTTCGCTTCAATCGGCCTGCTTTAATCCCAGAAAACTTCTTAAAAGGACATTTCTTTCGAAAATGACTTTGGTAAAGTTCTCTTTCTCCAATACTTACTTCAGCAAACTTCCATTTCTGGAGCCTATGCCTTTTGGAAGAAATGTTGATTTTGGGACAGTAATTATCACAATAACATTTTAATTTATTCTTTTTTTTTTTTTCAAACTAATGTGACACATTTTGTAATAGGTCATATGATGGCAGTGGCGGTTAGACATGTTTCATACTTTTCTATACTAGTTTGTGATGTGAAATGGTTGTGGTTACTGCATTCATGCACAAGTCCAATATTCGCTAATTTTAGCTCTGTTTTGCTCTCCACCAACTCCTGAGAGAAGTATCTTGGTTTTTATGTGCTTAATGCTGCACATGTTCACCAGCTAGTTGCCAACATAGTGCTGCACATGAGATCACTTTTTTTTTTTTTTTTTAAACAGCTGCCTAAAGTTGCTGGTATTGATGAGAGCTAAGAAATTGGCCTGTTTTAATCCCAGAAAGCCTCTTAAAAAGACTTTCTTTAAAAATGACCTTCATGAAATTATCTTTCTTTAGTGCCTACCACTTCAGAAAAGTTCCATTTCTGGAGCCTGTGACTCTGCAGATTAAATGAAGAATACAGGACAGAAGGATCTATCTGCTGTGGCTTGGAGCCATCAATTCTCGTACATTGAAAGTTTTTAAAGCATTGCAACAATGTGTCCTGTAACTTCTGTTCCTACAGTGCAGACGTTAAGTCGAAGATATTCACAAACTAAGTACAACATTTGTGCTGAGTCCAACAGTTGTATTATATATATTTTATCATGAAAACAAAACACTTTTCTGTTTATTTTTATGCTTTGTCCCTGTGCCTAAAAGGGTTAAAAATCATATAATATCAATCAATAAAAGTATTAACTGATATCAGAAGAATGGAATTAAAAATAGTTCATAAACAAGGAATTACCTTTTTTTTTTTTTTTTTTTTAAATCCAGCCCTATCAATAAATTTCCTGTTTTTTAGATTTGAACCATCCTGTGGCGTGACAGATTTAAGACGATGGGTTAAAAAAAAACGAATATCACTAAAACATCTGAACACGTTCAACATGAATCTTCAAGCCGTATATTTCTTTGGGGTTGCAATTTCATATGGACGCCAAAATGTCTTCCCTCTCCGGCTGAAAAGCAGTGGCATTTTTACACCTCCCCATCCACCCATAACTTGAACCTCCGGGTCAGTGTGACACTGCCATTCAGTGTAATACTGCAGGCCAGGCAGTGAACAACAATGTGTAAATCTCTAATGCAATCAAAGGTTAACGCATACAGTGTCACATGGGCACTAAATAATGTTCACAGAACTACTTTTCCAGTCATGAATCACACAGATGGGAGTATTTACAGGAGGTTAATGACACATATGATAATTAAATGAATCAGGGTAAAAGCCCCCCAAGTCTGTGTCTTATTTAATTTTTTATTTTTCACACACACACGCTTATTTGCCTGGTTTAATCGAGACATAGAGCCGAAGATGTTCTCTGACAAACTGAAGATTTCTTAAAGAAGTTCTTAAGCGAGCGATGACTTGCCACGATAATAAATGGTTTGCTTAATATTAAACAAAAACCTTGTCAGCCGTCCTCACACAATGCATTGATAGAAAAGGCTTTTGTCTGAACGCTTAATAACCAGTTTATATTTCTAGTCGCCGGATATCATTTTTATGTTGATATGAAATTCGTGTCTTATTAATTGTGGCTTTTCATTTTTGGACCAGGTCATTTGAATTCACAGGGTATTGTTGCTGTGATGCTAAGAGTCAAAGATAATGAAAAACTTGACGTGTAGCTCTGCCCAGATCCTTGGAGTTATGATTTAAATTGCTATGCACAACTTGATTTTCAAGGTCTGGAGTCTTTCTTGAATGAATGCTTGGAATCTGGCTCTGGGGGTTAACAAGGAGGCTCCATACACTGTTTAACAATTCAGCCCATGCTCACCCCACGTGACGGCGCATGCAATAGGGCCTGCACTTGTTTATATCTCTGGATAAAGCATCCCACTGGCCGCAAATTAAGCATTCAGGCTCGGCAGCCTTGTTGTGCTCCAGTATGACGTGTTTGGAGTACTAAATCTGACTCTGCGCCCTAGGTACACCACAATCTTGTTTGGGAGCTTCATAACTTCTAAAGCTGTCATATCCTTTGAAATGACTTCAATACACATGATTCGCACTTGATATAGAAACAAATTCATTCTTTCCTTTAAATGGAGAGACTTCTGTGGGGGTTGTTGCCTGGAAGTGATTACAAATTAGAGGCACAGGTTTGCCACACAATAAGATAAGAAGAGAAAAGCCTCTTCTGTTAGAGAGAGAATAGTGTAAAGGTCAAATTAATCAGACACCTCTTTTATGTTAAAAATTCAGCTTGCATGAAAAGCGATGAACCAAACTTTTTAAGCGTTGTCCAATGTCAAAACCCTCTATTAGAAGACAAAAATAATCATTAAACACCATGTGATTATCCACATCTCTGGATCTTTCAGCTGCAGCTCTGGCTCATATTTACATATCCCTTTTTCCAACATTAATCCTATCTCTGAGATTAAAAGCAACCCAATACACTGCAGATATTCACCTGAAAATAAGTTAAATTAACTGTGGCCAAGAGAAACTCACAGAATAACCACTCATCCATACTGAGGCTCAGAAATCAGCTTGCCGGGGCAGAAATGTCAGTACAGGAATGCAGATTAATAAAGTGAAAAGATCCTCTCATATACATTTCTATGACATTTCTCTCTCAAAACGGGACTGTATAGAATCATTTGCTTTCAATCAGAAGCTAAACAGCTTGTGATAAGAATAAAATTCTATGTATATACAAGTTTATTCCAAACTAGCATCCTGTCTCGCCTGTTCTAATGAAAAACTATTAGGGCTGTCAATCTATAATTAAAATATTAAGTCGTGATTAATCACAATTGTTCATAGTTAATTGCAAATTAATCACAATTCTTTTTTAGTGGAGCATTTTATACTCTAAATCATAAGGTGTAGTACTAATTTTTCATAATAAAGTATTTATTACTCTTATAGTATCTAGATGTAATATTGGGAAACAATTAACAACATTGTTTAATGGATTTGCATGTATTTACATAACTGGGGTTTCATCCAGTAACCACTAAATTAAATAAACTGCCTCTCTGATGTGATTGCAGAGAGAAGTCTCCGGTAAGTGAAAACATTAAAGTCCACCCCAACTTCTTGCTTACTTGTGTGTTAATATGCACAGCAAATAATATTTATCTCTGCTGGTAACTCAGCTCACATCGACAGTAAAAGTAAATAACTATGGTTATGATGACAGACCCGGATTTACCGTTCAAAATTACTTTTCTTTATCCACTGTTTGCCAGTTGCAACCCGTCTCTGGGAAAAAGGTTATCATTATACAATTAATGTTAAAAAAAAGAAAAAAAGAATTTGCATTAATGTGTCATTATCACGTTAACTTTGAAAGCCCAAAAAATAAAACCTTGTCAGCTGTGTCATGTAATATGCTTCAGTAAACAATGTTTCTGAACATATTAACCCGTCCACCAGACACGTCACTGTGTATTGACGGAGTCCACTGGCTGTTGTG
>JAOWBC010000458.1:8493062-8506335 GCA_028566105.1 Hypoplectrus providencianus
TATGTAATTATGGATCATATAACAGAAAAGTGAACACTCATCCAGATTACAGCCTTTCAGTCCAAAATAAACACACAGGCTGCAAATCATTCAAGGTGCATCCAGGTAGCTTTTCCACGCCATGAATCGCTGTTTCAGCTCTTTGCCAAATTGTCAGTAATGAGAGACAAATATGAGTTAATACTTGATTTTTTTTAAACGATGTGACACTTAAGCAGTGACAGCTTTGACGAGCAGGCGGGGCTCCGTCTATCATCACAGTCTTCTCCGCTTGATGCCGTTGAACCGCGTGGCGCGGCGTGACCCCCACCGGGAGGAACACATGAAGGACAGCTTAGCATGCCTTTCATGCGACGCAACTCTCGCAGGATGTATCGCAGTTCTCCGCCCAAACCTAAAACAAGCAAGAGGTACAAAAGAAAAAGGTACGTGTGTTTGTGTGTGCGTCTCTAATGAGAGGTTACATCCAAGTTTTAACTTCGGAGAGGAATTCCCTCATGTGTGTAATCCTGGAAATGCAAATGACAGCAGGAGTGCATATTCACGGATGGGAAAATAGAGTCCTCATCTGTCCTAATAACACTGTAGGATGCCTTGTGTGGATTTTCTTTGAGTGTCTCTACACTGAGTAGGAGGGACTGTCTGCTTTGGAAGGTGGATTATACATGTACTAAAGCTCGGGGAGAAAAAAATGAATAAATAAATAATGAAGGCTTTTCTTAAATGTATGATTAGCATGTCTTGCTTGCAGTTATCTTTACACAGAGCATTGTGAAGTGGCTTCCCACTGTGCCAATGCCAGCTCTGAGGATGACACGTGTGTGTGTGTGGAGAGAAGAAAGACGAGGTAAAAGTGCAGAGAGACGCAGAGATTGTCATGAAAACACCAAGGGATAGCTGCACAGAAAAGCCTCAAAGTGGAAGTTGTGACTCTGGGATAGTGAGACTCAGAGGTAAGTGTTCAGGCTTGGCGCTACAAAGGGCAGTATAGTGCTTACTTTGATTGAATCAATTGCTCTGTGTAAGTAGCTGCTGGTGCCGGCCTCCCCAGGGTGACAGAGAGGTCTGCAGAGAGTGAACCAATCCAGCCATCCATGGCCAGAGAACAGGGAGGATTAACAGAGCAATGCATCATAGCTGCAGCAAGCAGTGATGTGTAGCAGACTGTATTTATTGACTCATTGGCTGTATTGATTGTCTCAATTGATGAAAAGTCCAGAGACAACAGATAGACGCACAGCGAGTTATGCAAAGTAATGCAAAATAAAGGAATGCTCATGATGTTTTTCCATTGCATGAGTAAAGGAGCATTTGACAGCAAAACCCTGTTATTTTCCACACAAGCATCCACGCAGTTCGTCCTGCTGATCACAAGTAAAACCTCAGATTACAGCACATTTCCCTGCCACACATCATCGCATTCCAGTTAAGTACATACAGTAATGGCTTGGTAATTTACCTGGGCATGTATGTAGCTCTTTCCTTGACAGCAAATTCTCTCTGACATTGACAATGTTCCAGCGGCAGCGGTTTATTTAACACGCCATTAATCTCTAACGACAGAAGACCGCGTCGCAGCAGATGTTTGTTAACAAACTTCTGCTCGGTCCTCCGGTGTTGTTCTTCACCCTCATTGACATGTATTACTGCGACAAGAGGAGGGTCGAGAGGCAGACAGTCAAGGACTGCGGGAGCTAACTGGCGTTTTGGGTGCGTTTTGGCGACAGGAAATTGTTTTTGTCAAGATGCAGAATTATTTGAGCCACAGCTCACCCTTGATATTTGTACTACATGGATCCATTTGTCAAATTATGCCAAAATCACTGATACTGCAGCACATCTGAGTGCATGGTCATCAGTATGCTAATGTTCAACTATGCAGTGAAGCAATCCAATTATTGAATGATGGCCACTGTACATCAGCTCTCTTATTGAATATGTGTGCAATTAATGAGTGCAGAGCAACCAGAACACTGACACTGAGTAAATTAACACTTTGGTAAACTTAGACTGACAAAAACAGGATTGTCTCCACTCAGAATATGGACTACTGAAAGAGATGAGCACATGTCAGAGGATTATTGTATTATAAGTCTATCATTTTTCTCTTTTCTCTCTCTTCTAAAGCAGCAGGACAGTGTGAAAAGACATAATACAGAGCACTTCATGGCCTTAGCCATTGAAATAGAAAATCTTTTTGTACTGGATGCTGGTGAGTGGGAGTGAGGGCAACAAACTGCAGGAAAGTAAAGGGAGAAGAAACAGGCAGAGTTTAGCCTTAGGGCTCATGAGGTAAGGACACTTAACTTATCGCATGCATTGCCATAGTCAACATGATTTTTATATCAGCTCTATGCTTTAAAAACAAAAGGAATAAATCATCTCCTTTTCACAAATATAAATATATTTTATGTTTAGTATATACAATAATGATTTGCCATCATCAACAACATTAGTATTGAAGGGGAGAGAAAAAGCATGTCAGTAAACTCTTGCCTAATGGGTACAGACACTGCAAAGACAGCCATGATTGTTTGGCGTGCTCAAGCACTCTCTCTGAAGACGAAGCGAGACAATAGTAGTTTTATTGAAGAAGGCTGGTGGTGTGGCTGCGCCGTGCCATGCCGCAGTCTACTTAGTCCTGAGAGCTACGGGATAAACTGTCCTCCTCCAGCTCCCATTCAAAGTTCTGGCCGGTCATTTGGTAGAACATCATGTTAAAGGGTTTGTAGAACTTGTGCAGCCGCCGAATCACGTCCGGGTCAATTTTGGGGTGAGTTCTCCCTTTAGACTTGCCGAGGCATCTGGGGGTGCTGCTGTCCTCGGGCTTCTTCAGACACGGAAATCCTTTAGTTTTATTGAAGTAAAAGTGTTTGTCTGTGACGATCCGTTTCAGTCCCAAAAAGTCCTGCACTTTGGCCATCTCGCCCGCGGGATCCACAATGAGTCTCTCCCCGCTGACAAAGTGCATCTGGGAGAGGGGGAAATACTGCATCCAGCTCTCCAAGTGGAGCGCATATATTCCGATACGCAGTGCGCTCCATGAGGCATCTATGAGACCCAGCGTCCGGTTCTTAAAAGCCAGAACCTCGAAAGTGGGGATCTCAGGTTTCTTGGACAAAGTCTGCGTGTAGTCTGAAATGGCTCTGGTGACAGGATTACGCACCACTATAATAAGCTTGATGTCCCTGGCCATGGAGTGGATGCGCTTCGGGGCATGGTTAGTCACAAAGTAGCTGGGTGTCTTCTCCATGGTGATCTGCCCTTCCAGCGTCGAAGGCATCAGGTCTCTGGAAACACAAACAGGGGAGGAGGAGAGAAAAAAAAAGAGCAGCTTAGCACGGTATTATTCTCAACACCTCGTGCAGTGCAAATGAAATACCCAAGGACACAGTGCAAGCAAATTTGGTACATTTATTAAGCAGTACATTATTTGAAATTACAAGTGAAAATAACCGTTATTATCACTGGACATTATGTTGTGAGGAGAAACATACAGCTAATTACATCCATGGAGTAATATGCAAGAGATAAAAGAAAGAAGATGAAACGGCAGGCAAGCAAGTATGCTCATTGCTTAATTGACTCCATCTGTGTTACTCCAGGAGCTGTTTTGGAACTTTAATAATGAGTTCGCTGCATATCATTAATACTGGGTTGCCTGGGGTATTGTTTTGTCATACATTTATTATGCATGCAAGGCTCACACTCTGTGCAGGCAGTTTTATTTCTTATGCACATGCACTTCCCCTGCAATGGCTGCATGCTTTTCTTCTCTCCTCTTCTCTGTGCCGCGCTTAAGGTTAGGGGCTGTTCATTGAAGGCAGCAGTGATTAATTATCAGATTCAAGGTGATAATTTGTAGTACAATAGAAATGTCCCCGACTTGAGAAATTTATCTCAGGAACACAGAGAAGCCATTTGCCACCGTCACAAATATTACCTCCAACTTGGTTTGTGGGGATGAGTTGTAGGATACAACGCGGAGTATATCATACGCACAGAAGCTTGTTTCTACACTTTCTATTTTTGTATCAATAATAAAGCATAGCATTTGCCTCAAGCAAATCCTTATCAAATGTTTACACTGATGTTCATTCCAATCCTCGCTGTTTTCTTTGTTTGTAGGCTATGTGATTCAGTGCTAAATTGGTACATTAAATCCTCTGTGAGACACGCCGTTTATTTCACTACTAACAAATACGAGCACAGGAGCTCCACAATATAATATAAAGTGAAACAAAATCCAAGCATGCACACAGTTTTTTTTTCCCTCCCCAAATTAAGTAATGTTTGCATGGAAATTAATGTGTAAACAGCCAACCCCAAAAATCCAAATTATTCCATCTGGAGACTCACAGAGTTACTGCAGAAAATTTCTCCATAATTCTAGGATAAAAGCTATTTCCTTCTCCCTGCAATATTTTTTTCCATTAGGCTGCCCTGCACCACAAACCTACAGTTGTAACGATATAGTCACATCAATCATTTGCATCTTGGACATATTCTAAATTAACTGTTCTCCAGCAAAGAATCCAATTTACTCTGCAAAACATAAGAGCTGTTATGCACATATCGACCACCCTCACACACGCACACACACACACACGTACACACACACATGCACCCATGGATACTGGGCTGAAAGTCTCACAAGTGGCCTGGTAATTGCATCTCAGTAACAGTATTGCCTTCCTGATGGGTAATTTCCCTCTGGATTATGTTTGTCTCTTGACAGCATAGAACTGTGGTTACTTCTGGGCCAGTAATGGGATATTAAACATATCTACTGATAGCATAGTGACTAGAAAGAGTATTAGTTTTCATTATATTCCATCACTTTCCACACTTCCTCCCTTACGGTAATGAATGGCTAAAGATTTTTGTAACCTTTCAAGGACTTCAGCCGGTCTAGCTCAACTCCAAGCTACAGTGGGTGGTCCGAGGGTGCAACATCACCATGTATGGAAATAAATTAAAAAAAAAAAATCTACCACAGCAGATCACCTTGAAACAACCAGAGTTCCTACTGTATGGACCTGAGCCGCAGCGTCTCACTGGTAATGTGCCGTGGATCTTTGGAGCATATCCAATTGACAGGACAGATGTACAATGTTCAAGGTTACCCTTTTTGAAGGCGTGCACATAACAAGCTATTGTCCTCATGGGCTCAACGCTAATCATCATGCATATAATTATAAAACAATGCAAACTGCACAAGCGGAATACTTTGGTATGTAACCGAGGCTCCATTTTGATTGGGAATCAGTCATGGATCATGTACGTCTAAAATGTCAGCGGGACGACGAGGCGGGACGGAAATCAAAATGCTGATAAACAAGCTAATTTCTCCGTGCATGGCAAATGACTCCTCTGGCCTTGCTGTCTAGTGGAACTGGAGTAAACAAGAGCAAACTCTTAACTCTCGCTGCTTTCTTTTTTTTTTTCCCCTTCTCCTCATCAGCTGCACAGCTCAACACAGGTCATTCAGGTGGGTAGTTAAATAAAATCCATAGCGCTAAAGAGGCCCTGTGTACCATCTGCTGTTTACTGCCTTAGACCGAGGACATAGCACATAACATTTACTTTCTTGCATTTCTACACATGTCCAAGGCTTTATTTACATAAGAAACAGAAGTGTGAAGGTAAAAGGCGCCTCATATTTGCAGCATATAGTAATGTTTAATGATCTCTATACTGTGAGATGAATGCAAGAGAAATACCTTTGTTGCTTTGCGAGATACCGCAAATAATATGAGCAGATTCATGCCGTATGTGCGCTATTACATTTCCTTGGAAAACAAACGGTTCTGTAATCCCTTGCAACCATGATGGATTATTGAACATGGCTACTGGGTAAAGAACCAGGGGCATAAAGTGTCAGGGGCTTGCATGGCCTTCAAAATGTGGTAAACATACCAGCTAGGTATGGATTCAAAATTACCTCAAAGGAACATGAAACTACTACAAAGACAAAAAGAAACTACAAAGAGGCGCATAATGACCACAATGAAACATGAGTGTAATCCACCCGTGCTCACAGCCAGATCCATGAAATGTGGCTGACACATTATCCAAGTCAGACAAATAAATAATAAAGCATAAAATCAACCTTTACATCTACAGATTTCCTGTTGTAGTGAGTTTGTGTCGTATATCTTGAGAAGGAAATCCATTTCACACCCATTCCACGTGAAATTCAGATCCAGGGGACGCCCGGTCGTCTCTAAAGGTTGATTCATCATTCAGAAAGTGCAGTATACCGAATCAAAGCAAATCTTTGTGTTTGTTAAGACGGAGACTAATCTTCGCAGATAATCACAACTCTTCATGCCTTAACGCCCACCGCAAAAGTGCTCTGGAACATGGCCCGGCATTTAACTCAATGTTTCATTATGTTCTGTCAAACTAGTGTACGGGGAATATTTGAAGGCATGATGAGGTGAGGGATCACGCTAATTTACATTCCCAGATACTAATAGGTCCAAGCTGTTTCTGGAGGATGAGGGTTTCTCCAGAGAAGCCGAGTTGTTTCTAATAAACTCTGGCAGAGAAATAAAAGCTCCCCCAGCCTCTCATTTGGATTGATCAGGGCTCTGCTGCAGAGTATCAATCCGCCGAGCTTCCTCCATGTCATGTCAAATACAATCAATTATTCTAAAGGAGTCCACTCATAATAAGCTCCTGAGTCCTCCGAGAGCACATTTTGGAGACGGTGCCAGTGATGTGGGCAGACTACTGTGATCCACTAAATAATTCCTAAAACATAATATGATGATATTGAGGTGTGAATGATACACTAGAAATGTCTCATTTCGTTTTGTTTGCTGTCAGCGCAGAAACAGAGAGAACTTCCCCTGGTAGCGAGGTGTAGGTATGTTTGCTTTTCAGAATAAATAGATCTCAGTCACAATATATAAAAGATGATAAAAGCTACTAGTCAGTTTTATGTACCTGGAAAAAAGTGGATTTTTTCATCAACCCAGCCCCTGTGCAGGAGGACAATAGAAGGGATAACCAGAGGCATTGTACTCCGAGTCCGATTTCAAATATCAATCGAGGGTGTAAGCGGCTATTCATCTGCAGCAGTCAGTCAGGACATTTGAAGTGAGAGATACTGTGGTCAGTTTGCAATGAATAATCCCATTATTACACCCTGAGTGACATGTTTGTGATTACAGCAGCACAATGAACAAAGACATTGGTTTACTGAGAGGTGGAGAGAAAGAGAAAGGGAAAAAGAAAAAAAAAAATGGTCGGTCAAATGAGTCATTCCTCACTCGGCTCCCAACAAGTGGATGCGTACATGTTTGGCACACATGAAAAACAAGCCTACAGGCCAGAGCGAGGGGTCTTAGTGGGTCTGTTATGGAGTGGGAGGCACTGTTTGTCACGGTTAAGGTGAAGCTTTAAGGAGGAAAACAAATCCAGAGTACGATGCCATTCCCAGTGATCAGATCAGGGTCGAGTAATGGTGCTTTGTTTTTGTTTTTCCAAACCTGAAGGTGACCTTTCCACCGGAGATCAGTGGAAGGATCCTGTGCTTGCCTTGCAGGTACCCACTGGATTTAGTTATGTAAGAAATATACTTTAGATGTACTGTAGGTTAAAGTTTGATGTTTTAAAAATATTATCTTCTGTTTCTCCCATGCACACCAAGAAATGCAGAAATTTGTAAAGACCATGTGAATATATTACTGACAGTAGACTCTCAAAGGGCCTTGACATAATATCTCATCATATATTTTCATGTTTTTAACTCATACCTGGACATGTGATGAATCCTGTTGGAAACTCATCACTCACACCTTTTCTTTCTCCTTGTTCTTCAGCCAATTACTGCACTTCATATGCTTACTCCTGCTGAATCATCTATCAGTTCATCTTTCTTTGGTTGCTGCCAAATCTCACAACTCCTCCAAACTAAGTGGACGAAATAAAACCAGTGCAGTGTAATACAACGTCCTACAATGTTTTGCCAGTTTCAGAGGTGTTGCTTCAATGTTGTTGCCTTTATGGAGGTTGTGTTTTTGGTGCTGTTGAATTTTTTCTTGCATCACACGTAGATGTGTTTGTAATATTTTATTTAATATATTATTTTAACTAATATAAAAAAAACTTTTGTATCTTGTGAAAATGATAAAATATAATTATATATAAAATCATAACTTAAATAATGCAGATTTAAACAAATATAGTTTGTAGACAAATGGGTAATGTTGAGAAACAGAATTAAAAAATAACATTTAGTTTTGGTTTCCAAACTGCAGTCTGCTGGGTGAGAGTACATTTTTAAACCCATTCATTCACCCTGACCCCTTCCCTGCGCGGACTATATTGCTCTTTATATTAAGTTACCTTACTTCCTCTTTTTCTCCATCGTACATTATTTCAGTGTGCTAATGTTCCACCACCTCCAGTGCCTGGAGCCCTGATGGATCACAGGTTACATCTTTGAACATTTTTGAGCCTGGTGGTGGGATTAAGGCCAAATTATCTTGTCATTTTTCAAAAAATAAACAGAAATATTGTTGGTGTCTCCTGGGTAAAGTTAGTTTTAGTGACAAGTACACCATGTCTGTTTCACAACGAGAACAATGAAATAGTGAGACTAATTAAATCACAACACAGCCTCCCCACTCTAAATAAGCCCATTATACATGAGCTTCTGCAGGACTGTGGGCTTCAACAGAATAGCGGAGGACAGAAGTGACAGCTGGTCCTGATCAAAACCTTATTCCCGGCTCTCTTCCTGAGAGCCCCTAAAGACCGTCCCACTTCCAACAGTGGGCAAGCCAGGTACTTCTCTCCCCACATCACCAGGCTGCGGCGCCGAGATCTGAAGCTCTGTTCAGATGCCCTTTGGACATAAAACATCATGAGATAAAGCGTGGTGACGAGGGAAAATACAGGGATGTTTGGGATGCTGTAGCACCCTGCATCATTAGTCCGTAACAGTGTATATGAGCTGGAAAATTAGTCTATTTTTAACTGTGGAGAAAATGGAGGCAATCTCATCTCACATCACAAACTCAGGGGATATTGCTTTTTTTTCAACCTCAGCATCCCGTTTTAACGTTACTGGCTATAAAAAGGCACTGGTGTTTACTCACAAGCCTAGAAATAAATTTAAAGTACAAACCCTAAACCAAAAATAAAAACATTACATAATGGCTCAACTGCAGTCTGCCACTTCTCTAAAAACATGATTTTCCTCTTTTATTGTTCTTTGCTGGTTTGTTTATTTTCCTTTGGATGAGCTGATGAGAGCTCATTCAATTTGATCACAATTGCCCTCAATATTCAATGTTATTGATGTTGCCACTACAAAAAAAAAGCAAGCAGTCGTGATGTGCCGGAACCTTCTCTGCAGCAGCAGCAAACACAACCACAGTCAGTGTCAGTTATTGATTTAGCTTGAAAACACAGAAAGGAAACCATTACCCGAAACAAACCATGTCATCCGGTATGGTAAAGGCTTTCTATGCAGGAATTGTCACTTACAGTTTGTAAACTGAACGTAAGAACTTAATCTTGAACTAATCTTACTTTCACTTTTCCAGCAGAGGGAAAGAAGTTAAGTTTCCCTTCGGAACAAACTTTGTCCACTTGGGCCTTCATCTGACTATATTTTTGTTTTTTCTGCTCTGTGTCTGCTATTTTCTTAGCTTTGTTCCCAAAGGAAAATGCTCAGAAATGTCCAGAACACAGCAAAATCTAAGGAAAAGAGAAAATACAGACAGAGGGCAGGTTCTCTACGGGTGTCTGAACATTATTTCTTTTAAGAAAATAAATCTAATTATAAGAGCAGGACAACCATATCAGCAGGCCAGTCAAGAGACAATGGCAGAGACTTTTTGTTATTGTTTTTCTAATGACAGTTAAATTAAATATTCTCTTCTATATTTTTCATTTCATCACTTAATCCTCCTCTCAAAATGTGTATTAACTCTAAGAAAAGCACAAAACGGCCAGCTGTAATTGGAAGTCACACCTGAATACGTCAGAGTCAAAGGCTAAAATTTACATCGCAGAAATGTTGCAGATCCGGCTCAGTTGAGCAGAACCAATTAATATGACAGTTTGAACATGATAGATTTCCTTGTCTGAGAAAAACGGTCGGAGCTTCAGGATCCAATCACTTCACTTGAAGTTGACCGCGGAGGAAACTCTGCACCGCCTGCCCGCAACATGTAAGGACACTTTATTTACTCACTCATGTTCAGTCAGTGTGAGCCATATCCCTGAGATTTTTATTTGTAGTTAGTGGGCTCCATTTAAAATGATCAAATGTAATATAAAATTGAGAGCATTCCTGGTAATTTCCACTCGCTCACTGTGCACCAAGCCTGCATTGATACAGCATCTGACAAAATGACAAGATTGAAGGGCTGTGTGGATAAACAAGTAGCTACGGAAGATAAAAACTTTCCATCAGAGCAAAGCCATATGGCTGAAGGCATCATCAGAAACAAATAGAATGAAACCGGCCATTAAAGACACCAGATTAGGCAGCATCTGTCTCTGATTTTACTCTGCACAACAGAGGGCACAATGATTCCTGTTTAATTTTGAATATGATATATTATAGGCTGTTGGGTACTTGACTCTGCCTGTATGTTGCCTGCAGGTATGTTGCATTCAGTGGAGAGAAAGCCTGCAGGGAGGTTTTTTTTTTCCTCCCTTCTTTTATATCCAAGAGGTTATTTTTTGGCAGCACTATCAGTTAAACACCCGAACATGAACCTTTCCAGGAAATTACCTATCACAGTCACTTTTTTCTCCATTTTTCCAATTCATTATGGAGCTGCAGGTCAGTGTGACACCATGAAGGAGGAGGCTGCACAAACTCTCCATTCTCTGTGTGAAACATTAGAGCATATATCCAGTAATACGGACAGAACTTGATTCCCTTTATAGAAAGTTAAAGTAACTCACAAAATGTCAAAGTGAATATCATGGAAAATTTACTGCAGGGAAGCTTGTTACGTTTGCCATTTCTCATATTGCAAAAAAAATTAGTAATGTGTGCCATAAAACTGTTGGGAAATGTCAGCAATGGTCTATGTCTGCACAGGGAACAGCAACGCTACCACTGGGTCTACATATTTTATCAACCTTTAGGTATTTATACTTTCCACATAGAAACACTAGACTTTGACTTGACTGTTTGCTGGTGCCTTTATTTCTTTTCTTAAATGCTTTTGTCAGCCTGTCTCTATTATTAAAATCCACAGCAAGAAGAATATGTACAAATAAACAATGCAACAAGTAGCTGGTAAGCTGCCTTAAATGCAGTTCTATTAAATGAACACAAAATGCAGCAATGCCACAGGTATAAAACCATACCGAATGGACTATAAATATTCTAGGATCATTTTAAATAATGCATGATGCTTTTAGGAGTTTATTAGCAAGATGGTAGCAGTGGGTTCAAGTCTACTCGAAGCAGCATTTCGACCTCAGTTCTCTCTGTCTACTCAGGTTTGTCTCAATGCGTTGGTCAAAAGCTAAATAGTGCTGTTAAGTTAGTGCACGTAAGCATCGAATTCTGAGTAGCTACGAGTCACACATACATGAGCTAGGGTTAGGGTTAGGGTTAGGAGGAGGGGACAGGTTAGGGTTAGGGAGAGGGTTAGGGTTAGGGGTCTATCAGTTGTTTTCATCCTTATATTAAGAAGGAGCCTGTTCCACCAACACGCAGGTTGAGATGGTTGCTTTTATTCAGTTGCATTCATTGTTTTACACTTGGGAGCTTCTACCTGAGCTTCCTCTAATGGCCTGTATAAATGGTCTAGAGTATAATTTTCCTGACTCATTTTTATGGTGTTTTGATGTGCATATTAAAGGCATTGAATCCAAACCTTTTTTTCTTTACTAAACGTAACAACTATTAACGTATAATTCATTCTAAGGCTTTTAATTCAAACTATGTGTTTGCCAAAAAACAACCGCATACTTTTTTATTTTCTCTAAACCTTAACAGTAATTTCGGCCCCTAAACATTACAAAAGTGAAATGGGACAAAACCACAACAAGGCACTGGGCTGATAAGAACCTTCTGCGCCTACTAGTAGGTGGTGAAGCTAAACTGCACATTGAGCATTCAATCTGTGCATTTGTTTAATAATAAGCTGCTTTTTTTTTTTATTTAAATGGTAATATGATGACCTGGAGAGGCCATTTTGTTATTAGACACAGAACAATATGATTCAACAGAACAGATTAAAAAGTTCTATTTGACAGTTAAGATAGAAATGAAAAGTTCTGTCTGTATTCTGCTCTGTAACAGACTAGAGCTCGCACTTCAAACTCAGCAGGAATCTCACAGGGATGAGTGGTGTGGGAGTCTCGTGCTTAGCCATGAATTAAAATGAGCAAGGAAATGAAGATGACAAAGACAAATTCCATGCACAGACTTGAAATATTTATATAATGATCAACAGGGAAGGGTTAGTGTGCTAAGCTAACTTGCCGATCCATAACTTTTGAATTCTGGCTGGAGAGTCTTAAATTGAGACTCTCCAGCCTTCGGTTTTATGTTTGAATTCCTCAGCGGATGAATGTCCAACCTTAACAGTGATGAGAAGTGCCTCTAGCATGCAACTCTCTTTAGTCCTGAGCCAGTGAAGTCGAGGTCAGGTTTTGATCAGATGCACTAGATTGTGTGAGGTGCTTGTCTGGCGAAAAGAAGCAAAAAAGCCCAGGGAGAAAATATAATATGTTTTCTTTTCCCCCTCATTGTTAACACTAAAGTGTAGACTTAAAGCTACTTATATCTGACCTCCTAATCTCTTAATCATCTTAATCACCATCATTAAATCTCTTAATCATTCCAAAACTTTTTCTATTATAATTTCTTTTGTTATAAGAAGTGATTTAATGAACACCAGAGATGGAGTCATAAGTGAAGAAAAATGTCATTCAATTTAAATTTCACTGTATGTCTGCTGCAGTGGCAAAGCTTTGTGACTCACATTTGACCCCCTTCTGTTATAATGGCCACCTCTGCAGTTGAATATGTATTGATCCGTCTATTAAAATTCTGCTTTAAAAAAACTAAATGTATATGTGAAGTGTTTGGTCAGCAATTTCCAGCTACAACTGGTCAGCAAGTAAATGTGACAAACGGGAATGATTTCCTCTCAAGACGACGGCGATGTGTGTGTGTGTGTGTGTGTGTGTGTGTGTGTGTGTGTGTGTGTGTGTGTGTGTGTGTGTGTGTGTGTGGCAGCCTGCTGGTGTGTGTGACTTTTAGATCACCATAATGTTT
>JAOWBC010000458.1:8509323-8525416 GCA_028566105.1 Hypoplectrus providencianus
ACACACACACACACACACACACACACACACACACACGGATCGGTGACATGAGGGATAATTTACTCAAGTGTTTCATCAGAACAGCTGGAACAGTCTAAAGGGAGCCCTTATTTAAAGCACAGCCACAAACTGAGGTGTTGAAAATAAATTACATGAGTGAAAGGTTCGAGAAATATAGTTCCTGAACGAGGATTTATGGCAGTTTAAAAGCGAAGTCGCAAAATGACTGAGCTGCTAAATGTCAATTAGCTAAAAGACATTCTTCATATGCCAGCATTACTCAATGAAGTGCCTCAGCCAAAGCGTGTGGTGTATCTGAAAAATGCTCCTACAGTTGACATTATACTGCTTTGATTCAGCAAAGTCATGTCCAAGATAATAACTTGTACAATAAATTAAACGTGGCAAACAGATAAATATTGTTTGAAATCTTTTTGCAGCTACAAAAGATGATTCAGACATCCATTAGAAACAGCAGAACAGCTCTAATTAGGTCTCTTGTCAAAACACATCACAGTATAGATATTTTAAAAGTGCATTTTATGTCCCTGTTATCTAAATGTGTGTCAGCTTAAAGGGAGGCAGAGATGTTTGTACTGTAACATCTGGATGCATGGAAATAGGCTGCTAAGAATGTTATAATCATGCAGACAAGGCCTAAGCTGCTCCATTAGGGGCTAAGCTGACCTATCAGTGGGGCTTTTGCTAATCCAAATTGTGCTTTAGCTGGCAGAGATTGCTCAATTCAGACGGTCTGCCGGGAGAAAAAAAGCTAAAATAGTTCACCTGCCATGTGGGCTGCTATCATTTATAAGATATTTATCTCTCGGTATCATATGTGCACCAACGCCGAGCTATTTTTTTCAGTTAGAAAAGCTCATTTTCATGGTGGATTTTCGATTCGCTTACCATATAAATGCCAGCTATGACCAGTCCGAGTGCCTTAAGCGTGCTTTCATTTGACACAAGCTTAACAGCCCCAGCTGCCATACTTGCATCATACTCGAATGGCTGAGTGACAGTTGTATTTACAACTGCAGACAGGGGCAAGCGCATAAAAAAGTTCTTTTATGTGAGATTTACTGTGGAAGCACACAAGTGTTTTCTCTTATCTGGCTATTTTAGAGTGCGTCTGTTTTTAGGGTGTCATTTTTGGTCATGCAGAATTCTTTAAATTCTTTTGTTTCATACTTTAACCGACACTTGATCTGCTGTTTTATTAAGAAGCCGATATGACTACAGCTAATATTAGCAGCTCACACTTTGCTCCATAGATACACTGTGTTAGCCAGGCTGACATGACACAGGGGAAATTAATTTGCTACAGCCATATAATGGTTGGTTATTTAATCACTGTAAGATTTAATCTGACACCTTAATCGCAGTGGGCTGCTTCTCCTCCTGGAGTTTCTACCTGCAAAAGACTGAAGGGATTAGAGACACTGTGAAAAAGGGCCCAACCGTCACGAAGAAAACACGAAAATGCGACTTAACAAGCACTCAATCCAATGTCTCTCTTTCTGTCATGTTTATTTAATAGTTTGCAGGATCAAAGCATGGCAAGAGGCTCACCACTTTCACTAACTCAAAGACTTTCAACCACGGATCGATTATTGAGCAGGCCTACCAGGCACGGGCCCACTCGTTTCAAAAAGGAAAGTAGCAAAACAAAAAGACCATGAAGACACATACAACACTAAAAGTATGTGCAATACCACAACAAAGACAGACTCTTAATAACCAAAACAGACACAAAACAACTATAGCAGGACACAAAACAACTACAAAATGACACAAACAATTACAAAGTAATGCAAAAAAAAAAAAAAAAAACTACAAAGGGACACAAATCAACTACAAAGGAATACAAAACAACTACAAAGGTACACAAAACAACTACAAATGAATACAAAACAACTACAAAGGTACACAAAACAACTGCAAAGGAATACAAAGCAACTACAAAAGGGAACTATAAACTACAAATTAAACAAAACTACAAAGAGACACAAAACAACTACAAAGGGTCACAAAATGAAACAATAGTTACCAAATAACATTAAAAAAAACAACTGAGTAGGCACAAAAAGACTACAATAGGATAAAACACAGCAACAAAACAATTAAAAGCCTGTTCATCTCTCTGTTAGGTAGAGAGATGTTGTGGCCTTTTGCATGTCTGGGCCCAGGTCCCCATTGTCTCAGTCTGCACCCATGCTTGCAGCTGCAAAAACTGGGGTAACACCCACCAAACATCTGAAATGAGTGCGCAGAAAGCCTCTGCAGGACCTCTAACCTGTTTATTATGTCTGTTCCGCATTATTTCTGCTGGTTACAGCCCCAAACCCACAGAGAGATATCCTTTATCGTCGAGAAAATGGACAGACAAACACCTCGGCTGTGAAATGGCTGTTGCAAGTCATTGAACATCTTGCATGGTTTTCAGTACTCAAGATGGGAGGAGATATGAGGATGTAATCCTCGAATGGATCTTGGTGTAGCCCTCAGCCCTTTGAGCAGCTTCTTTGAGCACTTCCAGTAAACGCGCGTACACACCCTTAATCTCCCCAGCAGAGGTAGTTTGACACGTGAAGCGAATCTGCCGTAAACACACATCACAAATGCAGGATAATATTCTAGAGATACACAGATTAAGTTGTGTAATCCAGGCTGCCAAAGGGAGAGCTTAAAGAGAAATGTGTCAAATGTTTATAGATAGAATAAAACCAAATATTAAACCTTAATCTCCGAAGGCTTTTATCTATTGTTGTCCACACATGTCCTGTTCTATTCTGGGAGTCGGAAACATGGATCAGAATTTAATTAAATAGCAATGACATAAGTAAAATGAAAAAGTGTTTAGCAAAAATATCTGATTAAATAATAAATTAATACTCTTTATTCATCTACTTTTCACCGCAGAACAAAATGTTCCTAATTCTGATTGTCATGCAAATGGTTTAAAAGGGACTTCAGGTTAAATCAGCGCAAATACTTATTTAAATAAACATCATTGATGAAAGTAAATCCAGGTACCAAAATAAAAACCAGTGAATTACAAACAAATATGTTTTCCAGGTAATTTCATCAAATGACTGAGTGCTTTAGTGTCACATAGCAATTTGCAATTAATTTAAAAGACAAGGGTGTTAAGCACAAAAAGATGTCCGCCGCTCTGAACACATAAATAGAGGTTATTCTGCTGGGAATGTGCAGCCACTCCACTGCTGTGTCAACTGGACGAGTGCAAAGTGATAAAAAAGAAAATGCAGTTTTTAATTATCATGTAGTTTGTGACCTGTTGTTTAACACGTTTTTAAATATTGTCCGATTCTTGTTTCATTTTCTGGGTTATTTCTGTCTGGAAAACAATGTCCATGATTCAAATGTTGCTGGGATTTACATAATAACATGGTTTTGTGAGTATGACAGTTGTGTTTTAGTATTCAGCATGGACCATTTGGGAGAGGGCACGGAGGGGGAAAAGAATGAATTTCAAAATATATCCAGTAATTAACTCCTTAGCTGGAGCAGTCACACTTGATCGCTCCCAAA
This sequence comes from Hypoplectrus providencianus, assembly GCA_028566105.1. Classification (NCBI taxonomy): domain Eukaryota; kingdom Metazoa; phylum Chordata; class Actinopteri; order Perciformes; family Serranidae; genus Hypoplectrus; species Hypoplectrus providencianus. The sequence continues at coordinate 8,512,879 of JAOWBC010000458.1, forward strand.
AACTGCTTTGAGCATCATGAGGTCACATTTCCTCTGACAGCAAGTCGCAGAAATAAAACAACTGCTGTGTTTTTTTTTTCTTTCTGTGAAATGTTTAGTCGGAATGCGACATGAAAATACACCAGGCACAATTTCTGGCTCAAATGATAGCATGTTGTGCCACAGAGGACAATTTCCTGGCTCAGGAATGGCACAGTCTCATCACAATGTATGCTTCACCATTCCTTTACAGTCAGGGGCATTAAACACTCTGGATAAGAGCGAACAGCTGAGGGCCATACAATATACAGTGTGCCTATAGCACCATGGAAACCATTTGCTTTCGGGTAATATATGGCAGATGCTTTAGCGCAGCCTGCTGCAGCTGCATCACTTGTGGCAATCCATACTGCACCCCATCCTGCACAACAGTGCCACTTGCTTGAATCTTTACATCACCGTATCTCCTGCCAGTTTCCTCTCCTTCAAGGACATTTATTTCTGAATACAGCAAACATATAAGTGCATCGGTTTTTCCCATCTCGTGGTAATGGCATGGCAGGGTTGGACATCATTCCCCAGAAATCAGTGCCACAGCTTGGCCTATGTCTGCCAAAGAGAACTTGCTGACTGGATAATGCAGTGAGAGACCTACTGTGCACCACGCCGTCCCCATGCATGTACTTATTTACTGATAAATGCATATTAGTAAAGCAATGTGTAGACTCTATGGTCTGTTGAGCCCAAGTTCCTGTTGCCCTTGTCCCATATTTGTCAGTATTTACTGTGTTTAAATGTAAATTAGCAGTTTATTTCTGCACCAAACTCATTCCTGTACATGTATTGTATCTGATTACTTCCTCTAGCCAGAGGGGAAACGGCTCTGATTTCATTTTCTGATGGAATAAATCTCAGAACTATACCTGGTTAAGCCCTGCGAAATAATAAAGCTGGATGAACGCCATTAATACATACTGTACTCCTGTATGTTCACAGCTGTGCATTCATTTTCTGCAAACATATTGCTGACCATTAAAACTTCCTTATCAATAACCAAGCAGGTACGCCTCCACCGGAGGATAAACGAGTTAAATCAAATTATCCATATGGGCTGAGAAGCATGTTTTAATTACTCGTGGAACCTGCTCTGATATCTCGAGCTGTCTGCATTTCACATCAGTATTCAATTAAGCACAGTGATCAGATGATTTGGGAGCAAACTGCATTGCGGCTTTTTTTAGTGCTTCACTTGCTGGAACGCATGAGGCTCCTACACCGAAGGTATAGAACTTACACAGCCCAAATACGGTTACTTATACAAACATGCCATTTTTAATCACACATGGCAAATTAAATGTTATTGTTCAATCTTTTAGGTCTATATTTCAGACAATAGCACTTTAAACTGTTGTTTCTGTGTCAGTAAAGCTCTGTGTAACTGTGCATCATTAACTGCTGTGAGCTCTTTACTGATTTATCATCCAAGAAAAACAAGTCTTTGGTGTGAGCTCCAGTGATGTTGACCAAATCTTGAACCCTCCATGTTTCACTGCAGTGGATGTAAAAGAAATGCTCCACTCATTTTAAGAATACAATTTCACTATCAGTTCCCTCTGATGAATCAAATTGGATGCCAGGGTGGGTAAAGTTACACAATAAATGAATTGCCTAATGAGTCTTTCACATACAAGCAATAACTCATGATAGCAATGATAGAATGGAGGGCGTCTGAAAGGCCTGTTCTTTAGTCGAGAGCCAACAAAAGCAGCGAACAAGCGCCCTTTTTAGCTCCCTTTTAGCAGATATCTCTTGTAATCTTGTAATAGAAGTTCGGCTATCATTCACAACACAGTGTGACTTCATTTTTTCTTCAATAAGGATGTGTTTAGGCAATAAATGTGCAAGGAGAGCTCAAAAACAACTTCGCCAAGGGCCCTCTCCAGTGACTTTTTCAGCTCATTCAAATGCCAGAAATGTGTTAAAGGGAAACAGCGTCTCGCAGTGATGTATGATTATCTCCACCAGTCAGAAATGAAGTGTAAAGGTGTGTTGTTTTTTTTTAGGAAATAGTTGCCAATAAAGCAGTTGTGAAAGACAGAATACGACAGTAATTCCCTATATGTATGTTAGATTTGCTGCAGAGAAAATGAGCTACAGGAAGCTGAGTACAATCCAACCAATTCACCCTGTGTGCTGAGAGCAAGCGCTATACCTTATGTTTTATATACTATGGGAATTACTACATGCAAATGTTGTCATTCCCAGAGCCCATAAGATGTTTTTTTACTCCTGGTGTGACAGAAGTTGACTGGCCCATCTCAGTGTGGAATAAACCAGAACACAGCCTGTGTCGCCCTTTATCACCCACAATGAGAGGTGAAGCTCTCTAATGCTGTTGTGGCTGACTGGCACCAAATCCCTGCAGTCAGTTGCCAAAACCTTGTGGAAAGCCTTCCCCGAAAAACATAGGCTGTTATATCAGGAGATTATCACCCTGACATTTTGGTAGGACTGGTCAGCAGTCACGTGTGGCTAAAAAAGTGTCCACATGCTTTTGGTTTTATATCTTGAAAAACAGCTACATGCGATATTTTGAAATATATTCCATTATTCTCTTCATGCTGCATCATGAAGAGTATTATATGCTTGTTTTTGTTTTGTTCTGGTCGAATTAGATTCACAATTCGTTCTCTTTTTCCCCATCTCGGCAGTTTCTCTGAGCAGATGTTTGTTATAATTAATATTACGCACCGCAGTCAACTTTCACACAACAAGGATTTATGCTTCACGGTTTAAACCGGAAATATCCAACTGTTGGCCTCTCCCACCACTTGTATCTTGAAGAAACGCTGAAACTAAGAGTGGTTTCAACGGGGATAATCTCAGATGAGCTGGAGCGGGTATGGAGTTATTAATGTTGTTAATGGAGAGTTTTTATAACGGAGCATTGCGGTTAAAAGCCTGACGGAAAGAATTTTCTCCTCAATTAATCCTCTGCTCGCTTGTTCACATGATCACATTTCTAATGTACGTTTTCAAGTCAACAGGCACTACTAATCTTCAGAAAGCTGAACGTCGTGTGCAAAACCTTTTCGCCAATTTGCATGATTCATGTGAATGTTCGCACACACTGTGGAAGCATGTAAAGCGTTGTTGGTTTTTGCACTCGTAACAAGCTCAGGAAGAGTTGTGTGCATGTCTGGGGGGGGAGGGGGTCTGTGGGCCGGGAGAATTTCAGGGCACATTATGAGAAACAATATTATCATGAGGTCCACCTGATGATTGCCTCATTATAAATGGTCTCCACACTGACTTTTACCTCAGCGAGACAGAAGGCTATTAAAAGATGCTTTATTCTCCTTCTGGATGTTCATTATTTCTCACAGCTAAGGATGCTGACATCTCAAACAAAAACCCTGAAGACCAGCCTCAGGCCTGTCAAGGGGAGTGAAGATAAGCCTCATATGCATTCATTTCCCCCCCTTGTTTATGTTTTGTTAAAATGACCAAAAAAGACCAGGCGCCATCATGATAATGCCATTTTTCATGCGCTTATTTTACACTTTGCATCTGTTAAACTGATCTTTGTCTAACCTGGTAGCAAAGGAGAGGAAACAAAGGTCCCTACACAGCAGCTTCAGACATTTCTGGGACAGAATGATGGAGTCTGAGAAAAATACTTGCATTATTGATAAAGATTCGGTACAAGTCCCATTTAGACAGCCACGTATTCATGATGACTTAATGTGCAGCTTGTGACAAGCACAACCAATCTCATGACCACATTGTCAGACATTCCCAATAAAGCCTGCAATTATTCATGTTGCTTAAGTGCTCCAAAGCAAAGAAAGTGTTCAGTTTGACTTATTTACTAAGAGGAGCAGCTTGGTAGGAAGGAATTGGGCTTGTTTTCTGCTCAGTATACATAGAAACCTTATAAATTTCAGAACAGAAAGTGCTGGCAAACCCAAGAGGTCTTTAAAGGGATGAGGTGTTGACTTGGGGAAAAGACTTCTCGGTTTATGACACCCTCTAATTGGTCTCAGGTAATTAAAATGTCTAAGCAGTGTGTTTGTATACCTTAAAGGTTAATTTTGTAATCCTAGACTGTGTTTTTTTCTGTCCCTGTCTTGCCAGTAATCAAATCAGACACTTATTATGTTGATTCGATTAGTATTTAGCAACATAGTGCACCCATGATATTTCCCTGTTATTCTCAGAGCAGATGTTCGGTGCAATCCGACGGAGCACCACAGGCGAGTAAAAAAAGCTGTTAAAACTAATACGAAGGAGCTATTCTATATACTGCTCACTTCATATTTACAGATGTAATGTTCAGATGTTTTGGGGATAATTAAAAGGAATTAATTCAAAAAAGTCCCTCCTTGCTGAAGTAATTATCATAATAGTCATTTTCCACATGCAGAGTAAATCTGCGGTGTCATTTTTGAAGAATGGTGAAGAGTAAAATATAAGTAAATATCTACTAAAGTGTTTGTATTTAAAGACTTTATGTTAAAAAGAAAGGTAGGTTTCAACATTTGATTTCCATCATAAAGCAGGTGCAGGTGCTATATAAACAGTGTGAAAGTACGATGACAATCAATCGACAGAGATATTAACACGCTAATTAACACACTCATTTTCACAGAGTGCCTTTAATTGAACCGACAGTGCTTCCTAAGGTTGTGATGTCAAAGCGATACTATATATAAGTAGAAAAAGTGTTGCTGCGGTGCAGAGACCAAGCCCTTTGGAGCTGTGTGGGGCTGAGTCGCCCATTGACGAAAGACTTAACTCTGGAATTACACCATCTAGGACCAAAAAGACTTTTAAACTGGGAAAAATACCACTCCTAGCTATACCACACGATGCTCTGACTGATCGCGTCTTGTTTAAGAGGCACTTTTCTCTGCACCCGTTGATAGTGGCCATTGGAAATAAAAGGCTAACTGAGAGATTTAAGGCTAACACGTGTTTGCTAGTATGCTAGTATTTCATAGATTCTCCCGGTGTACGTTTCAGTTATGACTTGAGTAAAGACGTCAGCCAACGTAAAGTAAAGATTGGAGAGGGTCATTTTAAATGTGAATGGGAGTTGGTTTGGAGGGACCAGACAAACACAGCTGAGCCAGCAGACCGCTGTCCATGTCCCCTGAAAAACCCGAAACCCGGCAATTCTTGTTAACTTAAGTAAAAACATCCAATTGTTGTACATGGAGGTTATAATTTAACCTAAATACAGTACTTTCCTCCGAAACTTTAAGAAAGTAGTTTTGCTGCCAAAACATAACTGAAACACTTTACATTTTATAATGTTAACAAGTGTGTCACAGTGGCAGAGTCACATTTCAATGCTATTAAACACACATACTCATGTCTTATCTGTAATGCCTTAGCTCCATTATTTAACACAAAGTATCTCCGCTCCTCAGATATAGATGTCTCAGGTTTTCCACGAGGCTTCTTTCACTCTAGGCGGGATATGTTTTCCACTGTTTTGATGATATGACATCGTCTCTCGCCATGTTTTCAAGAGCAGACTTTGTGGCCCCAGACAATCCTCCACATTGTGCTGCGAGCTGATTGACAGAGTGTCCCGTCTGGCTGTCATTTGGCCTGACCATGACAGAGAAGCATATGGCTGCGGGCTGCATACACATTCCTCTGCGTCGAATCTGCCTATGCTATGACATTGACACTTCGTCTCAGCTGGAATGAGTCGTGTTCAGACCCCAAAAGCCAACGCTACTGTCTATAACAGGAGTAGTTTTGAGGTGGCTCTGAATACCTGTCAAGTCACATCATTGTTGTTCCCTTTGGCAATTTTAACTAAAGCAGCAGCACAAGAAACACAATGGAGGCTCATAAAGCCCAGTAACACCCCCCTGCCCCACAGCTGACAGACTCATCAGCTGGTCGTTTGTTGTATTATTTCATGAAGGGAAAACAATGCCCCTCATGCATACAAATCCATAGTCGAATAGAACAACCCCATTCTGAAATATTTTCAAGAAAACGTTCAAAGCACATTCTCCGAATCTCCTTTTTTCTCATTTACTGTCTTTTACATTTTCCCATTGCATCACATTTCACTGGACTTCACTGTTAGTGAAATAAACAATTTGCTTAAGAGTAACCATTCCACACTTTGCCAAGTGTATATTACCATTAATGAAGTTGTTTTAGTGACCTCTAAATTGGATTTGAATTCAATGCATCACTTGCCAAGACAGTCGTTGGCAAGAGAGTAGCACTAGGCTAGTTGTCACTGTTTTGTTTCAATTAACATAAGCTGTCCTAAATATGCTGAACACTAGTCTTTTTCAATACCACCCCAGGGGCAATGCCTTAGAGAACCAAATAATTAACAGCTGTGCTGACACTTAAATCTGTGGCGTTTTACTGTTTTCATTATCTGTGTCAAAATCATTTAGCTGTGTCATCCCCGCCGAGAACAAACAGGAAATTGTAAACATTTAATCATTCGCAAATGGCATATGGCTGCACTCAAAGACGAATAAGTCGTTTGAACAATGGCATCAGAACACGAAAAAAGGTTGGACGTGGTTTAGAGAATAACCTCACAAACCCTGATGAAGAAACAGGCAGTTGCTGAAACATCATGCACTTTTTCTTTCACAACTCAAGAGGTAAAAGTATAATTTCACATTTTGGAGATACTCATATTTGTGTTCTTGTTAAAGTAAATCGCAGACTTTGTCGATCTTTATACTGCAAGAAAACTTCTTCCTTTCCTCCAACAAGAGTTACTACAGCAGCTTCAGGTTGCTAAATAGCATCAAATATAAATATAAAAATGTCAGCATCAGCTGTTTGCAGAATGACATATACTGCCTATTTATGGGGAAAAAAAATTGGTTCTTAGGTGGAATTATAAATCAAAAACAACAACATAAATGAATGTCTATGCAATGTATTTAATTAAATGTATGGTTAACAGTTTCTTTTTTTAATCCAAGGGTTGTAATGTTGAATGTTGAATTTAAGAAGATGATGGCCAAGAAAACAAAAAAGCTCATTAAACCTCTAAAAACAACGACAGTCACTCTCGCCGTTATTGAGTTTTGTTGACAAAGCTACAGACTGTGGCTGTTACCCTTCGTCAAATGTGCATCTTTTGTCTATTTCTCCACAAAAAGCACCTCCCAGACCGAGGCCGATGCTGTTGCACTAATCAAGCGTCTGCCACTCATAGTCTCAGAGTTATATCGTCTCCCGTTAACAGCGTAGGTGAAGCTCGCCGTGCCAAAACTAAAAGCTGTGCACAATACCTTCCTACACCTAGTTATTTCAGTGGATTGACTGCACATTTCACAGAGCTTCATAGTCATTAGAACAAGAGTCAGCAGGGACTGATCAGCTAACTCAGGTTTTCTATAGGGAATAGCACTCCTTCACATAAAGAGATTGTCTGAAATAGCCTTCTCGTTCAGTATAACAATTGCAAATCCAAGAGTATTTTTAAATCTGTCAAGACATGGTAGGGCAAAAAAAATAAAAATAAAAAAATACCAATGCTTATGCTTTTGTCTCATGTCCATGTTTTTAGCATACTGTCATTCTGTCTCTATTGTATATCCGAGGGCCATAGAGGAAGTCTGACTTCTCTGCATTTATTTTGTAGAAGGTTGTCCCGTGTTTCTGTTCTACCATGCACTCGCATCAAGTACTTGTTGTACTTTAACATTAGAATAAATCTTGTCTAAACGGCTGTCATTCCACCGGAGTAGAGCTATTTCAAAGGTTGCACAAAGGGATAGAGAGGCTATTACCCACACAGGCAGAAGTGTTTTGATAGCTGTCTTGATAGGGTGGACTTGTGAAATCTTGTGAATAGAAAATAGGAAGAAAATTGTCAGTCAAAGCGATTAAAATGGCATCGAAAATACGGGACGGATCAGGACCTAAAAACTTCATTGCAGCCAATTAAAGATAAATATGCCACGGACTGTTACGAGAGACGTTAGGTTATCAGGTCACTTCCATTTCATAGCAATTAGTCTGCAGTGGAGTCAAAGTTCTCGTGAAGGCTGAGCTGCTCAGCACAGTGTGAGGAGCTCTGCAGACCTGGCACATGACATCAGTTAGCTCGCATCAAAGCCTCTGACCTTTGCTGCCTCAAAGATTGTCAGGTTTTCTGTACAGTGCTTCCTACGATTGTAGCGTGTACATATCACAGAGAGGGCAGATCCCGTGACACCTGGCCACTTTGTATCCCTCACTTGTTTCGCTTCCCATGTTTACAACACAGGGTCTATATAAGGTTAAAAAACAGAGAAAAACCTTCTCTGACCTTTTGAATTTTCTCCCATTGCCATTAAAATTGACCTGTGGTTCCAATTATGTGCCTCCCTTGTTGTCCAAACAAGTGCAAGGAAAATAAAGGTCATAAAACAAAAGACCTTGGGGATATTGGGTCAATTAATGCGCAATAGCAGCAACAGCATTAGCACAGATTCACTTCTAGAAACAAAAGAAACAAAAGATGATGAACCGTGTTATGAGGGATCAACATGCGAGCCGGGCGGTACGTTCAGTTCACCTTGTGCTTGTTCTTTTCTCTGCACCCGAGTAACCTTTATTCAGGTTTAAAATACAGTGCTAACATAGCTTATATAGACACAGCAACGGTGAATGAAATTTGTACAATTTGTAGAGAGTGGAAAGGCCAGTGCAACGTGAACCCCCGTTTCTGTTCTGCACAGCTCAGAGATAATGAATGCCATAGAAGTGATCACAGCGATCACATATTTACACTTCTGTGACATTATTACATTAGCGGCGAGCAGTCTTTGACTCAATAAAGCTTTTTTTTCAATTAGCCGCTCGTGATGAAATTAGCAAACTGTTTAAAAGTTTGCCAACGAGACGCCGTTGCTTCTGGGGAGAAAAGAACAACAACTGGAGTGACTGTAACAAACAGCTGATGGAAATAAAAATCTATCAGGTGGCCATTAATTCCCCAGTGGTTGTGAGAGAAGATAAGCTGACTGGATGGTTTAAACTGAGGGGAAGCTGCCTTTTGGAGATTTAAACTGATTAGATAATAAGTAGCAAATGCACTGCGAATAAAAGAACTAAACTTTGATTGATTGCATAGGAAGTGACGGATATTTAAATGAAGTGTTCTTATTGATTGAACCGGTGTTCGGATTAATTTGACAGTTCTGCTGAGTCGCACTGACCTACACACCGTTACTGAGCCTGATTGCTTTATTTTCCTGGCCTCTACTCTCCTATAGTGCTAAAATCCAACCACTTTTGTTGGAACTTATATGTTTATCCGGATATTTTATTCATGCTTGTGGATGCACTGGCTCTTGCATAAAAATAAAATATAAATAAAAAATCCCACTGTTGTCATAAACCCTAATGTCCCCAGTGCAATATCACAGTTTATGTACTGGAGTCGCTACAACTAAACAAAGAATGCAACATTAATCTCCAGCCTGTAGCGTTCAGCACACCTGAATTATTGATGCCTTTTGTCAGTTTTGTGAGGCAGCCATTCCACTCTGCCTGAAGTTTAACAGGTTAATCTCTCAGCCGCATTAAAGCCCAGATTTCCACAGGTTGATGCAATAAAAAAAAAACACACTAGGATTTTGATGATCTGGGGCTATACATACAGCACACTAGCCGGGATGGCTCTCTGGAGGATGAGAGCGCTGGAAACAACAATGTCATTAAATATGGATGTTTGTCTTCTCTTCTAAAACAACGTATTTGACCAAGTAATGGATTGTTCACATAGCGATTGAGACACAAAGGCTATTCAAGCAAAACAATACGGCCCTCTGAGAGGATATGATCGCGGTGAAAAATAGCGCATATCTTAAACAGAACAGTTACTCCTCAGCAGCGCTGTAGGGGAAGGGCTTGGGAAAAGCTGCACTCGCAGGGTTTGTCTACAGCTGTTACATTTTAACTTGTGATTTCTTTGATGTTTTATTCTGACGTCCCATGTTCATTAAGTCAGCTCCTTAAAATCTTTCGCAGTCCTTGAGCTGTACTCTGCTCGACGTGTGCTTTTGTCTGAAGGGCCTCTTCCATTTTCCACTAATTGGTATAAGTGAATTATCCGCGGCACCAATGACACTAATAGACGGGAATGGATTGATTTTTCACTTACTGTGATGACAGTGAAAGGTTTGAATATCTGAATATCGGGAAGACGGCGGTGGTGTTTCGGCTGTAAAATAAAACATATTGAGTATGTGCCTCTAACTAATAAGGCATCCTCGGCGTCACTGTCACACTGCGTCCTTCTGCAGTTCACTTGAGGTAAACCAGTCGAAGTGTGAGACCACCGGGGTCAAATTTCACCGACAGCAATATGGATTTATCTGCTATCAGTTATTGCCACCATCTTTCTTGTTTACGAGGTGTGATATTTGTATCCATGTTGCAATTTAATATACAATAACAACTCACCCAACAAGATCTACAAAGCACATTTCTTTTTTCTTCATCATTTCACATCAAAGGAGAGAGTCCTTTTGCTGCATTTCTTAATTTCATGTTTAACAATAGCGTTTTTATGCAATATTTAACCACATAATGTGTTTCATCTCCGGTGGAAGACCTCTGTTCAGTTGTGCTCTGAGACGCTGTCTGAAGAGTGTAGCTGCGGGCCTTATTCACTCCTGTCGTCCATCATCTACATGTCAGAAACACTTTTAAAGTCTTATCACTTCATCTGGGGGATGGAGAAATGAAATGGCATGGCGAAATGAATGGAAAATGAAATAATGACAGCCAGGACAGCTGTGATAAAAGAAAAAAACTGACACGTCTACTGATGCAAAATCAGGCAAATGTGTAAAAAAGTGAAGCAATGTATATATGTATAATGTAAAATGAAGCAATATAAATATAGACATACATGTAAGCACACATGAACCCGGCCAACCCTCATATCCACCAAGACCTGGGCGAGGGACAAGTTTGCACCTGCACTGTGTGGTTACCATGGTAACAATAAGAACGGATCATACCAGGGCCATCTGTTTATTGAAGAAAAAAAAAATGTAGACAAAGAAAAAACACACGGAAAAACACATGTGTTTCTATCCCCATTAATTGTAGCAGCAGATGTAAGGCTCAAACATGAGTCGGTTCTTTCAAAATAAGACAGAATTAAAGTATGGATCAAAAAAATAATGAATAAACCAATTAAAGTAGTTGCATAGTGATTATGCAGTGTAGCGGGAACGTACGTTAAATGTAAATGCTCTGAATAAATATGACGCTCACGTGTTTAAAAAGTAGACGAGAAAAAAACAATTGTAAAGGATTATTCTCCTCTATGCTCAGCCCATAAAACTGAAAGCCCATCCTGGAGCTACAGTATAGAAAAATCACCTGTTGGGAGCATAAGATGAAAACAACATGAGTTTACTTCAACACAGCATTGCTGAAACTTCCCATCAAGAATTCAAACAGCGGTGGGTTTTACAGCAGCATGTGTCACAATTGTTCTGAATTTAGTGCCTCGCTACTTGAAACACAACAAATGCAAATCAGAGCGAGAACAATGATTTAATTACTTATACAAATACACAACAAATTATCTCGGTGAAGTGAGAGACTGTTTGGGGAAAAGAAATGCTGTAATAAAGATGGCAGTAATGACCCGCTGGACCTGAACAACAGCAGACACGAATACCTCTAAAAGCTGGAAATTCATCAAGGAAAAATGCATCTTCTTTCAAGGAATTGTTGTTTCAACAGAGTTTGACATGCAATAACTTTAAAAACACTATATAATACCCCGCGATTTCTTCTAATGAGAAGTCCTGGCCAGCATGAGAAATGATTTGTTTAATATGATAAGAACACAAACAGAATATTCATTGATTAGACTGAAGCCACATATCACAGCATTCATAGCCTTGAGCTAATTCACAGCTCCTGTCCCTACGTTGCCCTTAATTGCTAACTGCTGCTTAAATGCTAACACTATGAATTTTTCAGCAACCGTTAATGAGCAATAGCTTAGAGAAGCCGTTTAATGGATCGTTGTTGAATTATAAACCTTCACGAGTTTATTTATGAGCGCAGCTATGAAGGATAATGTACATTAAGTAGTTTATGCAATTTATTTACATTTTCTCAGGGAATGATTTTATTCCAGTGGCCAAGAGGGGAAACACTAAATAATTATTATGGAAATCATCGTTCTCTCTGTAAAAAGAAACAAGTGTTTCATGCAGCTGAGACATGAAATGATTGCTTTCGCTTTGCAGACAAAATCACCTACTGTGAGTATTTTATTAATCTCGGTTATTATTATTATTGATATTCTCCAGCCAGTTGGCAGGCTAGACATTACAAAAACAGACTTTCTGTTCCCTTTTTGCAACAAAATGTGTTGGACGACCACATGTTTTATTTTCAGGGCACTGCTCAGAATGTGTGTGAGTGGGGCTTGCCAGTGATGCAAAACCTGAATAGATTAACAGACATTAAAAAGCAGCCACAGATTTAAAAAAAAAAAAAAAAAAACGGGGGGGGGGGGGGGTAAAAATGGTTA
>JAOWBC010000458.1:8525426-8536336 GCA_028566105.1 Hypoplectrus providencianus
CCCCCCCGTAAATATCAACCAGTACAAATGCAAAATCTGGAAATTGTAGAGCAGCACTGAGCTGTGTGCTCCCTGGTAATCCTTTAAAACCCAACAAATTCAGGGAATTTGGGAAACTAATGCCATGCTTGACCGCTCTGATATGCCTATGCTGCTTTTGCACAGCGGCGTGGTGAACAGAGCCGGTTTTGACATCTAAATCGCTGTTTGTCGACACGTGTGTGTGTGTGTGTGTATGTGGAGCCAGTGTGCAATGTGCAGCTACGACAGCCTACTGGATATCACGCGGGATCATCTGTTGGCTCTGCGTAAGCCATGAATATTTGTTTCAAAAAATGAAGCAGACAATGATCATTATTACACTGAATGACAGCAAAAACATCTAATTGAGCGTGTTAAGTGTCCTCAAACCAAATGAGGTATGACTAAATGCTTCCTTGGAAATATGAAGCTGCATTAGGTTTTGGAAAACAAAGAGTCAGTGCATTCTTCACCAAACACTGCAGCATGCAGAGGCATATGGTTTCGTGCCAGATACGTAAAATCAGCAATCAGCAGAAAACTGCGTGCCAAAGAACGACCCCATGATTTCTAAATGTGCTGTGACTATGATGGAAATCCTAAATAAGCTGTGTGCTGTGTTTGCCTGTCTTTTTCATTACGCTGTGATGTGCTGTCTGTTGAGCTTCCAAGAAGCACTGAAGGCAGTCAGACGCAGAAATACAGATGAAAATACTATCACTAATTTACAGCACTGATGTCAAACATCTGAGCCTGAGATGCGCTTTTTCCCTCCACATTTCCATACCGCAAAAATACTGGTCTTTATATGTGTTCTATTAGTTTTACTTCTTGGTGACAATGAAAGACTGTAAAAATAGACACAGTGATCAAAGGCACATCTGGGACTGCTGAGAAGAAAAAGAATTCATCAGCAGTCGCAGAAAGTGGGTCTGCTGCTCACGTCTGTCTAAAAGCAAAATAGAAGGTACAGAGGCGCTCCGAGCACATCTCCTCTGAGAGCCAGGTGCTCAAAATCACCTGAGGTCACCAACTCTCCTCCCACGTGGGCCTGCATGCCCTCTGCAGGCGCTATCAATGTTTAAAAGCTTTATAAGCGGGGAGAGACTGAGAGGCAGAGGAGGGGGTTTGTCATATAAAACTAAAAGCAAGAGAAAAAACTATTAGAGACAGGATCAGGGAAGGAACGGCAGAGTTAGAGGAGAACAAACTGGACAGAGAGGGTCATTTTTGTTCACTTTTTCCCCAGACAGATCTCTAAAAACCTTTCATTTCTAAAACCTTTCAAAGGGTCGGACAGTTTGTGTGACGCTGATCTAGCAAATTGGCTAATTCCCCTCCATAGTTAAAAGCAGGCCCCGACGCAAGTATGAACAAAAATGGGATTGATGAGCAACAAAAGACAGAAAAATAACACAAAGTGTTGCTAAACACTGGACAATACGGGCTAATTTTATTTAAACATCACAGCCAGGAGGAGCAGAGCCTCGCAGTGTACAACTGATATAATTAAATACTCTGTCGCTACATACGCAGCAGGTTTAATTACTCCCCAAAGCTGTAGATGAAGAGAGCACCACTTTTTTTTTTTTTTTTTTTTTTGGTGATGTAGCACTTTAGAGGATGATGCTCACATTTGGTTTTGGGCCCAGCCACCATGTAACACAGTGCAGTGTTATGCGTTTGCTCCACACAGAGAGTCACTTTTAGCATAACTGAGATCCAGAAACCTGTGGTGTAAATTACAACAACCACAGCCGTCAGCTAGAAGTTGGTCGGGTGAGAAAGCCATTACTGGAGATGTTACAAGTCATTACTAAGTGCGAGGGCACTCTTGGGTGTGAGCAGCATGTGTGTACATAAGTGGTTCAGATTCGGAGAAGCAATACGGAGACATGTGAGGAGAGGGTCGAAGCTCGCTGCGGCTGAGTCTGAATCACGGCCGAGCCTCCATGAAGGACCTTTGTACCTCAGCTGTCCATCCCTCACATGGAAGTGTCAAGGAAATACTCGACAATACTTTAAACCGGCGGGAAGTCGGAAGGACAAACAGTCAGTGAGATCTGGAGCCGATGAACTTTTGTCCTGCCTTGTGATGTTACAGTACAAACTCCCCTGCACACTTGACACAGCATCCAGATCAGCGAACACCGTGTCAAGTGTGCGTTTGATTCTTGGAGGATGTCGCGCCCTCCTCAAATCTGTGTTACAAATAGAGACTGACTCACCCGAAATGGCCCAAAGCACATCCTACTTAACACAGATAGTTTTAGTTTGATTTCTAATTTTTTTTATGCTTCAAGTAAGAGTGAAGAGACTGTTGCTTTCACCCAAATACAAGCTGAAGTGTGAATATTATATTTTACAGTCTTTGTTCTGCATATGCATTTAATAGTTTATGAACAGTCCCATTAGCTAAATTTGTTAAAATGAGCCTACCTGGACATGAGTAAAACATTGCTTACATAAAAATATTTTAAAAAATTAAAAAAAAAAAAACAATATTATTTTAATCAAATTGTATTCCAAGTATATTTGGAAGATATTCATGTATGATTGATTCCCTTTTGGCGCCAGCCTCAAGTGGCCATGAAAGGAACTGCAGTTTTGTTTAGCCTCTCATTGCTGGCATCATTTTCAAGCCCCATAGGTTGTTCAGAAGACTCATTGCTTGTGAATTACATTTTTTTAATACTTTTTATATGTGGATCACATTTTTTTAAATTCCACTGCATTAAGTTAGCTATTAATATGCATCACTAAATAAAGGGTTGTAAGGAAATTGGATTTGGTCCCTGTTTGGGAGAATGGACTCTTTATCTCTCCCGAGCTTTATATTACAATTATATTGTAGACTAATAATACTGACTTCATCCAGCAAATCTGGAAACTGTTGAAATGACTTTTCCAACTGAACTCACTCTATGTTAAGCTATGCAAGTTTTAAAAGCTTTGTATCGACAGTAGTGATAAATGCACCTTTTGCAATGCACATTTCCATACCATCTCTCTGTTCAATGTTCACTGAAAACGAGCATTCAATTCATACAATATGCAGCGTGTGATCAAACTCTCCCTCATTAACAGCAGCATCATTAGGCTGAAATCTTCGGGTGCAGTACTCAGCCATGCGTCAACACTGTCAAAAACGTGAGGTGTGACTGTGCTTAACAGGGGGAAAAGAAAAAAATTAGCATCTCAAAACAAATCCTATTCCAGTGGGCGGGCCGGAGCGCCGGCTCTCGCTGCGTTTTATGTACATTTCAAGTTGTCAGAGTTAGCCATGTCACATTACCGAGCGTAGCCCTGTGAAAGCAACCCACTGTGCTGTAAACTAGATGAGATGAGTCCTGTTGAGAGGTGGCTGCACAATCTGTCTCTTTTTTTGTTCCTCTGACCTTCTAATGATCGAGTCATGGGCCCAGGATGGCAACCTTGTCTGAAACTGCAACTCAAGCCAGAGTGTGAGGAGGGAGATATGAACGGTTAAGACTATGGCGCACGGAGACTCATTTCATAGCACCTTGCCAAGCTGATAACAAAATCCCTCTGACATTAGGGAGGTAGCTGCCCTCCCATTTTAATTACCAGGGAAACTGCAAACCAAACAGTCTTGCTATAGCCTCCAGATTCTTTGATGGCATTTGTCATTTTAGAGAGATAGGAAAAACTGTCAAGTAGGGCTAACCCCTCTCTAAACTGGCACATAGATTCCCAGCTAATCCTGGTGGGAGAGGCAGACAGAATGGATAAACACTGAATAGAAGCGAGCAAGCAAACAATTTTAGCTGCTGCTCAAAGCATGTCTTAAAGTAAACAACCCTGTCGAAGCGATGTTCTTAAATTGTCATACCTCCAAACTGAGGATGTACTACAGTGATTTTACTTCAGACCAGGGGGTAAACTGCAAACCCGTACGTGCTTTTATTTATTTATCGCGCTGTTTTAGTTGTTATAGGACATTTTTACAGAGGACTCTTCCTCTCCGAACGGCTGAAAATATCCCTTGAATAAAATGGGGACGTAAAAAGAAAAAAAAAAGCACTGTGTTCTGCCATTGTAAGCAATAAGCCCGGGGTGAAAAGGCGCTAAAAGCCAAGATCTGCTCCAAGCTCCAGTCTGATCCACAGTATGCTTAATGGCATGGAAACACTTAAGGTCAGGGCTGGTGCTCCTTTATGTTTGTGTTGGTAATGGTGCACCTCTCTGCTCACATGTGCTCGAGTAATTAATGAGGTCACAGGATCAAAGTGATTTCTTTTTCTGGATGGTTACAGATGTTGAGATCTCACAGAGGGAAATGGTGCATTTTTACATCATATCATGTTTCTACTGACGGCTCAGTGGCACGAGAGCGTGCAGTAACCGACTAATTCATGTTTTCATGAGGATGGCTGCACAGAAATACCTCCAGCTTTGAATCAGAGTTTTATTATTGTGATATAATGTTCTATATGTTCTCTATAACATGTTTGCTTATCTTCTTTCCAGTCTGTTGATTAAAAAAAAAAGAGAGAAGGTCAGCTATTTCAGTGTACAGTACTTAATTGAGTCTCTCATGTTATGTTCAGGCTTAGCAAATAAACAAAACAACAACGAAAAAACAACCTAATTTGATTATTACTACTGAATATCAATACAATGCAATTGCTAAATTAAAAACAATGTATGTGTATTTTTTGTAATGAATAATAATAATAATAAAAAAGGCCAAATCTATGGTTATACCAGACTATTGATTTAAAAAAAAAAAAGAAAAAAGATAATCACTTGTCTGATAACCATGTGAAAAATTGTACACAATATTTTGTACTTTTCATACAGATTTCATCCTGAGAACTTCAGAGTATCCATTGTCTCTTACAATGAGTTTTATTTGATGGACAGGGAATGGAAGAAGAGTAAGTATTACAACTGTATGACAAGCAACACAGGTTTAGGGCTGAAATCTAACTTATCTCCTGTAATTTTACATTATGCAGTTTATCCACGAGGCCACCAGGACATGATACCATATGGTGTGATCCTGCATTCTTCATGTAAGATCAGAGTCTTTCTCAATGTGCACCGAGTGGGTTTCCATTGTTCTGCTTACTTCAAAGTAATGGAAAAATAAAGAGATTTTTGTGATAAGCCGATAAAATCATTTAATTATTCTGTTTTCATAGAGAAAGCAGGTTTCAAACACTAAACAGTAATCAGCGCTACGTATCCTTCGCAGCTGTCTGGGGTTTAAGTAGCACAGCGAGGTGATGATGAACGACTCTGAACGAGGATCCCATTTTTCTCCTTGGTCAATGTTATCGCTCCCTTTTCGCCGATGTTTGCTGCTCTTTGTTCCTGTCCACTTGCGGTAAGTCTCACTTGAGATAGTGTCAGTGGAAGGGTATGCCGAGCTCTTTAACATCCCCTCAGTTCTTGAGACACTCTTTGTCTCTCATCAAGTATCCAACGAGACCGGGAGAAGCGCGCCGAAGAGGTTATCGGTGGTCATCACGAAACCACCATTAGCGATCACACCATGAGTGAACTGAGCAAATCAAACTTCAGTCGCTGAGTCACATGGTGGCATATTTTAACGAACCACAAAGCAAAATATAAACCCATTTAGTTTCAAAAATTCGGTTTGAACAGTGTTTATTTGTTTCATAACAGGCTTCCTCCCAAGCAGTGTTTCTACTGCAGTAAACAACACCCTCAAACCCTGACTAAACTGTGTGATTTTCAGAAAACTGAAACAAAATATGTCTCAGGAGAGGAGAAAAAGAGAAGTGTGCTCATTTGATTTACTGCAGAGACTGCAAAGAAGAAAACTTGAAAGACACAGGTTTACTAGAGTGAAGCAAGGCTTCCCCCGGCACACACTAAATTATCTTTTTCACTTTGAAAGTTAGAGGCAGAACTAGAACTAGGAAAACAGCCTTTGGGGGGAAAGATGGACATCTGTTAAGAGTGATATATTTCTGCCAGGAAAATATTGTATATGTTTACATGTGAAATTCATCAGCATTTCATCATTGC
The DNA here is from genome assembly GCA_028566105.1 of Hypoplectrus providencianus. NCBI lineage: Eukaryota > Metazoa > Chordata > Actinopteri > Perciformes > Serranidae > Hypoplectrus > Hypoplectrus providencianus. The sequence continues at coordinate 8,531,469 of JAOWBC010000458.1, forward strand.
TTGTCTCACAGTTGACCTTGATATTCTTTATTTATCCAGTTTGTCACGACACTGTGCTTTGAGCTGCAACTCGGATATCTCGTCAGTATTTTTAACTACATTTCCAAGGACTGTTGCTTATTTGTTGTGACATTTAGCAAGCTTAAAAGCTCATTTCTACATCCCACAGGTCTGTCATTAGATGCAATGAGGAATCCTTGAGGAAGGGGTCTGCAGCTGAAGTGTGCACTCGATGCCATTTGTGTACAAATGACAGTACTACCAATTTCCTGGTCGAGCTCATAAACTGCCTTTCTAATTAGACCTGAACAAATGAAAGGGACAGTGAGCGACGTTGAGGACTTTATCTTGTCCAACAATGATCTGGACATAAAAGTAACATTTACCATGAAAGAAAAGATTTATATTCTCCCTCAATTCCTTGTCATAAAGTAGCGGTTGTGTAATATCCCTTAGGAGGCTGATAAAGAGGTGAAAAGGCCTCTCCTGTGATAAATTAAGATTCCCTGCTCCTGACATGTGGCGATGTGGCAAACGTTCTCTATATTTAACACTTCACACGGGATGTGGTTTCCAATAGGTTCACCAGGAGTAAGAGGCATTTAAAAAAGGGAAACCAGCCGAGCGTTCACTAGGTAGAGCAAACGTCTTCATCCGTTACGGCAGCAGTGGATGTATGTGCACAGAGAGCGGCGGGATAAGCACGTGAGCGCTCCTGTTTTGTTCCATCGGAGACTAATTCAAACTGAATCGATGGAAGCTGGTTAAGAAAAGGATCTAATCGCCGTTTGCTGTCAGTTACATTTTTCTGAGCACTTTAAAGGGCAGACTTTGAACTCGTGAATACAGTGACTATAAAACCGTGTTTGTAATGATCATCTATAATCACTTGTAAGCCAATGGTTTACTACTAAATCATTAATTTGTCTTCGGTGTAGCCACAGAGAGACAAAAGTGTTTGGAGAGTCTTTTCCAGTGATAGAAGTAACTATCAGGATAGTTATTTTTGTGACACGTGTTTCATTACATTCTATATTTTATAATTCTACTTTCAAAAGGACATGTACATTTAAGTCCTCTACATTCATTTGATGGCTAAAACTATTAGTTACTATTCATATTAAGATTTTACATAAAGAATAAACAAGAAAAACATGCTTCTGAATGATTATTACACATTGTTAAAGAATTAATCCGTGGTTCCCAGTGATTTTCACTTGTGACCTCTTACAATAACTGTGTAATGTAAAAAGAGACTTCACCTATTAAATACCAGGTTTAATCCCAAAGAAGAAGAAAAAAACCCTAAAAGACTACAGGAAAGTCAAAAAATTGATTATTTTTATTCAAACCTCCCATTCATCATCTCAAGACCCCTCCAAATAATCTTGCGACCCTTTGGAGGGCCCCGCGCCCTATGTTGGGAGCCACTGCACTAAACTGCTGAACTGCCTGCAAAATAGTTAAACTACATGAAGCTCAACCTCGACTAGGAAAATCTTGCTTGAGGGGACGTTTTACTGCAGACTAGGGACGCCGTGATTGACGATAACCGTTATATTTTAAAAATGAGACCCTGATATCATGTTAATAATAGATTTATGATAATATTGTAAAAGTAATTCAGAGTCTCTTGAATAATTTCCATTTCTCTCCAGTCTTGCTTGGTCTCACTCATTGTACTGGTGGCAGATGCTCGGCTTTGTGGCTTTCTTTCATTTTATCGGTTGGTCTGGTTGCCTTTTTATTAACTGATAATTGTTCCATTTGTACATTTATGGTTACAAACTCCCCAGCTTTCAACACTAGTAGTTCAAAAGGCATTTATTTGCCAAAAAAATGCCCAACAAACAAAGTTAAAGATGCATTTCAATGGTGCTTTTCCCCCTCAGTGTTTCAGTTGATGTAATTTTGTTGTCATGAATTACTGTTGCCACACTAATTGTGTAGTGAAACTCTGATATTGTCACAGCACTACTGCAGAACTACTCTTTACTATTTACTCTTTACTCTTTACTCATACTACTATTTAAGTAGTATGATTTTAACTTCATGACATTTACGTGATTTTCATTGTTTTCTGATGAATTCGTACTGTGTTTCAGTTATGCCTTACAGTTTACTTTATTTAATGAGCAGCATGTGCAAATATTAATAATTAGTCTAATTGATAGACATTTTCAGGAGATTTAATAAGACACAATTCAATATAAATATTCAGTAAATGTAAATGGCCTTCCACAGACTAATTAAGTGACTCTAGTTGGTTATACAGGGTACAAATTGGGGTTCACTGACCAGACTTAAAAAATCCAGCACGCACAGAAGACGACCAAATAATTAATGCCGCTTGGAGTCCACTTTTACAGAGAACAGTAGTTTGTTTTTGACCATAAAGTATTCAGATTCTTCACCTCAGAGTTTTTGCAGTCATTACGGTCGGCTGAGAGCAAGTGAGGCTCAAGTAAACGTTGATCCTGAGCACCGGCCTACTTCACCCGAAAGCTTTAGTGCAGGGTTAAGGCACTTGGTCATTCGGGGAGGGGAAAGCAGAGATAGTTAATTTTTAACATATCTCTTCTTTTATTTATCTTCTGCATGCGCGGTCCCTTTGTGTCGTCCATCCCGAGCTTGAAAGGAGCTTTTTTTGTGCACAGCCATAGGGAGCCAGTCATGCAGCGTAATGTTGGAGCATGTTCAGGCGTACAGACTACACAGTATCCACAGTCAAACACAGGATTTCTGGATTAACACATTTGGAAAAAAAAAAAAAAAAAACTCTTTTATTTTTTCTCCACACAACAGATGCCAACGACAATTAAACTATTAAGTTAAATTAAGCTAAAAGCCTGTGTTTAGCCGTATCCATCCATATTGAATGCGCATGAAATGTATCTGGCTAGGAAATCAGAATCTATCTTAATGAATGCATGTGACAGCGAGGAAAAGAGGTAATTGAGATTTTGGAACTTGTCATATGGTAATGACAAGATAATATAGTAGATACACACAAGCCAGCAGGATAATTGTGAGGTACAGAAATAACCAGTCTCACCTTTCACTGTAATCAAAAATTCATGATTATTATTTTTTCTTCCATTAGTCACCTTTACTTATATGGCATTTCTTGTTCAAATGTGACACCTGAATTAATCACTCTAGGTTGCAGAAACCGCAGCATCGGTCGGGCTATTCCGCGTCTGTAATGTATCAAAAGCAGCTCATCTTGCTTTCATGAGGCAATATATTAGTCTGCATGTTGTGTAGGGCTGTAATGAATTGTCACAGAATAGCAACTCATGTGCCTTCTACACAGGATGAGAACAAAAGACAAAGGGATAACAGAGCTAGTTGTCTGCGATATTGGATATTACACACTATGCCCGCAGAATCGCTAATGAACTTCATCCAGTTTCATGCTAATGGTTATCAGGGTGATTTCATTCCCCCGGCCTTTGTGTGTAATTATTGATTGTCCCGAGAAAGGTGGGGTGTACAAAGCCCAGTAAACAGCAGGTAATTAGTATTTCTGGACCTTTGGCTGGATAATGTTTGGTGTTGCTTTTATTTGTATGCATGAAAGCAGGAAATGGAAGAATTCCTTTAACACACTTAGATAACTGGGACTAGACTCACGAGCTGCTACCTGAAGCTTTATTTTATCTTCACTTTTAAACATGGGAGCAATTAGAAAACACAATTAAAAATGCTCAAGTTTTCAATTAAAGCCAGCAAGATAAATAATCAGTTTTTCATGATAACGATAGAGGAAACAGTGAAGGAATCATCCTTTAAGCGTTACTGTGCCTGAATGCCTGAAAAAGGAATGCTATAACATGTTATTCCAATATGCCGACATTATTCTCATTATCATGATTTATCTGAGCTCTTGAACAAAATAGAATATGTGAATCCTTCTTCTCCCAGAGGATAAATGGCACAAATTAAGTATAATCTAGAAGGTAGGCTTTCATATGCATGGGGTGTCTCAGCTTGAGCACCCAGTGGTGGTTCATGGTATAAGTGAGGCAGGCAATTGCCTAGGGCACCAGCGTGTGTGTGTGTGTGTGGGTGGGTTGGGGGGGGTGAAAAAATAGCTTGGCTGTTCCCTTGGCACCTCTTCTTTTCAGAGTCATAACTCAGTCAAATGTGAACACATACATGATACCACGGCCTCACGGTTTCAGAGATGGAGGTATAAACTTCCATTAATCCACTGACACATCACAGAAAAAAACTCCTCTGATAACTGCAGATTATGCCTCCCAATAGTCATGATTAGGTGTTTTCTTCAGTCCAGTGACCGGCTGGTAATTACCTCCACCAAGCAGGTTATCTTTTAGGTTAGGATTGTCTGTCTGTCAGCAGGATCGCAGTAAAACTACTGGCCTGATTTTCATGGAAGTTGGCACCAGGGATCTGTATGGGCAAAGACAAAATTCCATATTGGAGTGGATCCAAATCTCATGAATACTAGGCATGAAATATAATTCATACAATCCAGATCAAATATGAACCAAATTCAGACTTTATCAGAAGACAGAAGGGGTGTTATGAACAGTTATTGTCACCATAAGTACGGGCAAGTAGGGGCCTCGATCGCCTCCTGGTAGGCTGAGAAAACACACCCCCATCCTCATCCCCTGGGGATACACATCTTTTTTATTTTATTGAATTTTCTCGATACAATATGATGTTTGTAAGCAATTACCCCATCTAGAGGAAAATTGATGGTAAAGTAGGGTCTGATTTGGGCCGTGGCTACCAAATTGCTCACAAGATTGGTCATTTAAAAATGTCTTCTGCATGTTAATAAACATTTTGTTTGAGCAATAACAACATATCTTGAGATATACCGGTTTCAACAA
>JAOWBC010000458.1:8537986-8554763 GCA_028566105.1 Hypoplectrus providencianus
TGCTTGAAGTCAGGTACAGGTGGATTGTTGGTCAAGCTATTTATTAATTCTCTGCAGTAATAAGTAATAATTAAAGTGAGGCATTGCCTCGAAGAAACTGGAAGAAAGACTCTGAATATTGGATATTCAGAGAATACATAGATGTTAGTAGTCAGTGTATGTGCAGAAACAGACCTAACAAGAACAAATGAATATATCAAAGTTTTTTTTCTTCAGTTTAAAAAAATGTTATTCCTTGAATGTATTCTAATTTGGCAGGGAAACTGTCTCAAAAGCATAAAAAACCAAACATGTTTATTGCTGGTGTTTACTTTCACAGCTGCATCTACAATATGTTTGCATGTGTGTTTATTCAGTACCGACCAAATCAAGAGGAAATTTTAATGGATTTAGTTTTATGGTCTTGCTGTTGGAGTAGGTTCATAACAAACACCACCTGCAACGGCATATGTTGCCTCCGTCCTCCTGCTCGAATAAATCAAGTGCAATGATCTCAAAAGTAAATCCAAAATGATACACAACTTTTACTGCGCATTCTCTGCACTGTAAAAAAAAAAAGAAAAAAAAAAGGAGGGCTGGATATTTTTTTTGTTAGTTGTGAAATTTCATTTAACTCTTGAACTGGATGCAGCCCTTTGAGGCTCTTTAATGGCAGCCCCACAAAGCAGAGCCCCCTTTATGAACTGTGAACGAGCAAAAACTGATGTCGGCATGAGTTTCCTGTGAACTGGGCTGAAACCAACCTGATGTAAAAGCTTCAGAGCAAGCTGTTCAATCTTTCAGAGATATTTGCAAATCCTCTGTGTGAACACAAAAACCTACTCTTCCCTGCGTACCTGATGCATTATTTAACTACCTCCTAATGACACTAAACGGTCCCAAAATTGAATAAACCTCAAGGAGGCACCAACTAATTAAAACAACCTTTGTTTGGAGGCAGTGCAGGTTTAGTCCTTTGGCCTGGGATGCCTGCCATGCTCCCTGATGGACAGACAGCCCCTGGGCTCGGCTGTCTCCCCCTGGCACCAGATGACCTGATTGATTACGGCTACTGCCAGTCTTCCTGAGAACTGCCAATATCCAATGTCTTGCCAAAATAAAGGCATCAACGGCGTATCTAGAATTGCAAAACTGCGACACTCTGCAACTGGACTGCAGACTCCATCTGATGCCTTAAATTTCATATGCTCCAGGCTGCATTTTTCTCTTGAATTTGGGCCTCATTTTAGGGAAGATTAAAGTCATCAACAGCTTGACGCTGCTTTTGGTAAAGTTAAAAGAAAGCAAGATAAGCTGGAAACATGATGATAAGGAGCTATCCATCCATTAACGGGACATGAAAAAAAAGTCTTTTCAGCTCTACAAGGTATAGGATAATTACTCCACAGTTTTTTTCTCTCCTCCTTTCATCCACTGTGGCGTTAGATGTAGCCTCTAACAGGATGGAGTCCAATACATCATACAGGGAAAGCCTGAAGTCCTACCTGTGCCCCTAAAGAACTTTCAGAGCATTATATAAAGGTGAAAAACACTTCATTAAAAAAGACAAATGTGCCGAGTGGCGAGGTGTGAACAAAGAACAGGGGTGTGTATCGAGACAACACACCTCTTTCTGTAATTAATTCTGCCACACGGCTCTCACCATAGCATCTCAGATTACAGAAAGCAAATTGCTACGTAATTACATGCTAAAAGTAAGACAATTACAGCTATCCTCTCTTTTCTACAGTAACAGCTGCATAATTACATGTAAATTAGTTTGGGGGGCTGATATCACTTACCTATGTGAATGGCATGCTGAAATCACTGAGGGACAATTTGACTCTCAAATCACTTATTCTGCCATTAGGAATAACAGACTCCCGTGTACGGAGAATGATAAAGAGTTGGGTTTTTAATGCACCAAACACTTCTTAAGGTTAGAGCACATCTGGGGTGTGATTATACCCATGGTAACATCCTTTTCTCTAAATAATGCAAATGTAATATTAGCAGTGATTTGGTTATTTGCTTAGTTTGGTTCCCTAGACATTTCACTGTTAAGAGTCGAATGAGGCAGGGGTTCATTTTTTTTTTTTTTAGGTAGAGAGCAGTTCTGGTAAATGCAGAAGACGTCTTTTCAGTTTTGCCACTGCAGTAGCTCCGGGCGGTCACTTATCAGCAGGCAAATCAGCCCAGTCATTGACCTTGTGCCCTGTGGCACTCATTAGTGCAGCGTGTGACAGTGATGGAAGGGTGGGCTTGTCCTGGAGTATGCTGCTCACACAGGGAATACATGGGTCACAGCTAGTGGGTGGCCAGATTAGTGTGTACCGCAGAGAGCTTTCTGGTGTGCCTTGCCCCAGGCGCGTTTTTGCCTGCTTCTCCGCGCTCCACCAAAACCCCTTATTCTACCTTTTTCTCATCCAGTTATTCTCTCCTTGTTACTGTAGATATCGGAGGAGGAACTCAGATTGGAGAGTGGCCGGGCTGAGTGATGTCGTGATGCTCAGGCAAGCACTCAAGGCATTATGTGCCCAATGTGCTGAGTGCACCAAAATGAGAAAGGATCAGCTGTGGCTTTCTATAGCATCACGGCCCATGCATGGTGGGGCATCTTTGGAGAAGCCTTGGGGACTCTGTGGCTGAGCATAGCTGTGTGGTGTGGTTGTTGTTGACAGGAGTGGGCCATTAAAAGTATCCAGAGGTGGACATAGTGATAGCTATATATAATGAAACCAATACAGGAGGCTGTTAGTGAAGCTTCTCATGTCACATTTTTGTGTCAAATTGTATCTAAAAACATGTTAAGCTAGCATGTACTGCAAGGTTATTGTATTTAATTGCAAGCAATTATCTATTATCAAGCAAAATTGTGAAATGTAAAAACAAAACGTATTCATTATACTGTAGCCATTTAAGCATTGAAACTATGAAGAGCATTTAAGGCAAGGTAAAAGAAAAATATAATGATAGGAGAAAAAATCATGATGCATTTAAAAAAAAAAAACAAAAAGAAAAACTTTTTGTGGTCGGTATAGTTGGAAAGATTTTCCTGCATCAATAAGTCTTCAGAGGAACGTTGTTGTCAGAGAAACGGCATGTCTATGTAAGTAGTAGCAGTAAAATATAGTTGTAGGCTACCAAAAGTAATTATTTGGAGGAAAAGCTGCTTTAATGTAATGTGTCTGATTTTTTTAGTGCATAATGGATTTTGAGTTTGGTAAAGAAGACAGCAAGCTACAACCTGATTTCCCTCAATATGCCTATTTCTCTGTTTGTTTCCCTCCTCTTATGATTTTTTTCTGGCTTTAATCCTCTTCCATACAGCACAGATTAATACATTTTTAAGAGAGTAGTCAGACACCTTGTCACAATAAAAGGCACGTGAATGAGCCCTTCACATGTCTTTGTTTTTTAATTTATTCCTCAGGGGTTTATTTTCAGATCCACACATTCCCGCCCACCTTTTACAGCTCCACCTGGTCACTAGATTCCCAACGCTGATACTACTGCCGGCGCAGGCGCCCGCACATTACGAGGACACGTACTGTCGTTTAAAGTGTCAGTGTGCTGCTGCTTTAAATAAAACAATCAGCGACATTACAGCTTAAGCTTCCCGGAATTGATATAATTACTGTGTGTGACAGAAAATACGTAAAGAAATTGCAGAGAAAGAAAAGACTTGGATGTGTGGGATGTGTGGCTGATTTCATTCTTTAGTATAGGCGGGTGTGAACACTATGGAATAGTGCTCACCCACATACTGTATTGTCCAGATTAAGCTGGTTGGACAGAAGCTCCCGTGGTATTTAATCAGCTTCCCCAGACCATTACCCCAGTATGGGGGAGTGCAAACACCCAGTATTGTCTTTTCTCTAATTCTATGCTATCTCTTATTAAACCAGCATGACAAGAGCAGACGTGGGAGCGGAAGCGGTGGTGTGTGCCGTGTGTGTGTGCGCACACAGAGGGGTGTACTCTTGCAAAGCTTTAAGGAATGACAAGAGCAAAGAAGGTCCACAGAGAGGAGGTAAATAAAGGAATATCTCGACCTCTAACAAGGATTTTAATTGGCTATTCAACGATATAATTACACAGACTTTGAGTAACAATTACTCCAAATATATGACCTTCAGTGCTGTTAACAGTAACCAAATTGGCATTGCGACTCTATGGCTGTAGTGTCCTTAGAAAGAAATTATTCATTAACGTCATTATACTCCATTTAAAATGATAAGGGAGAGTGGAGATGAAGGAAAGGCACTTTTTTTTGCACCTATTTGCTTCAATTTTTTAATCTAACACCAAGGACCTCGCTCATAGATTTTTTATTATTATTTAAGAAAAAAAAATTATATCGGTGAATGAGGCCCATTGATTTCTTTTACAAAGTCAAAAAAGCAAGAGAAGTATGCAATGTTTTTTTGAAGTTTTAGTGGAGAGTGAGCCAGCCTCCCTGAAATGGAGATGACTAAGCTCAATACTTGGCACAGACTCTTACTGAAAAAAGCATTAACATCATTATGTGCCACTTTAGGCACAGATGGAAATTGAGGTGCACAATTGTGTACAGAAGTTCAAGTGTTAGAATTGTAGTTTTAAGTGCGGCTGAAAGTGACAACATGGTTTGGATGAAGTGTGTACTGCACCACCAAAGACTTAACACTATCAATCATTATCCCACTGAGCTAATACATGTTTGTTTTTTAGCTTCACTAATGAATCTGATAGCAGATGTTAATGTAGGCATGGCATGATTGAATTTACATCAATTATAATAGTGATGAACATTAACTGTTTTTTCTTACACTGGCAGTCAGACATATTTAAACCCAAATGTTTCATTCCCAAAACAAGCACACATCTGAGCTCCAGAGAGGAGTCGGAGGCAGTTAAGACATTCTGGCAGAACTCACTCTGCAGATCAAAATATGAGGCTTTGTCCAGTGGAAGATCCGCCTGTGGAAATGGGACCGGGGACTGGCACACTCAGCTCTTTCCCTCCGTATTGGGTTAATGCAGTTGTGCCACTAAACCTGTCAGAGCCTGTAGCAGCAGGGCAGATGTACAGCTGCAAGCTTTAAAATGCTATTACTGGCGCTCCAGTCAGCAGCCATACACAGATAGCTACGTATGCAGAGTCATAAACCTGGTGTTTAAGCACAATCCAATTAGCATTAAGCTATTTCTCATTGTGGACTATGTCACCAGCTGAGTCTTTGTTAACAGAAAATGTTAAATTCTGTCAATGTTTACTTCATAAATTAAAATAAATTATGTCATTTTGATTCGGTGCAGTGATTTAAAAGCTTGACTTTCAGAATAATGGCATGATAATCATGTGTGTAAAGTTTGGACAGCAGAAGCTGCTGTTACATATAAAGACTGTCAGATTCACCACAGACTGAAGACTTCTGTGTTGCGGTATGATGTGTCTTTGTTCTGAAGATGAGACGATTTGAAAGCTATGTCACGCTTTCATCTCAGACTGACTGACTTCACAGGCTGGTCCCCATGAATACAGCTATGATTTGAATGAAGTGTTTTAGTGTGTGGATCCATCCCCAAGTCCAAAACAAGGACACACTAAGATATCATTATAATGCAGACAGAAGCTACAGCAGGAGGACACCATACCCAAGAGCATTTTTTCCCTCCAAAACCATTTCTTTTTGTATCCATTATGTTTCTGATTCAGAGGCCCTCAGAGGGGAAGACAAAGAAGATTTACTTTGTGCAATACAATGTAGGCCATAAGCCTTAAAGCAAGGGTCAAGCCCCACAGGATATTCTCTGACCAACTCTGGAAGCGAATCAGAGAAAAACCACCAAACCCAGAGTTGTCTGGTGTTTTTTTTTTTTTTTTTTTTTTTTGCCATGCTCTGCTAAGCTACTACATACAGTGGTAAAAATAATAATAATAAAAAAGAAATCAATGAGTGAACACAAATAATTACATTTTACTCTCATGTAAGTAAAGATTTCCCTTTTTAGTGCCTCCCTCCTCTATGAGCGGACAATGTTATTCTTTTATCTTGAAGTATAAAACATTTTTTAGTTACTGCAATGCAATTTAGCTCTTTCCTGGCTGTAGCCCCGGGGCTGTAATGGATGTGCGCAAATTAATTGTAAAAAACTGTTTGATTGAATTATCTAAACCCAAACTAAATTTTGTAATACATTAGAAGCTAATTATGTTCCCAAATGGGGATACTTACAGGGTTTTAGGGATTTAAAAAAATGAAGTTTAAGAAGTGATGAACTGCATGAAATGTGTCAGCGTCTGCATCTACAGTACCAGCATTGAACGTCCCGTCTCCGGGTGGAATTTGTGAGAAGTTTGAAAGAATGTGTGCTGATTTTTATAAAAAGCATCAAACATGAGATGCTCCATCGTCTAAATCAACGACTGTCATGCAATTCTCCAAATATGTATCTTTTTTTTCCCCTACCAATCTAAATCAGGTCCTAGTCAGGTGTGCTGTGAGATGAATCCCGTTTGATCAGAACTATTTATTAGCATACATACAGTCAGCACAATGTAATGCATGTTTAATGCTGTGCACAAATACTTTTCCACATGCAGATTAATTTTTTAAATGACAAATTTGTCAGCAAGTATTTACACCTGCACATTAGTGAAAAACATTGTTTGAAACTAGTTCAAAAATGAGGAAGCCACATTAACTAAATTGAGCATGACCTGGGAATTAATCCAGTCAGTTACTGTAGAAAGAAAGCAGTCTTGTAGTTTTGTTTAATTCCCCATACTGTTGGGAATGAAAGGCATTTAATGTAATGTTGGTGTTAAACTAAAAAGTGAATGTAGCCATTTAAGTAAAACTGGCTGTGAGATACCCGATTAGGCGAGAGTCACTGTGCACCTGTAAACAAACACCTTGTCAACACATTTAGCAGCACTCACAGCCGTAAACAAAGACGATGGAGCTACACAATTTCAATCTGTTGGATCAGTTTAGCTATTGCTATTAAGTACATCCACAACAGATTATTCTCGTTGCTCATTCCCTGTCAGCATCTACTCAGTTAAAAATACAATAAAAGAGGTTCCTGGGATTTTCAGCCCATTTTGCATTCAGATGCAGCTCTATTTACCCGCCATCACAGAGTGGCAAATTACATGAGCGTTCTTCAGCTGAATAATGTTGCAAGCAGCGAGACTCATTACTTTCCTTGATTCAAGGGTAGTTCTTTGGCTAATCTGTTGTGCAGTGTCAAGAGCTGATTTTTGATTAGCTGGCAAGCTGAGCAAAAAAAGTCGGTTTGCTGTTGCCATGGAAAACTGTTTCACACATTGATCATCTCACCATTTCAAAAGAGGATTTTTGCTCTGCTAAAGTTCTAACGGTAATGAATCAAAGTAATCACAATGATCAAAACGTTCATAAACCGTATGCCCTGTGCAAAAAAGAAACACGTGTGCTAAGACTTGCCTTTGTTACTGGTGTATCAACTGTGCTCATTAAGGTTTAACAGTCAAACAGGACAGGATATTTCAGAATCATCTCACGAAGCGCTGCGATCTAAGTGCTCTTCATATTCCAAAGTAATACCATAGAAATATACATAAAACCATATTTTTTCTTCATTCAAATATTAATGGCAGCAAAAAAATATCTTTGTATTGCAAGTGTAACACAGAGAAGGGTTTTAATGAAGAATATGAAAAGGAATCCAGAACCTAATGTGAGCTTCATGCACTTTTGTCTTTTAAAGTGAAGATACACTTTAATTATAGACCATTCTTCCAAAACAAAAGACTGAGCATTTGAAAGAAGCTCATTTCAACCCATATACATATATATATATATATATATATGACGGGAAAAGGAGGAAGTCAGGTAGCACAGTTAACTGTAAGGAGCGATAAAGTCCACATAGCAGGGCCACAGAGAGGAAAGGTCAAACAATTACAGGACACCACCAGTGTGTTTGAAAAGTGTGAAACACTGAATTGTTCTTATCGTTTGTATGTAATTTGTAGGGTTATAAGTGATGTTTTAAAAGTTTTTTTTTTTTTTTTTTTACAAGCCTTCACATTGTTTTTTTAAGGAAAATTCTGCATAGACCAGGCTGGTCTCTCGAATTCAAAAACAGCAAAACAGGGCGTTTGCATAGGCAGCAAATACAACAGTTTAAATTGTCCTCCCCCGTAGTACTGATATACTTTAAATGGTAGATGTCCTGAAAGTGGTTGGGAGGTGGATTGGTTGAAAGAAATCATGGACACTCACCCAGGAGCATGAGGTTCACGTCACAAGGAAGCAACTTATTATGTATCATTATTTTTTTTTTACATATTCCTATCGTTAATGTCACCCTCATAACTACTTCCATTCTGGTATTTCTGTACATTTATTCACTGTCGTTTATACCACCTGACCAGGAAGTTTGTTACTGAGGTATGAGGACCTTTGCTTAATCTACATATATAACATAATGGATCCACTGCTGTACATTACCAGTTAAGTGTAGTTTGTTCTGGGTCACAAGTTACCGACTTACTGACAAGATATTCTTTAGTTCCTCAATGAATAAATTAATGAATCAGGTGTATGAAACGGTTAAGTGCATCCCGCCTGTAGCTCTGCCCTGACAGCGTTGCTGTTAACAGGGACCCTGCAGGCCGGCATCTACCAGGAGGGATGCAACGGGTATTGGCACGGACAGGTATCACTTCAGCCACGATGAATGAGGACAAGAGTGAAGGTGGATATTAACATATCCTCTCATTACCATATTAACAGTTTGCATAAAAATGTGGCCCAAGCACTTACCTCAATTAAACTACAGTTGAATTTCAAGGTCACAGCCGCCTCAACTCTGATCCTTTAAAAAGCCTAAATAAATCCGCTTTCAAAGCACAATATGTGATATATATTCACTCTGAAAAAAGCAGGGTCAACAGTGTGCGGGTGTTTCTGTCAGTAAGTGTTTTGTGTGAGTGCGAGGGTGTTTGTTGTATTGTATAATTATTTTCTCATGCTTTCTGCTTGTGCTGTGAGCAGAGATCACTTTGTTCGGGGGGTGGTTATCTTAGACTGAGACTCCTCTGAAATATTCACCAAAATGACACAATTTCATCAAAAATGATTAAGGCGTCATTACATGCTTCATGTTGTCAGCAGAGGGAGGATGCCATATTATTAAGGACTTTAAGTGAGACAGCTGAAGTTCTGTTTTGGTCCACAGTCGGTGTTGCAGACAGATTTGTCCCCTTCACTGTTTTGAACAGTGGAGTTTGACAGATGGGGAGGACTGAGCCCAGCGTAGGTTAACATACGCTAAGGCAGGATGGTAATTCCCACATCGGTACAGAGACACACTGTTTACATAATATTCTAAGGGGAGTTGTGAGACACATACAGCATGCTCCTGAATATTATACACTCCATATTTTCCATATTACTGGACCTATATTAAGCTCTTTTTAATCACTGAGTCATACAGTTTAAATAAAGCATGTGTGTAAAACATACAGACAGGGTTAAGAGGTTCATCTACTCCCGCTCGAGTTAGCAGGATGTGTGATTGCAACTTTAAATGTGTCATGTCGGTACCACACTCTTAGAAACAACGGATCTTGAGGGATTTTGGCGAGCTGTAGTGTCTAACTGAGAATGGCGTGATGAACTAAAATAAACGTGCAAGTCATGGCAGTGTGATGAACGCAACGGTGCAAGGCATGTTTTCTTAATACAGGTTAGGCTTCCTGGTATTAATTAACCATCCGAACAACTCTTCAAATGTACCAACTACTTAAAGAAGAAGGTCACGTCAAAGGACATGTCATAATTATCCATTCAATAGGAAAAAAACTGCCATAATGTCACTGTAACACCAGTCAAGCAGCTTTTGGCTTTGACTACTAATATAAATCATCATTGTATGTTTCCAAATATTTAAGTGCTGTGAAACCTGAGAGTAAGTGCTTATCTTTCAAACTGTATATCATTTTAATCATTAATATTAGCCTTGGGTTTACCAGAGTCTGCAAAAGGATGCTAACACTCATGAATTAGCTAACTTTATCATGCATCGGTCACTGCTATCTGCTAGTTCCTTGGGCACTTTAATTGTTGTACACACGATGCAAATCCCGCTTGCAACGCATCATATTTGTCTTAAATATTCAGTGAAATCACACATCGGTCGACCTGTTGAAACGTCAGGCTGTCAGTTTGAGGAACGGCTCGTCATGCCCATGGGCAGTGAGAATTGAGTTGCACAGCTGGAGTTATGTTGAACGTAAGGCGAAGTGACAGAAATGCTAATCAAGTATCAAAACTGACACCGCATCCCCATCGATGCACATCAGACCTTCAATGATTTATTAGTCAAAGTGAAAGCGTGTGTCACTGCGTTGAGTGCTCATGGGTAAACACGGCTCTCGCCAAGGTGCACCACTTAGCGGCTCCCCCCTCCGCTTCCCCTCGAGCATGAACAGCACTCTCCATGAGGGCTGCTGATAGCGCACTTGAAGAGTAACTTTCAAAACAGGTAAGCCACACGCAATATATCTAAGCAAGTCACTTAAGAGTGTACTAAAGGGCTATTATAAGAGCAGAAAGTAAGAGGGGGATGTGTGTCCCTACTTCAAATGGCTTCTTCTGCTGAGTAAGCCCTGCCGCCCTCCCTCTTCCCGACTCCCATTCCCTCCGTGTCCCCGGATCAGAGAGAGGACGGAGAGCTGCAGCAGACCCCAATTATCAGACCGTCATTCACAATCCTTCATTTACCTTCTCAATTGCTGCTCACTACTGCATTAATTTTAGGCAGGAAATTCCTGCCAGAGCCTCTGGGAACCAGGGGTGGAGAGGTTAAAGACTCCACAGAGCAACTGAGTTTTTGGCAAAAGAACCAAAAGGGACAAGACATAAAAGAGAGAGCGCTCAGCTTTTCCCCATACTGGATATTATTTGCATCGTGGACAGAGGAAGAAAGTTGTCTGTTTGCTGTGTCTTCACTTTGGTGTTGCCAATTAATTCTGGATTTCTTTGTGAGTGGATCGCTGGAACAGGGCCTGGTTTGATGGATAAACAATGCTCCAGTGCATAATTTAGTTGAGCATGGAAGTGAAAACACAAGATCCATTCACTCTCACTCTCCCAGTTGTATTCTTAGCATCCACTTAAGCTGAATGCGGAGTTGTAATGAGATTATTGTGATTGAACAACTGAAAAAAAGCGATAATTGGACACTTTTCTTTTGTCACACATGTTTGCAACATCAGCCGCGAGTAATTGGGAAACACAAATATATGACATGTAATCACGGTTGCCTTCTCCTATGGAATAAAAAAAACTCACATATAGTGATAAATATTGGAAGAGCTTTCTTCTGCATAATTTATGCATCTTAACATCTGAGAGAATGCCCGCCTCCGCCAACACATTTCATTGGCTGTCTTGCAAATCAAGATGAAGTCCCTGCTGCCTAGTTTTGATGCTATAGTGGGTTTGTTCATTTTTAATAGCAAGAAGGGAAAAAATAGAATAGCTAATGATGTTGATTATTCGTTTGGGCAGACTAACATGTTTGGTTTTCCTTGAAAAAAAAAAAAAAAACCATGAATCATCACAGAATTATGACCTTCCCATACAGAAGATGTTTTCTCCGTGCCAGTGCGCACACAAACACACACAGATGTGCAAAATATTGCCCAAGGATCCTATTTGCATTAAGTTTCCTCACTAACTTTGTTGGTGTTTACCACCATTAAGAAGATCTCTTTCTTCATGTATGTAATTAATGCAGAGTCTTTGATTACTTCAGAAGAGAACGGGATAAAATTAATATTCTACTGGAGGCAACATTTATTTCCACAACAGCATAAATATGTATAATGAAATCTCTCCAACCATGAGCAGTGCTGTCCCATGATTTATTTTTTTTTTCTTCTTTTACTCTTGGGGAGCTGTTACGTGAATATGGTGCCTGCTTCCCTCTGTTGCTGTACGGACAATGTGAGCTGCTGTTGCATGAGAGTAGCCTGCAGCAGTTTATGCTTTCATGTGAAAAGTGAAGGGGAGAATGCTCTGGGAGATTAATGGTACACAAACAATATAGATGACTGTGTAAGCCTGGAACCGGTGTCCTGTATGTGTTTTTTTTTTTAAATCTTTATGCATTTTTTTTATTTATTTATTGTCAGGCAATTCTGTAAAACACAAGCCCAGACGGGAGGTTAACATCCCCATTGCAACTGTAATATTCAACCTATCCTGTGGATGCAGACCTTCACCTCAGTGATTTAACATTTGCTATACATTTCACACACATAAAACAACTCATGCTGTGTTTTATGACCACAGGTACTAGTTCAAATATGGGTCGCTCATATATATACGTTCAGAGAATGGTGAACATCTTGCGTCATTAAGCCATTTCTCATTTAGTTGTCTCCTGGCCCATTTTCAGTAATTTCAGTCATTTAAAGACACAGCGGGACGCGGCTTCTTTCACAGTTTGCATCTATG
Source organism: Hypoplectrus providencianus (assembly GCA_028566105.1). Classification (NCBI taxonomy): domain Eukaryota; kingdom Metazoa; phylum Chordata; class Actinopteri; order Perciformes; family Serranidae; genus Hypoplectrus; species Hypoplectrus providencianus. The sequence continues at coordinate 8,550,469 of JAOWBC010000458.1, forward strand.
CTACAAACAATCACACTGTTACGGGCAACACAAGAAGAAAACGGGTATTATTCAAAGTTTAATCTCAAAAGACACATGAGGGTTTTGATGACGCATCTGTACTTGAAGAAAAAGAGAAGGTGCTCGCTGGGTAATTATACCGGGCAAAATCATGATAAACACATGCTGACAACAATAATCATTCTTTTGTCTGACCACATTCACATCATTGATTGATGAAACGAAATCTGATATGCATGTGCAGGAAACAGGCTTGTGCAAAGACGAATCTCTGGCATCGTACCGCTGCAGAGAATGACTCATTTTACCTTTTGTTTCATTATAAGCAGGTTAGTTACAAACTATACACCAGCATGGGTATGTTGCCTATATGCTTGTCTGCATATTTTCATGAATTTACCTAGAACAAGCTGTTTTTTTTTTTGTTTTTTTTTTGGTTTTCTTTTCCATGAGACAGTAATTTGTTGAAGAGTATGTGAACATTACATGGTCTTATGAATCTTCCACAAATCAATTTGAGGCCCTCTGAGGGTTTCTAATGGAATGCAAATGTAAGCATCCCACAGGGAGTAGTACCTTTAATTAATTTGGACATGGACCACACGTTTTGGACTTGGGATTGAGGTGTAAACAGATGAGTGTTTGGCAATATACTTCCTTTATGCAATAAAGATGTCCCCATAGCGCTGTCAAATCGCTCCAATATGCAAGTGAGGAAATTCACAGTGTGCCCTGATTTATTTTCTGTTATTAATGGGGCGGTGTTGAAGGAAGTGGTCTGTGGCTGCCAGCACAATATCTGACCTCTGAGAGTGCATTAAATCAAGGCATTAGGGAATGCAGTAATAAAGAGGCCAGCTAAGGCACTGAACCTGCTCCAAAACAAACAAACCACAACACTAGCATGGAGGAGGATGAAATCACACCCAGAGGCTTCTCTCATACAGAGGAAGCCAACATGGAAGTCCAGCATCATGTGTCAGTACAACAGCAGCAGCTGCTAGCCGCTCATTCTTCAGTGTTTGGTTCTGCATCGTTTACCACGCAAACGCTTTTCTATTCATCTTCTGGTGGTTAAGATAATATAAACTGTTTCAATAAGAAAAACTTGTTCTGCTTATTGTAGCAGGGGAAACTGCACCGTGTGGTCTTTTATCAAACAATTCATGCTATGTCAGTCGTATTTGTTTTAACGAGGCGATGAGTCTGCAGCCATGCTAGCGGCTCTGTGAAGTTGTTCTTAGACGGAGCGGGGCTTTGAACTAAACCTCATCATCATCAGCATGCCCGGAACGGCCAGGCTAACAAGCGGACACACAACAGGCAGCGGAGGCGGATGGTAATGATGGTAAATTAGTTTTGAAGGCATTTAGTCAAACTTAAATCCAAAGGTGACCAGGCTTTCACGACTTGGGAACAAGCTGCTCGAGATGAAGCACGGAGAGTCAGTAACTTCTTTTAAATCACTTCTTAAAACCCACTTTTATAGACTTGCTTTCATGTAATGTTTCCATCTTATTGAACGCTTTCTAATATTGTCTTTCGTCAGCTTTTATAGATCAGTATTGGAAGAACAGAGTTTGATCGGATAATGGGGCTGAATCAGGTGAAACAGAGGAGATCAGGAACATCTATCCAGCCGTGAAAACTTTGTGGTGGTGCACGCGGTAATTTGTCATTAACACTCATAACGATTCATACATTGGAGCGTTCTTTAAAAAAGTACATTGTACATGCATGAAAATCTTCGCATTGTAAACAAGGATGGATTTTCTATGAAGTTATGCGACAAAGACTTTGGGCCAGTAAGTAAATAAATTGACATCAATGCCAGAAGTGAAGTTACTAGGTTGAAGTGAACCATGGAAGCTATGAGAAAAATTGTTTCACATGGGACACAACCCCATCCTCCTGGGTGAAAGTTTGTCTTTTGTTCACCACCTTCCCAATTTCTGTAGCTAAGTTTTCAGCATGGCAAGGAGGTCCAAAATCCCATATAGAAGCGAAGCATCGGTCAGCTTACTGTGATTTGGAAATTCTTAAAAATGTATGTATACTTATATACTGGTTTACATTAATAACCTACACATCATTTCATATCACAGCTTTCAAAATATGAACTGTTGACACTGTGGAAAGGTCACTTTTGCACACATGGTTAATGTTGTGAACTACTTGGTTAAGGTTAGGAAAATATCCCTTTTTGGGTTTAAATAATTCTTTGATCTTTTGGATTATTGTCGTTCCTTTGACATAGAATATCTATGGACAAGAGTGCAAACAGAGAACATAAACAGCCTGCACTGGGCTTGCAGCAGCTTCATGTATTTTTGTGTTCTTCGACCTTAAGAGCAATCTATTCACAGTCTTATACTTTTGTCACCGTGGTGAACAAACAGCAGTTTAAGGCAGCAGGTATGAGCAGTGCTTCAGCTGCAGAATCTTAATGGCTATGTGGTAACAATATTGTCCACAAGAAGTTGGACTGCTGCTTATTCAAACACCGAATATGGATCCGAGCCACCGTGCGGAGCATCTAATCTGTCTGAAATATTGTGCTTGTTAAGCCTGTTGAACAAGTTTTACACTGGTAGCAGAGGTTTTTCTCAGAGGTAAAATCACAACAATCACAGTTAAGGAAGAAAACACTTCCGGCTCAGAATGCCTTTCTATTTCTTTTGCAGACATGTGTACCCACAAGCTTTGTTGTTTGCTCAAATCAAGCGAACACGAACACACACACACACACACACACACACACACACACACACACACACACACACTGGGATATAGAGGCCACACCCTCAGCACACATGTGAAGGTGATTAGATAATCATGTTCCACCAGGGTGAGAGGGAAACAATCAGGAGGCCGAGAGTGAACTGCTAATTTTATACAGCTGGTAGCCAAAGTGGAAGAAGTCAATTATGTTTCCTGCAATTTACGGAAATATACATTTTATTTACAATGAAAGTACCAGCTGTAAATGAACATGAAACACTTTATCTTAATCTCTAATAAATATGGGGACACTTCGCATTAAAGCAACATGGAGGTGGTGGAATGGAACGAAGTAGATTCATTCAGCAGTTTTATGTAACTTTATACTTTTACTCTAATAAATTAAGAGGTCATTAGTGTACTTTGTCCTTCACCACATTCAGCTTTAGTTACTTAACAAGTGGAGATTTGACATGAAATCGATATCAATTTAAAGTTGGTCAGCAGCTTAAAATAAAATGTAAAATTTGCAAACATCTAAATGAATTGATTCAGTTTTAGATTAAATGATGTGAAAATAGAGATGAAAACACAGAAATATGTTATGTATTTTAATGTTTTGATTTTAGTGATAATGCTTTTTTAAAATTTAACCTACATAGAATCGTTGTTTAATGATTCCAAAAATCGTAAATCTAAAAAACGTATCTCAGTGGTATCAATTTAAATAATCTGATAATATATTTAGAGTATATTTAGTGGGACCATTCTGCATTTTTTTTTTTTTTTTTTTTTGATACCTTAAGTACATTTTGTTGCTGACACCTTTGTTCTTTTGAACGCAGAACTTCTACTTGTAGTAGAGTAATTTCTCAGTGTGGTGAGGATTATTATTTTTACTATTTTTACTCTACGGTTTGGTCAAATGTCAACAGCAGTGCACACACACCCGGCGACCATCTGCTCCACAACTTTTCCTCATGCAGACTTAATAATCGTTAAAACCATGAAGAAGTCAGCTCCCTTCCAGCAGTGTTTCCATGCAGCCTCCGATTCACCACACGACCCCTCGTATCCTGCTCAAATCTTCTTGATCTGTCTGTCAACTGACAATATTTGTTCAAGCTTTTGACTCACACACTGTGCCATTGCTCAGTATATTTGAGTTGATATGCTTCAGCAGTCACGTCTAATATGCAAAGTTCATTTTCACAGTGATTGGCTTTTAAAATTTAACAAAAAAAAAATCCTGGGCTGGATTTCTCCCAATTACCCATCAGCGATCTTCAACCTTCATCATGCCTAGAAATGTACATGCCTCAATCTAAACTGTGTCTGAGGGAAATTGGAAGGAATTGTAAATATATTATATACAATTCAATGAGGATAAAGTACATTTTCTAGGAGAGCAATTCAACACAACTTTGGGTTTGAGGAAAAGTTACGATGAGCACAATAATTATGAATGAAATTGTAGTAACGTTTATGAAGTTAGAAATGATATCTTATATGATTTAAGGAGGAGGCTGACTTTTCATGATTATATGTGTGCCGTGTGTTGTATTTCAGAAAAG
>JAOWBC010000458.1:8569839-8585966 GCA_028566105.1 Hypoplectrus providencianus
TGTGTGTGTGTTTCTTCCTGGCTATCATTTTGAGGTATAGTCTGCCCGGGACAACGGCAGATATAAAATTAAAGCTCCTTTCGGGGTTTGTTAGGCTCAGGGGCCCCTAAAACACACAGCCACACTTATTATTATTTATGTAAGCATGTCATCCTCCTGTCTAATGAGCCTTTCACCGTGAGCGTAATGAAACAGCTTGCATTAACACAGGCTAAATGAACAGCCGAGAGCTCCTATGTCTTTGCAGCAAGATGAAAGCAGATGCTCGGCAACCCAAACACCAGCGTAACAGAAGTACGGAGGAACAGAGGGGACTTTGAGTCAGCGTCATTCTCATCAGCTCATTGACTCCATTAGAAAAATCTCGAAATCCCCTTGGTCAAACATCATTATATGAGAACAAGCTAGCCAAGCCATGACCAACTGACCATGAATGAACAAGCAAATTGATTTTTTTTTTCTCACCAGTAATAAACATGTTCCTCTCTGGTAATAAACCTGGACTCAAAGTGAATGTCAAGTATCAAGGTGGTGTAAACAAATTCACGCTCCTTTGAGGACCAGCTGCGAAGCGAAGACAAAGCGCTGTGGTGGAAGAAAACAGCACTTCCTGCACGTATTACCTGTTAGATTACATGCAATTTGCTCTGGTAACTGACAGGTTGTTTTGATCCCACCAGTCAGACATTATCATCTTCTTCCTCTCAACAAAAGATTCAGAGTTAACCTCAGGAAAAAAATCTAGGTCTCTTTAAAAACGTTAAATATGTTATATGAAGCATAATACATATCCCAAAATATACTCCTAAAACATGACTAATTCTCTCTGTTTTAATCAGAGACTGTGCATGTGTGTATGCAAAGGGAGTATAAAGTAAAAAAAAGAATAATGATAAATATAAGGAATTACTTGATTAATAAGGCAATTTCTGGTAAGTTGCATATAGAAATGAGCAAGAAGATATTAATAGATTCATAAAAACATGATATAATTATCTTACAGCTCATTGTCTGTTTCACACAACGTCTCTGTTTAAAAAAAAATAAAAAAAATCACACATGTGAAATAATTATGATTTTTGGTTTAGACAACTAAGAAAAAAAAACATGTAAAATAAAGTATTATTTTTTTTGATAATTCAAAACAGTAACACTTGTGTGTGTGTTTGCATACCACTATAAAAAAAATGCATAAACCTGTCTGAACATATATGACAGATCTGTTCAGTATATTCACTTCAGTATATGTTCATAAACACCATATGGTTCATAAACAGGCTAAAAACTGAACAACTGCTTGATAATATGTATTTTTATACTCTCACACTCTTTATCAATATGATAAAACGTCCATCTTTAAGTTATTAAGGCCATTAAAGGACCAATTCACACTTTAATTTTCCACAAACATTTCTACCTGTCTGAAGCTGCTGTTGAGTATTTGTAAATTGATTTTTCATAAACTTCCAGGCAGCCATCTTTCCTTTCACTATATGCTTAATAAAAATAAACTTGCAGAGAGATGCTGGTGTGACAAAATCCATCACATAATCCAATGCACAATAAAGGATGCAGTTTATTTTCATCACAACTAAAATGAGCCTATAATGATATAATGTGGCTGAAAGCACAGGGAGAGGAAAAGTTTGCATTTTTTACGCAACAGAACATTAAGTTTAAGCCACATGTGGGAAGAAATTCTAATCACTGTGATTATCTTGCAAAAAATAATTTCCTTACCTCCAATAAAACTATTTTAAAGGCATTCAGAAGAACATTCACAAGATAATCAGCTTTAAATTGGAGGGATTTGTAAGTAATGAGACTAAAAGAGGAAAAAAACTGAGGCGCTGGATGAGACTGAGAGGGGGAACTCACCGGTACCAGTCCAGCCCCTTCTCGTAGTTCCTGTCAAAGAAATGTGGCTCATTCCCAACGGCTCTGACGTCCGGGTGCACCCTGAGAGCCTCCAGCAGGGCTCTGGTCCCCCCTTTCTTCACCCCGATGATGATGGCTTGGGGAAGTTTCTTCTCTCCATAATCCATGGTGCAGTTCACCCTGAGTTCGCTGTCCGTGGTGCTGAATTCCTGGTGCTCCCTCTCCAGCGCGGTGGTGTGATACGCCGCCGCCGATTTCGTCGGAGACGCCTGAGTCCTAATCCACTCCACTGTCCTTTGTTCGGCCTCAACATGATCCTTTACGGTGGAGACCGCGGTGGTTCTCTCGGCCTCGGTGAATTCGGTAAAGCCCTGGGAAGCGGAGTAAAGTTTCTCCCTCAATGTCACAAAAGTTGTCTCCTCCGTCACCAGCCTCCCTTGATACGCGTAGTTCTCTTGCAGGGGGAACTGCAGCGAGTTGTAGCAGCTCATCAAGCTATAGAACAAGTAGGTGACAGAGAGGGAGAGGGTGAACATGAATAAGATTTTCCGGGGCACTTTAGAGGTGAAAACCGAAGTGTTGGACCAAAATGCCATCTCTGATAGCAGTGATCCTCTCAAAGAAGTGGCCAGACATGTTTCCACCCCGAGTCTTGCATGGACAAAATCAACAGCAATAATCAGTCACTATCAGCGCCGCTCCAGCTAAAAAAGCGTGAAGCTGGACCAAACCAACCTAATCCAAGCAAATCGCATATTTATAAGGATAGCGAGGGGGAAATGGATCGTTAAAATTCCGGAAGAATATCGCGTCCCTTTTCTTCAGTATCGATTTCTTATTCCAAGGCTGACAGACAATGTCACAATTTATTGGACTGAACTTGCAGATTTGAGAGGCTGGAGGTCTGGCGTCCTTCCAAATGAGCAGCCTGGCTTGAACTGGTATGATGGACGAAATCCTGGCATTTTATAACAAGGGGGGTGAAAGAAAAAAGAAAAAAGAAAAAACGAACAGCAGAGTGTTTAAAGTGTTCTCATCAGCCGCTCAGCCCGAAGTCCAGTCCAGTCTGCGATGCAAGAGTACATTCACATCCATCCAGGCAACCTAAAAATCCACTGTATCTCCCCCAAACAGGAGCTCAATCCTTCCTCTATTCTGTGACTTTGTGGAGCAGAAAGTCCGCAGTCTTTTGCACAAAAGCATCCACTCTTCTCCACTGACTAGCAGGCTGCTGCTTGTCGTCCTTGCGCCTTCTCACATTGGTCGGATCTCTGCGATGTGCGCATCGGCTGAGTGAGCTCATCTGAACTGAAGCACTGGTGGAGCCACACAGCACAACTAGTGTGCGTACACCCACTTTTTCCTCTATCCGTGCACAAGTAGGGCTCTAAACGTCAGATTTTCCTCATCTGAGATAGTTGCGTGGAAAAAAAAGCTTCTCCTCATCATTCATGTGGCTGCTCGCAGAGGCATGAATTCTACAGCCGGAACAGGGGGAGAGCATATTAGATGGTGAATTGTTTCATACTGTCTAAAGTTCACTATAAAACTCCATCTCAGAATGATTATTTTGACAGAGATTACGTTTTACAGAAAGCTCATGTCTGCACCCTGCTGGTTTTCTGTGGAGCAATGCATAAGTTTATTTGCAAAAAAACAACAGAAAAATAAGTTTATTCTCATGAATATAAAAGCTTTTTTTTTTATGATGTAACAGGAGCAATAGTATGTTTTAAATTAAAACCATGCCTTCTCCTCCACATATTTCCACATGCATGAGAGCACATGCAGAAAACAATCCTGTGTTCTGCATTATGCTGGAGACTGGGATGCTGCTTAGGCGTATTATACACTGAATTTATTATACATGGGTGCAGACTATAATTACTGATGAGAATATTCACTAGACCTTAACTTGTACACTTTGTTGCCGCAATATGAGGATTTAAAATTGCATGCCACTGAAACGTCTCCCTGTATTAGAGAATCTCATTCATCACACACCTCCAACACACCAGGAGAGCCAGCGTCACACTAAGCGCCGGCTCGCACATAATTTGTGATGCCTGCATCTCAGAGCGGCACACCACTGTTATATTTTAAGTTCACTGTCTGGAATGTGGGGGATGTGTATATGTATATGTTGCTTGATCAAATTTGTCTCTTCCTAAATGCCTGTAGCGGAGCAGCATGCAAACCAGAGGTGACACACAGTCATTTCATTACATCGTGTTGTGGTGTTCTCGCACTCAGAAAACCCAATGAAGGGCGACTAAAACACAGAGAAAATGTATTCTTGTCAAGATTTTTGAACCCAATGGAAATACAGCATTTACAAGTGCAGTCTAGACTTTAAACGGCAATCAAAGGGGGTCACTCAGAGCGACAATTACCTCTCCAATCTGCATTTCAGAGAGATTGAGCTCAGCGTTTGGCTTTCTGGACAGCAACTTTGCTGTTTTGGTCCTCTCTGACTGCTCTCATCGTGTCAGCTGTTTTCTGCAAAAACAGCTCTAAAAACCAACTGTGCACTACCTACTCAGCACCAAATGGCAAACACATACAGTTAGCAACTATCTGGTCAGCTAAGTGGAGCAGTTAACAGCTACAGAGCCAGATATTTCCCACAGGGGTTGGTGGAGACCAAACACGGAGCTAATAAAGGCGGAATGTTGGACTTAAATTTGCCAGAAACATGACTCCAACAAAGTAGTCATTTACAGGAGCAGGTCATTTAAGGTTCATTTTGTATTCCCCTTTATTACTACAGGCAATAAGATGTTGTTGTTTTTTAAAGATGGTATCAACTACAATGATTTAGTTGAATTATAAGCAGGATTTTCTTGCTTCAACCTATAATCAGGCTGTTGGGTTGTTAAACTGTAACATCAGCCCCCCATGTGAACCGACCAATCAAAAATAAAGAGAAAACAAATTCACATAAGCAACTGTTTGCCAACAGCTTTGTCATTTAGACTGGAGGCTATCCCAAAGATGGAAAAAAGTAATTTATTTTAGGTTTAATTCAATCTACAAGTGATTATAATGCATCTTGTTTCCATAACAGCAACATGCTGTTTTTTGTTTTGTTTTGTTTATTTTTTGAAATAAGGCTGCCTGTTTTTTTTTTTTTGTTTGTTTGTTTGTTTGTTTTTTGGATTGTACAGCTGTGGTAATTTATTTTGTGCCTTTTTCTTGTCACGAAATAAACAAAACAGTAATTTATCTTCATCCTCATTGGTCTAAATATAATCATAAACACCACTGAGTGACTGAGGTGATCATATTTCATAATGATTAGTCAATTCTGATTTTATTTTCAGTTTTATGCCCCTGCCAGTTTGTAATATCATGGTATTGGCAAACTCGACCTGAACACAAGCAATGCAGGTGATTGGGTGAGGGGGAGGAAAGCATGGACAAGTGTTTGGAGCACAATGGATTCTGGGTGTTTGGCAGTCAAGAGAGCGTAGGAGAGCTCAATGGGTTTGTTGAAATTGTTGTATTCGTAAATTGCCACTCGGAGAAGCGGAGAGCTCTCTACCAGCAAACTGCTCCGTTTGTAAATTCTCCCTGTTATCAGACTTCCTACCTGTCTAAGAGTCACCCTGTCAGAGGTTTCTGAGCATGCTCAGACACTCGGTCTGTGGAGCGGTTGCAGCAGAACGTGTCAGTGTTAACAACGCAAGTGAAGTGGCATTAAGATGGCTGCCGCTACTCAGCGCTGATGATAAATTATTATCAGAGCACAAGAGAAAATATATTGACCCGTTTTATCTTCCCTTTGTTGTGTCTGTTATCTGAGCCATTCATAAATTGCTCAGACACTGTCTGTCCCCACGGAAGCTGAGTGCTCAGATTGTGTCTATTTGCATTTACAAACAAGCTGTCACTCAGGAAGAATGGAGTTTATTGAAGTTTAGTTTAAGTCCTTGCAGCTGCTTTGCGAGGAAGAGAATTTACTGGTTGTGTCAAAAGGCCGATATATAAATGAACATTTTATACTTTATATATGAGACACCAGGTCTTAAAGGGATAGTACAGATTTTTTGGAGTGGGTTTGAATAAGCTGCTTATCCATAGGCAGAGAATCACCTGCAGTGCTGTGGTTGGCAGGTTCCAGCTTTGAGGAACAGGTAGGAGTACCAGCACGAATGCTAAGCAATGCACTGCTGTGCACGAGTGGAGAAGCTAAACATATCAAGAGGCCGACCAAAAATATCTGTTCATGTGTAGCTTTTTATTTTGGATAGGTTAAGACAGCCCAAGTTTACTGTACGTGGGAGCAAACGAAGCCTGTATTTAAATTCCCAAATCCACCAAACTCCTTTGACAAAAACAATAATTTTACCTCACAAAGAAAAAGTAGACTAAGAACTCTGTATGACGCAAGTTAAAATGCCTGTTTTGGTCGAAAGGAGCCTGGTTTTAAGGAGAGTAAAGAAGGATTAGACAGCTTTAGACGCATCAAAAACAAGGTCAAACAAAGAAAAAAATGTCAACATAGCATGCCCTTAAGCTGGTGTATTTTTTCAGGTTGCTAACATGTTTTGCTGCTGCCCCCATCCTCAGCAGCTCATCTCTCTGCTCCTGTATTGGTACTCCTGTCTGCGTCTCCAGACCGCTGACGCACTGATCACCATCTTCTGTTGGTAATTCACTGACAACGAATAATCATCTCAGATAAACCCATCTCTATAAAACTGAACCACCCCTTTAACAGAATTAAAGGGAACCTGTAGGTCTTAGCACCTCACAGGAGGATAGAAACGAGGCTCTTATCGCCTTGTTTCAGTGAACGTGGCACCAGCTAACGACTGCAGTCCCAATCTACCAGCACACACTCATTGTTCATCACGTCGAGGCTGTGAGCGGCGAGAAGCACAGTGGCCCTCTTTGCAGCTCGCATTAACATTCGCCTCGTGTCTAGATTGTATTCAGATATGAATTATCCATATTACATTTATACCTGGAATTAAAAATGTGGCTCTGCTACAGAACGCGTCTGCGGTTCCGCTGCAATTATGATTTTCAATCCGAACAATATCCACTCACAGTTATGGCAGAATTATTCATCTAATTTGTTATAAATATAATCTCACGGGTTTAGGAGGAGACTGCACTGAGTCTATTCTATGTGGTGGTGCAGTCCTTTATGAGCATATGACACATCTGGTCCATCATGTTTTATTGTACTCATTGCTGTTGTTGTTTTTTTTGTTTGTTTGTCTGAATATTTCTTTAATTTAAGGAGAAGACAAATTCAGTACAGGGTGTTCTTTGGTGATACAGCTGGACAGACAATATTAAAAACATTTATTTTTAATACCAATATGAGAGATAGCTGACATAACTGCTGTCTGCTTTAGATTGTATCTAAAGCAGACAGCTCCACAGCGGTTATTGGTTGTCAGTGCATTGTTCCTTTCGGGGGCTGTGCTGGGGCTGCAGCCTGGACAGCCTGCAGGCACTTAGCACAGACCAGGTTAACCACTAAACTGCATCTTACACAACACCTGCCACTGCTTGTGTAGTGAACTAATGTGGCGACGGAGCACCTTGAGTCTGATTCATCATCACAAGGTGCGACACGCTTTAGAGACCGGGGTACGCTTAACACAAGTCCAAAGACTTTAAAATAATTCCTGTCCAAGGTTTCCAAGACGCAGCGCATGTGAAGCTCCTTCTCTGAACAAAATGCTTCAGGCCCCCGGCACTTTCTGGATATAGTTACAGCTCAAGAGCTGCTGCACCACCTTGAGATTTGGGTCGTCTAATATGAAATGACCTGATTCTGAACTCTGCCACAGTCTCAGACTGTCTGGTGGAGGCGAGATGAACGGGGCCATTGTGGGGAGGTTTTGGCAGGTACAGCCATCCGGGCTGTTACTGTGCTCAGTGTAATTTAAGTCAGAGCACTCTGGCCAGTAGCACATCCCTTTATCCACTGGGGCTGGCAGCAGAGATGGTTTATCAGTCTGCAACTAGACGGAAAATATAACCATCCCTCTGTCAGTTAAAACACAATATTTAGCGACCCAAAAGTGATGAACAGGTCTGCAAAATATTATGAAAGAAGCACATTTCTATTCAAATATTGTGTATATTTAAAAAAAAAAAAAACCCTCCACATTAAGTAATTGCACAATAAATGTTAATGCCATGAAAATACTGATTTGCTCATTTTCATCCATGGAGCAACAAAGTCACACTGAATTACTTTCAATATGATGTATTCTAATAAAGATACAAAGAAATGAAACATATATGTACCTGGGTTGTGCACACTGCTCGCGCTGGCTCAGGTTCAGTAGAGTCTACAGCCTTGTTGTCTGCATTTAATGAAGATAACAAAATTCATGAGGAAAATGCCTCGAGTGATACTTGAAGGCATTTCCCTCATGAATGTCTTTGAAGAATTTCTCTGCAGGAAAATCGGAAAAACAAAGATTTCTCAAACAGTATTGGGCCATTAGAAGATTTTTTACATTTTAATGTAGAACAATGTGGGGCACATAATTTCCACTGACAAAGGAAATTCTGGAATATTACCTTTATTGCTACAAACCACCTTTACATTCACCCGCCCAATGTGTGACTCCCGTGCTTTTATTTCTGTGCTTGGAAAATGTATTTGGATCTCGATCACAAAAGCCTCTTAAGAAAACATTTGGTTACCATTAGCATTCCAAACATAATCACAAATCTTGTTAATATACATGTGAAGCGGAGGTGAAAAACAAAAGGAAAGACATGGACTATGCACGGGGAAGCCTGTTGCCTGGGGCCATGCATATAAACAAAACCTGGGATGTAGAGTATTAACACAAAGACAGTGTGCAAATATGTGTGCTGCCTTCCAGCTGTGCACCCCTGGGTGCTCTCCTGTAAATTCTTGATTAGATGTGTTGGATGACAACAGTGAAAGACAGGCTTGTCTTTACACTGAGATATACACATTGTTTATCACAGTTACTTGACACATATACTGTCTGCACGATAAGCACTCCCAAACACACAAACAACACACTGCTGTCCCGCTGATTATTCATTTTTATACCACAATCTTTATTGTATACATCACATATTTAGCATTTACATCAAATATTCTTTTGCATATAATAGTGTAGTGTCAGTATTATAATTACCTTCTGAACAACATTGCTTTTTAATTATTTTGATAGCTGCACTACTAATTATGTTTGTGCACCCTGTGCTGTTCACACTGTATATCTTAGTGTATTAATCAAACCGCGAATGCTTTTTAAACTTATTCTGTGCATATCTAATATATTCACAGCCTTTAATATTATTCCGCATTTTTCTCTATTTTAACTCAATCGCACTTCAATGATTCCTTCAAGACTTACCTTTAAACAAAAGAAAAGTTTGGAATGGAAGGATGAAAAATGATAACCAATTCTGGCTTCCAATCATTTTCACATGATTTTGAAGGCTTTGATTGTAGACTATAATGCTTTTAATGCATTAACCTTTATTAGCCCATATTTAGCACGTAATCAGCCCATCAATGCCTGGTCGTATTTTTTTTTTGCTCCACAAATCACAACACAGGTATACACATTGGTAATACCAAGCTATAGGTGCTTCTTACATGGTATGATGTAATCATTGCCTTTTTCTGTTAACCAGACATGTCGTCTTTTGTAACTGAGCTGTAATGAATGCAGACCGCTTTTCTATACAAGGTTTTTTTTATTCCCTGAAGAGATTTTTAACAAATCTTTAGTAAAGGTTTCAGTATGATGCTCAAGTCAGTTATTGTTCATTTCTGGCTGTAAACAGTGCAGTGAGTGATGGCAGTGAGGGAATGGGGATCAAATTGAGACGACTTGTAGAGTTACACTCAGTGTTTTGAGCTCATAACTCCAGGCTACAGCCCTGGATTTACACGATGCTGAGGTCATCGCCCTGTTGGAGGACAAAACCATCTCAAAGTTTCTGACACATGAAGTGGTCTTCTCCTCTGGTCTTTCCCATGGGGCTTTAAGGGAATTGGATGAACCTTAACCCAATTAAAAGACAAGTGCAAAAAACGTGGCTCAGACATTTCTTTGATGCAGTGATATAAAAATCAAATGACATTTAAAGCAAGACATTCTGTCTAACTGGCTATATAATATTTGTTCCTGCAGTGAAGTAACTGTCATCATTTTATGTTTAAGAAGTGAAATGATAGATTCAAAGCTCTGGCAACCTTAAACAATGACAGAGTTTGGCAGGAGAGTAGATTTAGACTTTATGTGGATTTTTTTTTTTTTTAAACAAGAGATAAGATTTTCTCTTTCAGCCTTTGACAAAAATACTTGAGATACTTGAAAATATTTGAGACACATTGAAACAAATTAACATGTCAAGTTTTCTTTTGTGTGGTCCCAAATCTTAACCCACTCATAATCTGTTTCTAGTAATTGAATAATTGGATATTTGGGAATGTCATCTACATTATTCATATTTTGTTGACAGAACAGAATGTTGTGACAGATAAACCGAAAGGCAAACAGGGAGAAAGTGGAGCATTTAAAGTAATAACTAATCATGGCTAATTGTTGGAGCTGACAGCTATCGATTTAGTTCGCTATTAAGCTTGTTCCTGTGCAATGTACAATTTCACATGATTGTGATTTATAACCACGATCATTTGCACTGATGAGATAATTTTGTAAATGGAAAGCGTGTGTGTGGTTGTTTGGCCCTGATGTGTGAACTGGTCTTTATGGGTCGTTCTTCACAAACACCCTGATGAATCCTCTGTTCCTGCACTAAATACAAACCGTTTTGGAGCACAGTTTTGCAGGACAGGCACATATTGTAACTCTCACAATGTCCTCTTATTGTAGTTCTTGCAAAGCTGCAAAAACTCCTGAATTCCTGAGTGGGCTGTTTGAACCCAGATGAGTTATCTGTCACTGTAGCGTATTACTGTTGCTAAAAAGCTGTTTTTGAATTGCTGAACTTGCGTGCACGACTCAGCAGGGTCAACTGTCAGGATGACTAATTGATGCAGGGATTGACAGTATTGATTTGTTTGTTCTCACATTACAGATCTCAGTGGAGATGATTGTAGCCGTGTCCCAGTTCAGGAGCAGCAGCTACCTTTGGGATTTGCATTTCCAAAACCAAATACATCATAGTGGGGCGACAAGGCCAGTCCTATTCCAAAGGTGACTCCAAAGGTGGCCAGGAAAGGCAGCCTTGTTAGGCTGAATTTGGAGGACATATCATTTGGGCCCTTAGTACGCAGCAATCCATTCAAGGTCTCATAAGCTGACATCGTCTTCATTGGAGACCGGTCTCTCCTCAAAAACAACAATAGGACGCTTGTACAGACATCAAAATATGACTCATATTTACATTTTAGACTTTCATACCACGTTAAGCTGACATGGTAGTGATTACAGAGTGGTGCAGGGTTTAAATGGTTGAGAAAGGGATGGGATGGAGAACAGGGTTTGTGTCCCATGTGGAAACATATCTTAACAACTTTTTGCATTTTTTTGTAAATTTGTAATGTTTTTGTAAGTTACTTCCATAACATCTGCACTGCAGACATTTCCGTATATTTATTTACTTTTTAAACTAGCTTTTGCCCTGCACTAAACCTTGGTCATTTTTTTGTAGCATAAATTAAAGTGTCGTCATGAGTGATATTGAAAAACTGTCTATTGTGTCATTTAGGTCAGAGGTCTTGTTGCATTGTTGGGCTTACAAAGTGGGTTGCATGGATTATCATATCAAGAAAGGCATAAATACAATTTGTTGTTGATTCTTAAGGAGTCATTGGCCTAGTCTTTGGAAAATATGGATGATAACCACTCACACTGTCCACCATAGGTTGTAGGAATAGACACACCTGCCAGAAATTATCTTTGACAAATTAACTTCCTACCACTGACAAATAACATGAAGGAAAAATATGACCAACTTCAAATTATGCATGTTGGAACAGAACGCAAATGTTTTACTAGAACAATCTATACATAGGTGTTTCTTACACAAATTAATGGGTTAAGTATCTATTTGTTCTTTAAAAAAGAAGTTAAAAATATCAACAAGATTTTTAATGTTGAAATAGGATACACATACATTATAAGTGGGCCTAAAAAGACCTTCAACAAAGGGTATACTTTTCTGATAGCACACTTGTTTTGGACACGCTGTATCAAAATCTTCAGTATTACATTTCTTATTATAATCATAAATACGTATTGCCATTTTTCTTCAAGTTGTGGTGTTTCTCATCCCAGTAGCTGTCGCGCTGCAAAGTCAGAACAAGTCTATCAGTCGATGGCCCAGCCGAGGAGAACAAACAAATGGCCTCTGTTTTGAATGGCAATCATGATTCTCATCGCACTTTGCTGCGGCTATATTGTCTTCCCTGTTTCCAAATGGCTCGAGTGTCGATGCTGAGGTGAAATGATAGATACTATCCTTTACCTGATCAATAATTCTGCTTCCCTCCAATGTTGACCAGGCTGCCACACAGCGGACTAATTAGATGATAAAAAGTGATGGATGTGTATTAAATTCAGCTGGCCCTTAAGAGAACTCCTCTGGGCTTTGTCCCATTTTCAGCTGACCTTTTGGATCCTAACTTTATTGTAGGTGGATGCAGTTATATCAATTTGCTGGATGTTTGTGATGCAGAATTTGGGCTGAGTTGCATTGATTCACCAAAAAAAAACACAAAAAATATATATGCAAAAAGCGGAAAGGGATAGACTGACTGATGAAGAGATTAAAAAAGGACAATAGTTCTATTTTCATTCCACCTTTATGAATAAAAAAAAAAGCAGAAATGCCTATTGATCTCCACTTCAAAACACAAGATAATGAGATTTCACAAATTTGCTCCCAGATAAGTCACAGTGGCTTTGCTGCAAGAAAAGGGACAAATTATCCCTTCTGGAGATTGTTGTGCCGAAGAATCCAATAACCTCTATGAACGGGTCGTGTGTTCAATAGCATCCTATGAGGACTTGACGACCAGTCGACCATTACTGGAGGGAAAATGAAGATGGTGTAAATCAAGGCGGCTTGGAATTCACATGGATCGTGTATTCCCAACTCGATCAGCGAGGGGCCACAACAATGTCCTCGCACAGTAACTGCAGAATATTTGAATATGGCCTATTTTACCATCAAGGTGCTGCAAATTTAGCATACTTTAAGTATATTTAGAGTCGTTAAAAATGGATGTCTTGAAGCAAAATATCACCCAAGGGGGAAAAAAGCAAGAATTTTTTCCAGCGGCACAAAATGACGAATACTCAGTTTTGGAGCAAAAACTCATTTCAAGAATCTCCCAATCTCCTCTTCTCATCTGCTCCCCACACTTTCTCAGCTGCTCTGTGACAACGACTAAAACACCTTGTTCTTGAGGCAAAAGGTAAACCCTAAACAATTGTATTACTGTACAGCCTTCTGCATTATCTAAACTGTAATGCACTCTGTCAGTGGTTTTTGACTCCAGAACATGAAGATACAGCTATTTTGATATGACCTTGCACGCTCCCTGAAAGATAAAGAATGCTGTAGATGTGGATGTCACTGTTCTGGAGGACGGCATTTCTCTTTGTAGCATCTAATCAAACAGTTTGCAGAGGATTTTGTGTTTTTCTCTCTTTTCCTCATATTGTTTACTCATGCATTTTGATCCCATTTTCTTTCTTATTCATCCTCCCATTGTGCCAGTGTTCTATCTTTAGGGTGTTGATGTTAGACTGATGCAACACTTTGCCGGCTGTGCTTTTTTTTCCCCCCTTAAACATGTCAGAGCACAGCCAAGTAATGGGGTACAATTAGAGAGGGTGAAATTGTTCTGTTGCAAGCATCATCACAGAAAAAAAAGCAACATCTTGAATTAGTTTCTTTTGGAGCTGTCCTAAAAATCACTTTCCTCTAATGACCTATTAGTGGGAAATGTCTTGAATTGATGACAACCATTTGCCCTTTCCATAACTTCTGCTTTGGAAGTCAGTCTCGGTTATAATACCCTCACTGGAGTTGCTGTAAAGGCTTACTTTTCCCCAGGTGTAACACAGAGACGCCTGGACCGGAGCGAGCTGCCTGTGGACCGCAGGCCATCTCCTGAGTCGTTGTTCCTGAGTTAGCAAGACGTCCCCCGGTGCCTCCCAGGTGTGGCTCCCTCAGCATAATTAAGGTGGGATCTGCCAGGGCTTCTGGGCCAGGGTCATTCATCAACTGGATCACCCGCAAGATTAATGTGCACTTGCTGCAGCGCTCCAATGGATTGCTGCCACTTGCTGAGATCATTAGCGTTGGCCTCCGTATGACTGCAGAGGGCTCCGCTCAGTGGATGGGGAGATTTGCAGCTTTGCATACTAAATGAATAGTCCATCATTGCCTAATTAAGGGATTATTGGAGACACTTGTGTCCAGTCCCCCGGACAGTAAACCATAACTGAAGGGCAAGCTAGATAGATTAGCTCCACCTGCTAAGTAGCAAAGTGCAAAGTAATGAAACTGCTGACAAAAGTAAGCTCAAAGGAGAACGAGGGGGGAGTGCGTCATTACAGAGCGTGTAAATCCCAGAGGGACCTAGATACACTCTTTAATAACTCCGTTTTTACATAGTCAGGAGTCGAGATTGCAGCATTTCACCACGCAAGCTAAGTTTAGCTAACGCTGATAAACATGTGCCGCCTCTTTAGAGAGACGGATGTTTGGATCGTTAGCTATCAACGCACAGACCATTATTAGCATGCTAAACAGATAAAAGTAAAATATTCACACTTTATTCATTTAAAGACATCCCAGACTGCATTAGCATCTGCATTTTTATTTATTTATTTATTGCATTTTGTGTTTTTATCCACCAGATGAATGTAAGTTCAACATTCTCTCTCTTTTTAGCTATTTTCTGGTGGTTTTCTCTATTATCTTCAAACAAGTTCTGCATCTCAAATTTGGTTGTAAATTTGGACTTTGAAAATTTGGAAAATGGTTGTCTTAACAGAACTTGTGTTAATGTGCCAAAACAATAATTATTATTACAATTAATTTGATCTCAATGCAATATTGTTGTGCTAACATTGACGGCCCTGATCTAGATATGTAGCCTGCTAAATGTTCACATCTTCACCAGCCATTTATTCACCTTTCTTCTTATGTACCTAATGTCTCTGATATCATACTGACAAATTTGTTTCCCTCATAACTTGTATTGGAAATAACTGCCTATGGCTTTACATTGAGGCAGTTAATGGGAGCCAAAAAATTCACCTATATTACCAAAGTGCAGCTTGAGAAAAACAAAAGATAAAAAAACAGCTATTAACTGCATTAATTTGTGACCAGTCCAGGGTGTACCACGACTTTCGCCCAATGTCAGCTGGGACTGGCTGTTCAGATAAGCCAACAAGGATAATGAATGAAGTAATATATTAATTTGGAAGTCCATTCATCCCTCATAGAAATACAACAAGATAGCATCACAAATTATCATTTTTCTGCAGCAACACACTTACAAAACCCAACACAAATTTGAATATGTGAAAATGACCAGAAAAGAAAGGAGCCTCCACTTGTTGTGTAAAAACCATTATACCGTTTCACACTGAGAGGAGAGGGGAGGGCTGAGCACGGCTTTCCTGGCTGTAAGCCTCCCTGTATATGAGGCTTGTTTTTCATTGACTGTGTCAGGAATCAAGAGGGCTAATCCCTCAGAGACTTCAGATGAAAGTTTCAAAAGAAATAATGAAAGGCATACTGCCTGAGGGTGCATATCGGGGTGAACGTACAGCAAGCTGGAGAGAACAGCAGCGGCGCACGACAAGCAGCAAAGGAAGAACATAACAGCTTTCCTTGCTGCCACCCCCACCAGTCTAACTATAAATCACATATTCTGTCTCCAAGATATAAACAAATACACAGCAGAGCACATCAGAAACTTGGCACAGCATGAATACTTATAAAACGTAACATTTTGCAGCTTGTACTTTAAAATATCTGAATGATCCGTAAAAATGACTAGAGACTTTAATAAAAGGGAACAAGAGGCCACAGTTTTTGTGTTTTTTTTTTCTTTTTTTCCTGCTGGCTTTGTATCAAAATGTCTTCCTCCACTATTAAAAAAATCTTCCAACATGAAGCATTTGCATATTTTTTTGACTAAGATATGTGTAATTACAAGGATGTGCTCTATATGATACAAAGCCATTGAATCTGATCTGGCAGCAGTGTTTGGAAAAGGTCCTCTCTGTGTG
>JAOWBC010000458.1:8593078-8609356 GCA_028566105.1 Hypoplectrus providencianus
TTTACGTCCTTATTTTGTTGTAGTTTTCACGATGTCTGCAGAAGTTTGCAGTGAGAGACGAAAAATAAATGGGTGGTATTGACAGTTTATTCTGTTGTTCAGCTCGCCGATCTTGTTGTCGTCTTGATTAAATCAGGTTAACAAATAAGTAAACAAGATATCTACCAAGCCAAAAAATAAGTGTTACAACATCACCATCACTGTATCGAGGTCTGAACGATTAAGTACTGAGCTGGCTGCCACGTAAAGGTAAATGTTTCCATGAGGACACTGTAACTGTAATAAAAAGTGACAAGCTTGTGCAGCTGCTTTGTCAGATGATAGACACGTCTGTAACGCGTCTCCGGCAAATGTTTGCACAATATTCCAGCAGTTGAATTTCAGACATCAAACAGTGTCATTACGGCTGCTGGCATCAAGGACACCTCTCGCTTGAAACAATTCCACACTCCTCCGCAGGCAAGTTGTTACTTCTCGGCAGGTGCCTGTTGCGACTGGAAGTGTATAAATCATAGAGCGGGAAGGCTGTCAGCCGTGATGACACTCCTCATAAACACTGCTGACCGCTGGCCATGGCATTGTACTTCTTCATCAGCTTTCCCCATCACAGATGAGTGCTGAGGGCGCCATCCGCATCCTCACTAGAGGCTGCATCCAAACTCCCCGGCTGACAGAAAACAGCTCTATACTCCGGAGTGCGAAGCTTTGAATTGTAGTGATGTTTCCTTGGCAAAATTAAGTGCCCACGGCGTTGATATAGAAAAACTAAATTATATTGCAACAAGTTTACATCACGCTGTAATGCGGCACAGGCTTTTATCAACATAGGCAAGCTGGGACACCATGATTGGATGTTTGGTTCACATTAATATTTCTCTCAAGGCTATTATATTAATGAATATGGAAGAAAAACACAGACCATTGTAGGTCTGCACAGTTAATGCAGGGTGATGATAATTCAGCAAGACAGCAGCAATTTGATTTAATGGTTTTCAGAGATGTTCTGCTGCACTCTGTGATGCACCGAAGGTTTACTCACATGCTTTGGGTGTGCATTTAGATTAAGTGCAGTAATATCGGCAACAGTAAAAACATTATTGAAAACAGCACCGGTTCTCAGGAGGGATTTTTTGAACACCTGTGTGATCACAAGCAGATGCTGCTTTGAGAGTGTGAGGTTAGCAGTGTCATCGTGTTGTTTCTACACAAGTTGTTTTTCATTTTCTTCCTCCTAATAAAAAGCTGCTGTTGGCCACACAGTCTGGGAGGTTTCACACTACTGAATGGGCGTTTTTGGCTTATATCATAAGTAGGTGCCTACTTCACCGTCTGGTAGGTCCAGTAGGTTGCAATCTAATAGGTGGCTGCTGTTTTGTTAGATTTCACTTTGAGTTTGGATGATATCACACGATTGAATGGCCATTTATCATATAATATATGGCCACACATATGGGAAAGTAGGCCTACTCCACTTTCTTAGTGGTCCATTGGGTTGTTATCAGCCTATTTAATAGTCTGTCACTCTCAGTTTTGTTTCAGGCGAAGGCACCAAAAACTGTCTTATTTTCATTAGGTTTAGGCTACAGAACATGTGTATGATCAAATTACATCCTCATAAGTCCAAGATGGTGTTGGACACACAGTCTGGAAAAAAAAAACCCAAACTATTGAACCATTTAGCAGCTGAAATCTTCCACTTGGTACGGGGAAGTAGGCCCACCATCTTGTAGGTCCAGTAGGTTGTTATCAGCTGATTGTTTTGCTAGATTTCACTTTCAGTTTTGTTTCAGGCTTCTGCTACAAAAATACATCTCTAGGGACACGGGAAAAGTTACTGTTTGGGCATTGTAAATATAATGCATGTAAATTCAAAAATTAAAGTCATTATGAGGACAAAGTAATAAATGGAATTGATATAGTTATGCTGGTTACGTAAACACACAATTCACTGAAATTATGTGATGTTACTTTTGTTTTCACACGGGACTCTAAGGCTGATCTCCTGGGTGGAAGTCCTAGGTTTGTTTGTAAGATAGCTTTATATTACTTGCGGCTAATGTTTAGCCATTCATGTCAATAACAGAGCCCCAAAATTCCTCCTGAATAACTGAAGAGATTGCTTGAAAACTTACTTTAAAGATAACAGGAGGAAGA
The DNA here is from genome assembly GCA_028566105.1 of Hypoplectrus providencianus. Lineage (NCBI taxonomy): Eukaryota > Metazoa > Chordata > Actinopteri > Perciformes > Serranidae > Hypoplectrus > Hypoplectrus providencianus. Next base: position 8,595,233 of record JAOWBC010000458.1, read on the forward strand.
AACCATCGTGATATTTATTTTTTAAGTGAGGGTTTGTTGTTTCAGTCTATTTACAGGACTTAAGAAGGGCTTTGCAAAATGTGTGCCCTTCAACTCTGTGGGGACAAATCCAAAAAGTCAAAACAGCATTTTGGCTTAGACTTAGCCCTTATTTGTCATTTAGAGTGGAGTATTTTGTTCAAGCTAGGATGTGGGACTTTTAAATATAACTAAATGTCTGTTATTCTCAAGCCTATGCCAAACAAGCTCACACACTGCTCATTAAGCCAATCACGAGCAGGGAACGCTTTGAGTATTTAGCTTAAATCCCTGCTGTGCTTTGTATACAGTGAGCTGTTAGTATGGCTCTATATACTCTTTTCCATAATAGCATCTGGGATGATATATTTATATTTAACATAGATATTTTACTGCTTTGTGTGCATCTGCTGCCTGTGGTATTTTAAGAAAAGTCCTCATGTGAACTTACTGTAAGGACAGAATAGATTTCTGTGCTGAGTGAGTAAAATATTTGAACAGATCCGCTTTTTTATTTTGGCCATAGGTGAGCAGTAAATCTGCTTTCTGATTGAAAGCTATATTCTGTGATACCAGGGCAATGACATTCATTATTTCCATGTTTCCCTTCCCGCACCAACAGTTTGATTTTGAGCATATACTTTAATAACTTTCCATAAAATAAATGAGATGTGGATTGTGTTAGCACTAGCTTCTTTTTCCTCAGGGTATCAGGGACAAAAATGCTTGTGATTAATAATTCATGTGATCTGTTTGATCCCCATCATCATAGAAATAGTTTCCTCCAGCTTAATACCCCCAGCCTAAAATTAAATAATTTTATAAATCAAATAGCTGCTGTCCCTGGAGGATGGTACACCTCTCCTCTAATGTCTCTATTGCTCTTCACTTTGATATGTTCTACATTTTTAAGACCATGTGTTGTTAGGTGGAGGAGGGAATATCGCTTCAGAGCTGGCTGAGCTGTTAACAGGAGCGCCCGTCTTGTGTTGGATGCACAGAAGGGAACTGACTGCCAAACGAACGCAGGCCTAACCAGGTTCCTGCACGACATTTATTCACTCTGGGGGAACATTTCATCCAGCGCACCTCAAGAACCCGGGACATGGTGGAGGGGTGAAGATGAAATGGGCTGTAGAATGAAAAGTAAAGTTTGGTTATAAGGTGTGAGCATCACATACCAGTTCGCTTTTATTTACAGATGCTGTTGTTCCTTTGTAATATTACATCTTTCTTCCATTTCTGTATCTGAGATTCTGCAGGAGAGTCAATTTCTTTAGCTTGCTGCTCACAAAGCTTGATTGGTTTATGTGAATCAATTCTGTAATCTTCATTTACGTTTGTATGTAAAGGCGGGACACACGTCTGATCCTGCAAGCTTAATGTCCATGTTTCTCAGCCCTAATGGAAAGACATTATGCTCAGACAGCGACAGAGGACTCGAACAAATAGGTGCATTTATAAAACAGTCTGAATAAGCTCTGCAGCCTATTGGTCATCAGGCAATAATTTAATGCACTAACTTATAAACAATAGAGGAAATCATGTGTCAGATTGGCCGATCTCATTTTTTTAAACAGCAAAGCGTGACGGTATTGATTGTTGCTGCATGTAGTTAATCACAGCACAGAGGAATTTAAAGTGCCTTGTAGAATGTGTGTAACACCAACACGTCCTATGTGCATCTTTATGGAAGTGTGAAGCTATTTGCTAATCAATGGTTATTAATGTTGTTGTGGGTGAATATTACGAAGCTCTTTAAGTTAAATGTCCCAATAAATCATGACTTTTTTATGGGTTTAATACCGCTCCGAAGTTGTTTTTATTTATCACAGTCAGTTGCAAATATCTTTCTGTTGTTTCTTTGTGTGATTGCTTGCTTGCTGATGAAGACACAATTTTTGTTAAAGTCTCCCAGGATAAATTCATGAAATTGGTTGTAGTTGTACTGCATTATAATTCTATTCATCTAACTTTCAGGGATCTCTTAAAGTTTATTTTGGAATATTCTGTTGGGCATTCACTCAAGCCACGTTCAAACTGTATAGGGACAAATATGTAGTGCCAACTATTTGTGATTTCCATTTCAAGATACTGTCTGGGTCTACTTTAAGGGGTCTACTTTGGGGCCAACATAAAAGCTGGGTTAACATTTAGAATAGATGAATACCTGAAATAGTACACAATATTCTGAATTCAATCAAATCTTTCATTTGGACACACATAATATTGCAAGTTGTGGGTTAAATCTCAAAAAGAGTCGAATATTATCATAATTACATTGTGAGTTTTAGAAATGATGGTTTAAAAAGCCGCATATCTGAGAGTTCAACATAATGAACAAGGTTTTCATGTTTTCTCAGTATTATCACTCACTGATATACAATCAAAGCAGCCTGAACTCTCTGATTAATGTCAAGACCTTTACAAATGAGAGAGAGTGGAATTATAAAACAGTTATAAGTACATTTTGTACAGGGCTTTTTACACATCCATCAGAGCTGCTCATCAGTGAGAACCTTGAACTCTGACTGACCTGATGCTTGTTCAGTAACAAACCACCTGCAGAGGTTGACCTCTTCGTTCGACCTGCATGGGAAAGGATTTTGTGTCATGTCCTGAAACTAATGATGATTTCTCCTTCGTGTGATTGATCATAGAGAGGTCCTACATGGTGAAATCAACGTATTCATCATAGGGGTTTATTTTGAGCAGCACAAAGACAGCGAAGGCTGTTTTGTTCTAAAGTTACTGATTTGCTGAAGGATATGTTATATTTGCATGATACACATTTGCTTTGTTGCTGAAAGGGGTGACTCAGTCTTTTAAAGAATCACGAGTCTATGATTTCCCTTTTCTTAATTTGTGTAAATGCGACTCTTATGCTGAAAAGTGGTGCGATTGAATGGCTTATCCCTCATAAAATGACTCAACCAACAGCCACCTACACATCCAATCGAGAGCAAACATAAGCCAGTGTCACTAATGGGGGAAAAATATCCCCTGATGTTGTAATCTAGGTCAACAGAAATGACTTCCAAGCGGTTGTTAGCCTGAATGAAGTTATCGTTCTGGTTTTAATGCCATAAGAAAACCACAGAGTAAGACAGTGTCGGTCTATTTCAGGCGAGATTAATACCACAGTCCCCTGAGCAGTCAAGCTGATTGAGGATTTTCTATACTTTACACTCAGGCATATATAATCTCCTATAGTATAATAAAGATTGCTGAGTTACACAGTAGGTACTGTATAAATAAGTCTGCAGATTTGCAGGAACTTCAAGGTATTTAAATAAGTACTTTTAGAGTTAAAATCCCATGTACTTGAAGGAGTCCTGTTCCACATACATTAGCAGGCAGGCAGTGATGTTGGTATTGCTATGGCTACAGTGTCAAACTGTGGAGGCACCTGATCCTCTGTGTATGGATTCTGCAGGGACTGGATGCAGTTGAGCAGCAGAGAGGAGCTGACATGCACCTTTATCACATGGCTTAAGGAGACTGAGGCTGAGGAGAAGACAGGGCTGGTGATGAATGGGCTGCAGGCCTTGCCTCCCGTCTTCCTTTGACAGAGCTGCTGTAATCTGTTACAGAGCCACCATTGCCTCTATTAACTTCTGACACATGCACACCTGCACACTCACTACCACTGACCTTCCACTCCTCCGCATTCATTCTGTCTCCGAGGCGAGGGAACGAGACGGAGCGAAGCTAAATATTTGAATGCGTTTACCGTGGGTGCTCTTTTCACGCCGTGCAGAATCAGATTTCTCTCTCAGACTAAATCGCTCCATTGTTCCGCCAGAGCTGTTTAAAATGCACTTCCACCGCAGAGCCATGTTTATTTGTACATTCCCCCAAACTTAAACAACATCTTTTCAGTAAATACGCTGATTAAACCGCGGGGTTGGAAACTTGATCATCCTGACACTGCAAGATACTCCTACAATCAAGGCTATACGCTGACTGGAAACTCAGGGGAGCCTCACATTGTTTTTTCTTGTTTTTTTCCTCAAGTTTTTGTTGTTGTGTTGATATCTTCATCAGTAAATTCATCACTGTACTGTTAAATCTAAGGTTAACCCAAAGAGTGACTGTAACAATATGTATTGAGAGAAATTAATATATTCAAAGCAACAGAATATAAACATATATTATGAAATTTTCAATAAAGTGCAGCCCATTGTGTATTTTCCCATTGTTAACTGAGTCTATTTTAGAGGTTTCAAAGAGAAAAAATAAACAATGACCCTAGCTGGCTCTGTTTTTTCCCCTCTGGATTCATAAAAAAGGCTTTACTTGTGCTTTCTTCTTCCCATTTGACTTCTATAATAAAAATAGACAAAACAAAGTCCTTGTTTCTTATATATTAGACAGGCATTGCTCTGAAACTCTCACACTGAGGCAAAAACGTACTCTCTTAGTGACTCATCTGTTCCTTAATCTAAAATCCATAAACTTTAGTGCCGCTATGTTTGTGTATATGAAAAACAAAAGAGATTAAACTACATCTTATGTCAGTAAAGCAATCAATATATTTGTTCAAATTAAATTGTTTTGTTGTAAAAGAAAAAAATATACAAGAGATAATATATTGGAGATTCAAAGTATGCAGCACTCACTGTCTATTTAGACTCTTTTAATCTTTTCTCTCCTGTTAGTAAGCCAGGCGTGTAGCTACCTTACAATAAGCGGAGGAGAGGATTAAAATCTGATAGCAGTCGACACTCAGTGGCCTTTAAGTACCTTATCTACAGTCTTAATGGGATTGAGAGCATATCCATTACTCATATAGAATTGCGAAAGGGTCAAGGAGACAACTATCTGAAAGATCTATGTAATGAATCTACAGAAACCACAAAATTATTTTTGCTGCGGTGCACTTTCAGTCAGAACTTCACCTTCAGTGTATTCACAGTGAAACACAAAGTAATATTGATTTAATATGAAGCCAGTTTAGGGTATATTTTATCCCTCTGTAGCGACTTTGAAAAGTAGCAGCAGATTTCTGAAAATAACAGTCCGTTACAGAGTAGTTAACACATCCAATATAATGCAGTGCGTATAGTATTATATTGACAGAACCTTTGATGGCATGTAATGAACAGGAATTATAAGACGGTGGCTGCGGTTGGTGGGTAGAAAATAGCAATGAAATTGTAATTTGGTAGCACAAAACAGGATTTGACGGTGAGGCTGCTGTAGAGAAAAGAAGTCACGCCTTTTAATTGCTGCATGAAATTATGACGGCATCGAGGTATTCAATAAATGGAGCCGTGATATTCTTCTCGTAATTACACCCCTGAAGTTTACAGGAACAGCTGATCTACTCGTCTACCGGGTCAACCTAATCCCAAAAGCCTACAGAGGAAGTCAATCACGGTGAGTAGGTGCAACAGCTGCAGGTTACTGAGGCTACTACCTGCATTTATTTACACACAGGAATAATTAACCTGAGTATGACGTGGGGTTGTTGAACTCATTCAGATTCAGACATCACTGAGACCAACTTCTCAGCGAGCTGACTCGCTGATAGAAATCTGCCACGAAATCTAATCTAAAATCTGCCTGGGAATATTGACACACACTTAGCCTCCACATTGGCCTTTCATTAAATTATAAAGTGTGGACTATTTAATAACAGTCACTCATTAGTTTGTGCATCCGGTTTAACATACAGCAATGGGCTGATTATTAAGCAATAGGCAGGCAAGTGGCAAAAACCTCACCAGCTTTCACTCATAGGCGCAAAACACACAGACTTTACAGGTTTTTATACTGAGGGTCAACATGCTACAACAGTCTGAATGTGCTGCAGCTTTAGAAAATGCTGCCGTTTCATGAAGTCTAAAAGAAAAGCCAAAATAAGTACAACAATAAATCTGTAATGAAGCTGCTCATATGGCCCCCAACCATCACCATGTTGGCACGGCCTGACTCCTTAACTCCAGGCTAATCCAGAAAAGGGGCAAAGAGGTGTGTGGTGGGTGAGCTCAGGTGGGCTGAATGAAGCTGCGAGCCACCTGTCAGGGCAAGTACCTGTCATTTAAAACGCCCATGCTCTTAATTATACATAACTTGAAGCCTTAATATAATTGAACATGTGAGTTACATAAAACATCCCCCCCTCAGAGTTATTGTGAAGGGGGAAATTAGCTAAAGAGAGCAAAAGCTATGTTTATTTCTGCATCATAACACTTGAGTCAACAAGGAGTGACTCACTTTTGCAGACAGCCTCATATAGCCGGTCAAAGCACAAGTTCTTCAACTTAGCGCCTCTTTAGAGCCCCGGAGAACTTCCATTGTGCTGACAGGACACACAGCATTTTCTGTTGCATTTGTTTTCACTGTTTGAGGATTTAAGACTTTCCATTGTTTCTGCATTTGAAGCATGTTGGCTGTTAATTTATTAGTTTTGGCCTTTCTGTAGCACATTTTAATTTTTATTTCGGGGGATTGTCCTTTTTGATCTGGGATCGTTCCCTGAGCTGCAGCACAATTCCTATACTTGTTTTGCACCGATCGCACATTAGCCTCTGCTGGCCACCATATTTGTTGCATATTTGTTGTTGTTTTGTGTCTCTTTAGTTCTTCTTAATCTCTCTGTGGTTTTGTGGCTTTTTTTGACTGTGGTTGTTAAGCCTCTTGTTTTTTGTTTTGTTTTGGTTTTGTCTTTTTGCACATTTTTGTCCCTCTGTGCAGCTGTTTGTCATCTATATATAGTTGTTTGGTCTCAGTGGTCATTCTACAGGAAGCATCTTCCTGGTTGGTACGTGTTTCTTTGAGTGACACTTTAAGGTCCTGGCCTGTGCCCTGCAGCTCCATCCAGTAATCCATCCATAAATATCACAGATCAATCTAGAAGCATAAAAATTCTGGTACAACTTTAATCTTCTTTTCATAGGTTTTACCAGCAATCACTTTGTTGAGTACAGCATTATCATAAGTGACGGAAGCGATGGCCACAGCCACGGTAATAAGACCCAAGTTGTAATAAACTAGAATTATCCCTTAAAAGCTTTTGTGGCATTACTCATGCTTTGTTCTCATGTACAGTATGCTGGGAATTGATTTTGAGCAATTCAACCACAGCATATTGATTCTACTATATTGTGCTGCCGGTGAACATGGAGAGAAAGCTCTTGTAAATCACTGTTGTAAATGAGGAAAACACGAGCAAAAATGACACACTTTTACTCCGTTGACAGAAATAGATAGATGAGGCACCAACACTCATTGTTTCTCTTGGGCACAGTAGATGCACACATAAAGATGACGGACATGTCCATCCCACAGTGTTTCGGCCACCAGCCACATGGAAACACTGATAAAGGCCCTGAAATCAATAGGCCACCCAGTGCTTTATGATCTTTGTGCAGCAGGAGTGCTTATGCAGCATCTGGCCTCCGACCCTCAAGTGAATTTCCAACACTTGCTTTCTGTTACTGTCTTTTATGTAGCCCACAAACCCTGAAGGCCTAACATCACTGGACGTCAGAGGTCACTGAATATCGCTCACTTTTTTTTTTTTTTTTTTTTTTTACTCAGCCAATTTTCGTGGAATCCAATCATGGCCGTACAGAAGCCAAGATCCGCCCCCTAAGGGAGCGGTGCTCAAGAACCCATAACAACCCGGCATCCTACAATGAAATGTAGCCTCAAACAACACTGCGTGCTTCCCTGGCTGTAGCAACAAAGGTGAGAGTTCATTTGTTTTCATGAGGTGTGTCCAGAGGAGGAGGAAGACAAATTGCAGCGCTGTGTGTGAGTCGCTATTTGGCTGAATGCCTCGTCCTACTGAAGCCTCCCCAGAGTGCCCTGCTGCTGGCGTCAGGTTCCACGACGGGGGAGGGCAGAGGGGGTATCAGCTCCTGCCCACACAATCAAAATATAACATGCAGCATGCCTTTCAGTGGCTGGCTCAAGTAACTTGGTAATCCAACACCCAATGTTGCACAGATCATTAAGGTCATGCTCTGATCTTCGAGACGCAACAAACAATTGGACCTGGCAGTGTGATTCAGCCATGTTTCATTGTGACAGATTTAGCTGTGCCGCATTTGACAGGATGGACAAACTTTGAGGCGAGACAGGATTGTAAATCTTCGTCCCTCGGATAAATCTTTCATGGCCCGTCTTCCCTTTTAAGAACGCGTCTTTGTATTTAGGTTGACCCCTCATTTGTGGCCGGCGTTGACTCTGCTGATTGGCTCCTCATTTCTTCCTCCCAAATACACACTTAATTGGCTTTGCCTCGCACTGCGGCCGCGCTGTGATTTACTGCATGCGGTTAGATGTTTTATGGAAGTGTCCTTATACAGCACATTAATGCGTGAATGGATATGTCATGTGAAACCACATAGGAGTGTCTGCAGGATAAGAGCATGATGCAATATTCTTCATGCTTTGTGTTCTCTTCAAGCAGCAGCAAGTGTGTTTTTTTTTTCCCTCTTGTCAGATGAAGGCCTAGACTTTTATGGAAATGAGGAAGCCAGCCACAGGGTGTACATGTTGAATGAGGCACTAGATAGAGTCAATCTATATTGGCTGTTCATCATCTTTTTTTTTTTTTTTTTTTTTTTTTTTTTTTTTGCCCTGTTTTAAGTTCCAATTTGAACTTTCTTCAGCTCTGCCTTTCATCTCTCTTGGAGTTGCTGCAATTTACACTTTGTCTTTCAATTCATTCCTGTCTGATGTAGTGCTTGGTTATCAGTTCACCTCATGCCTTTCCTCAGTCAGACTTCTAAAAGGTTGTGGGATGAATCACACAGGGCAGTCACTTCAGTGAATATGAGGCAAACCCTCTTTTTTTTCTCTCTCTCTCACTCGCCAAAACACCCCCCTCTTTATTTAATGTCTGCACACACATTCCATTTCATCTCAGACAAGAAGCAAGGGAGAATTTTCCTGCTGTTGACATCATAAATCTGAACTAGATTAAAAGTACTACTACACTGTTGGGGAACCTCTATGTTCTCATCTGTCACCTGTGGAGGAGTTAACGTTGGAAGGGAAAGAAAAGCAGGACGCGGCTCAGGTGCGTATGCCTGTTCAGCTACTGCCATCTGCAGTCGGTTACGGTCACAGCCGGCTCTCTGCTTCTCCCTGTCGCTATTCAATTACAGCTCCAGGAAATGTGCAGTGGCTCAGTGATCAGCTTTTATTGTATGCAGAACCAACAAGCATGAAATATAGAACAGAGTAATTACAGCCCAAACTAAGCAGACCTCAGGCATAGTCTGCAGAGAAATACCTTATAGCTACAACAAACATTTAGCAGCCGTGACTTTGTCTGGAGGAGGTCGCTGAAAAAACAAACAGCCCTTATTATGTCTATTTACTGTGTCAGGCCAGTGCAATTTGTTAGTGTGAACAGAATGAGGAGAGACGTGACCTGTAATGGTATAAGAAGGGCAGCTCATTTGGCTTTGACTTTGCTGCCTCACACCTGCTAAAACCCATGAACAAAAGCCGAGCAGCGGAGACTGAAGATGTTTATTCAGGGGGAAAAATTCAAAAACTAGTATGGCAAATGACACCAGCACATCCTTTGCTTTTCCCCCCTTTTTTTTTCAAGAGTCGCAAGGAATGTCTCTTTTCACAAATCAGGATCTAAAGGAGAAGACAATATAAATTTTCAATTTATATTCTGTCTATCACAGAAATGGGACCACAGTGGCAATGCTGTGAGGACACATGAATCAGAATATCTGGCTGCATAAAACTAGAAGTGTCTAAAAATATTCATTGTATTTGTCAGCGAGCGTGTCTCCCTTTAAATGGAACGCTATCTCGCTAACTAATGAGCACAATCTCTTCTCATTGCCAAATCTCCCACTTAAAACGCCAACTATTTAGTGACCTTGATGCCTCAGCTTGATGTTGTTAATACAATAGTAAAACCTTTAGCCTTGTTGCACTTAGAATATGAATGAGTTCAGGCAATAAAGAGGGCACTTGCTTTTTTGGGGTTGGATTACCGGTCATTAAAATATTTAATATTTGTGTGCCTTTGAGTATCACTTAAATCGGTGGATAACCTCCCCTGCTGTACAGTATGTAAGCCGGTGTGGATTTAGTCTTTGTATGTGTACGCGTCAGCATGACCACAATCCTGTTTAATCTGTAGTGCAGCCCGCTGTCTGACTCCAGCGTGGCATTTCTGGCACCTCTTTTTGTTGGGATTTAAACCCTCTCGCCTGGATGTGCTTCCCCTTATCCTCCAATCCCAGACTGCACACACAGCTTACCGACCTCTGACCTTCCATACATGCTGTACATGCGCTTTCTGACATCTCTCACATTTTACACTTGTTTAAATCTGAAATAAAAATGCCACTTGTATCTGCAAGGTGAACGGTCAGATGTGACTGCTGGATTGCAAAGATAAGATCTATGTTATTCATTGGTTGTGGAGACCTGTCAACACTGGAATACATATTTCTGGCATCTGCACGACTTGATAGGGAGAGGAGGCGAAGGGGAATAAATAAAGGAAAAGGGGGAAAATAAGATGAATTGTGAGGGGTGTCTTTTTCTTCCCGTCTTGCCTGAAACAAAGATTAACCTCAAATATTCCCCGGCTAAAACGCTACACCTTTGTACCACAAATTTCTACACATACCGTATAATTTATGTAGCACATCAGAGAACCAAAAATACTGATTACACAGTATTTGTGCGGAAAGGCACCGGTTTGAACTTTGCTCCTTGCCAGGTTTTTCAGGCGTCCAGATATAATCAAATTCCCCGACTCATGCCAGCCCCTACAGATTGAATGAACAAGCACCTGCTGTGCCAGTCTGGGAAGGGGACAGAGCTGGCAGCTTGTAGATTAAATAAAGCTGTCTAGTCGCTGCCAAGGTAATGGCTTCTCAAACCGGAGTTAAATGTAATACTGATTCCGTGTCAGTGTTGCTTTGTTGGATAACTCTGTCTGGGGTGTTGAAGGAAGAGACCGTTGTGCATGTTGCATGTCGAGCTCCAGCTGCGATCGCCTCCGTTCTGCGTCCACGGGGGCCCCAGAAGTGATTCTTTACTGTCAGTGTTGAACCCTGCAACAGCAGAAAAGGTGGAAGGCATAACCCAATGAACTGTAAGAAACAAAAAATAGATTTTTAATAATTTAATAAAGCATGTTTTAGCATTATTGCACACTGCTTAAAATCATATCATGTTTTGTTTATTCATATGTAATGCAGCTTTTTAAATCTATAATGGGATTCTTATATTTGTATCATATTGATAAATGACTTTCTGAGACCTCTGTATCATACATAGTCATATGTCTTATGTGAACAGCTGGTTATAGTAAATTAGCTGCATTAGTGTAATAATTTAACACAGATTTCAAGTTATAGAACAGTTGCATTGAGTGAGTTAAATAGTATAGTGATAGTATAAAAATTCTATAATACAATATGTAGTAACATGCTGGAGTGTAATACACTGCAACGAAAAAATTAATACATGTTAAAATAAATAATGAATGAATGGGCCACCATGAACATGCAACATTATTTATATTATGCATTTTGAAACAATTTTAATAATAATTTAATGTTCTATTTTAATGTGTCAGACAATTTAGCACTGTTCAGTTCCAGCCTGATTATAACATAAAATACAAATTTAGACAGAAGAAGAAGAAGAAAGCAGTCAGAGGGGAGGTTTGTTTATATTTAGACCTGGGCTTTGTAGGGATTATGTCTTTGGCATTTTGTTATAAATACAGTAACACCTCTTCTCCAGTCTCCTGTCTTGATGGGTTGCACAGGTTTTGTCTTTGGAAAACGCTGGGGAACAACCCACTACATCCCACGCACCCCCTCTAAAAACAGCACTCACCCTTATTTCCAGGATTTAGCATGGATTTAGTCTCCTTGTGTTTGGTCTGTTCCAGTGCGATGGCAATTGGGCCGGGAACATCTGTTTTTTGTCACAGCTTCCATGAAAACATCAAACACTATATGCATATTTATGTATTTACAGCTGCAGTGGGTTCTATTAATGCATTCATGTATGAATACTGTGATATGATAGAACTATTTTAATCTGACAGCGACGGCTCTGTCACATTGAAATAGCAATTGGCTTCATATGTACTTTATACATCTACATATATACTTACTGTGCATGGGCGGACTATGTTGTATTGCTACTATGTACTCAATAAAATGTTTTACTTTTTTTTTTTCTTTCCATGAAATGATTGAGATAATGAGATTTATTTTTGACAGTTATGGTAATGAGGTGTATATTCTCTCAAAACATGTGGTCAGTCGGTCAATTCTGTGCTGGTGGCAAGTTTAATCATTTTAATCATTATTATTATTATTATTATTTTAATCTAACCTACATTGTTTACATACCTTATGTTTGCTCATGGTTTGTGAATTTCTTTTTCTTTTTTTTGTTTTTTATGACTTTTTTCACTCACAGGTTTTATGTTTTTTTTCATGTTTTTTGCAGTTCTGAATAATACAAACCTCCTTTTGTGAAACCAAACTATGTGCTGCTTTTGAGCATTCTATAAATATGCAATCTTGTCAAATGTTAACAGTGGGATGAACACAATGAACCATATGTGGCAGGAGAAGTGAAATAAGTGGAGAGCAGAGCAGGTCTGTGATGGATGATGAAACCTGTGAAAAGCATTGAGTGATGATGTCAACATTTACTCAGTCTTCCACACACAGTCACGTACCTTCATGTATTCTGGACCACATCTTTATGAGGCCAGTCACTCTGTCAAAACGCAACCATTTTCTTTTTTCTTAAATCAATTTCGGTTGAGATAATGCAATTTCTTATTTCATGAGCATACCTCGGTGGTTGCCATGACAAAGAATCAATCCTAAACTGTAACAAATGGCTTCAATTCATAGAGGGAAATGGTTCCCATTTGTCCCCAGCTGGTCAATACACATTTGAGGTCCAGTTGAGAGCTCTTTAATGAATGTGTGCTGGCTTGTTTACCCTGGGAGACAGAGACATAATTTCTGACTGCATGTCTCTGGCCACATTTTGCCGGAGCTTCATGCCATGATTGCTGCAAAGCCGGTTTTCTACAAAATGTTCTGGGCCGATCGGGCCTTTCTCTTTGGCACGCTGTATCGCATTCACCACCAGGGTAAAGGATGGAGATAATCACTGCAGCTTTGTATGCTTTACTCGCCTCCCCGTTTTTAAAGGGCAGTGCTTAAGGATGCCTCAGTGTGAGGACATGCAAGCAATATACTGAAAATAGATGGGACGCCATAGAGCCTGACCTATACTGTACGTTTCTCTTGTTGTGATAAAAGGACATAACGCTCTCTTTGCATATAGACCAGTTTAGTGCTGTGAGGGAGTTCAAGGGCAGGGGCAAATTCATAATCAATAACTGCTAAAGATCCTAATTTAGCACATTATTCATGTTGACTACTTTGCTCCGTGGTTATTGATCGATGGACAATGTCGCTGAGATGACAAAGACAAAGGTGAAGAAGAAGTATTATTAAACAAGGTGACAGGACTACTGCTGCTGAACAGAGTCCACACAAAATATAAAACATCTTTATGTAACAAAGTGCACATAGCTCATTTTACACTACGCCTTTTGTTCATATTTCCCTTTATTTATTCACATAGACTCTTGGCAGGGACGTCTCAGTTAATATTATCGATCGATGATGTCGGGGGGTTGGTCATCTTGGCCTCCACAGTACGGTTGTCAATAAGCATCTATTTACAGCGGCATCCAACAAATGGGGAAGGAATTCAATTTACCAGCATTCGTTCAAAACTATTTTGTTCTATGGTCTCGCTGACATCCACCATCAAGCAAAACCAATGTGGTGGAACCCACAGACAGGCTGCAGGCTGACAGTGAATGCTCCCCCCATTACTGCGGGAACAGATCAATCCACAGCCACTATGCAGGGAGTGCACAAAATTGACTATAAATATGTATGTTTTCATGAAACTATACTGCCTGGTGGACATTTGTTTAGGCATGTATGTCCAACACAATACATGGTAAACAGACACCAAACTCAGACTAAATGTGTCCCTGGAAACATGCCTCTCCTGAGAAATCCGTGCAAGGCAGAGGGTAGAAAAAGC
>JAOWBC010000458.1:8612997-8637254 GCA_028566105.1 Hypoplectrus providencianus
ACACACACACAAGAAATTACGTCATGTCGGTTTTGACATAAAATAGTGAATATATGTTCCTGAAATACAGTTCCTCCTATTTATTCTGTCATTATAAGAGGATGAGACCCATTTATGCTGTTGTTCATTTTATTCGACCTGGAGAAATTCAGACTTTGCCCACCAAGGGGCTCCCTTCTCAAACTCTATGTGAGTATGCAAAGCAGGTGCAGCAGAGTGTGCTGCATGTTCACACCAAAACTATCATCATGGCTGCTACAACAGATAAGTTCAGTAAAACTACATCCAACAGGAAAGTTATGCTGCACTGAATATCGCTGCCAAAAATTACTGATTCATTACATCAAGAGAGATATCGTGCAAATCTAGGAGTGTATGTTGTGCGTTTTCTCAAATCTGACACAATGTTAGTATGATGTTTTATTATTTATGTGGTTCCTGAGTAACCAGATTGTGTGTGTTATAGGGGCTGTTGTTAAAATGAAATAGCAGTTATTTATGTAAACAGTAGGTTTATTTCTAAGGGATTCTATCAAATTAACTGTATAAAAAATCCAAAATAAGGGTTAGTACTTTCTGCTATTTTTTATTTAACACCATCAAATCTAGCAAAGATGAAAATGAATGACAACCACAGCTGTAATTCCACGGTGCAACGCATGCTGCTCTTCAAGTCATTATTAAGTATAAACCCTAAATCTCATGCAAAATCACACAAGATAATATTTCATGTGTTTGTGATGAAATCCAATTGTAATAACAGCCAACACAAGATGATTTTTTTAAATATTTTTTTTGCATGAGACCCACGTCCACCACTGACCTTTCTTGATTGAGTGTAATAGCATACAGAGCAAATGCAAAAAGGTCAGTGGTAGAGACAGCTTTAATATTATAATTGGCACTTTTTCCAGGGAGACAGCTCAGTTGCAAGAAGCTACATGTGCTTGCTCCAGAAAAACCAGATTACATATTCAGGACATGGTGTTTGCAGGCCTGTCATATCCATGCATGATGGACTACCTGGTTAATCACACAGACACAATGCTGTGATGTGACTAACACAATGAGCTATTGCAGTGCCGCTGTTGTGAAACTTGTTTTGCGTCCGTTAGCATTCGGAGAGGTGCCTTTGTGTCTTTGCCAAGTCTGCTTTTTATTCCGTATAATAGTCAAGGGTAGCGTGTTTTCAGCTGAAACGGGATTTCACTTCAGGTTGAATATGCAACAGGGGAAGCAGACCAAAAACATTAAATTGCCATGCTTAGCCCGACATTTAGAGGCAGCTCCAGCATGTAGCCTCTGTCATCTTCCAGAATAATCATCGCCCGTGCTCCTCTGCTCCATATGAGCTAATCAGCAGAGAAAAATGTTGTGTTCTGTGACTCTGTTAAGCACCTTCAAGTATTCTCTGACTGCCCTCTCCTTGTGCCATAATGATGAGCAAGCTGTCTGCCAAATTTAATCACTGTTATTCAGGCAGGTTAGCTTTGTACGTGGGCTACATTGTTAAAGGCCAAATCTGAAAATATAGAGTGAAGCACACAGCGGAAACATCTTTGTGCAGCTTGTGCTGGCTTTGTTTACATTGTTATTGACTGGATCAAACAGTGTCACACTGGAGCCTCTGAGGTTTTTGTTGTTGTTTTTTTTTTTTATTGAAGGACAGAAAGTTCTGCACGAATGCCAGACTGCTGGAAACGGTTTTGTAATGTTTGAAAGAGTGAACAGAGTATAAAGAGAGATTCTTGAAGGACGTGGCGTATACTATAGTATGTTCACACTCATTGTAGTTTACCTGCAGCACTCATCACAGTTTATGCTACTACAGTACCCTATACTACAGATACAAATCTTCTATGTGGGTTTGCATTTTTCCTTTGTGTCTGTATGGGGTCTCCTGATCCTCTAGCTTCCTTCCAGAGTCCAAAGTCTTGAGTGTATAACCCTATCTCATAATGCTGTGTGGGACCAGCTTAACCTCCCCTGCAGCCCCAGTTCAGATGAGCAGTTAAGAAATAAATGTGGAAGTTTTAGGCTTGTGACCCTCTTTGAACGGAGCAGTACAAAATCACTCCCAAACTTTTTTTTTTTTTTTGCTCAACTTTATCATTTTTACAACCATGCCCTCTATTCACCATGTTTTAACTACTGAGTTAGCATAAATAATGGACCAATCTCTAAAAGCTGAAATAACTAGTAGAAATGTATAAATAAATGGTTAAAATTTACTTCAGGTAGCTTATAGTCTGGAAATAGTACAATTGCAGACCAACCTAAAAATTGACAATTCACCTGGCTAAAAGAAAAAGACAAAAAATGGTTATAATACTCTGAATCAAATTGGAAATGGATGAAGGAGTGCATCTGGCAGGGATGCGTGGGTACCTCAGACCAGAGCGGTTGGGCACAACTGGACCAAATTGTATATACACAATATGAGTCACATGTTTGGACACAAATTGAATTATGTGGGAAACAAAAAACTTTAAAACTGAACCAGAAAATATTTGATATTTTAGATTCTTCAAAGTAGCCATCTTTTGTTTTGATGGTCCTAAACACTGAGAATAAATTCAACAAAGTGTCATAGTAGGAGCACATGTTTAGCCCACTGAAGCCATTCCAGGTAACTGCCTCTTAAAGACTGCACACTATCAATTGTTTGGGTGCTATTTGTCATTATTAAAGTGTAATACCACTATGTAAAAATGCTTTGTTTTTATTTTTTAGTGTTTTGTGTCAACAAGCAGGCTTGTCTGTGACAGTTTGCTCCTGAATGTAGCTACATTAGAACAATAGCAACAGTAGGTGGAGTAATTATTTTTCACAGAAGCTTAATAATAGCTTTAGCTCAATGGCTTATTTGTTCTGGGTTATGTAAATACAGTGCATTCTAATGAATGTAATTGGAAAAACAGGAAGACACAATTAGGGAAACCTCACACAGAGCAGTTGTGTGCTTTGCTTAATAAAAAGGTCACATTCATAGAATGCAAACATGATGCAGATTAATCAAAGGGGAAGTGTCTGCAATTTTTCATTGTGACCCAAATTCAAACATACTGTACTCTTTGGAGAAAATAAGGAAATGAAAAGCTATTTATTGTTGCAATAACTGTTGCACTTGTGATGCAGACCACAGCGTCATGCAGCACGCTTTGGACAAATGGCATCATGACACCATGTGATAGATCGGATTCAGCGTGCGGATGATTTCTTAATGATTGATGGGTGTGTCAGAGCGCTCTGCAGCGACTTCCCATCATCAGTGCTGCCATTGTTCTGCAGAAGTCTTCAGACAGGAAGTGGGATATCCATCTTGTCAAGTCATTTTTGTGTGTTATTGAGTTCTTATTTTCCATCATCAGTACAATGAGTTTGAACTTGTTTCCAATACAAATTAAATCATTTGCGCCTGTGTCATTTTACATGATTGTTGTGCAGCAGTGTGTACTCGTTTCAAAAAAGATGCTTGATGATTTTTTCCTGAAAATAGCTTGTAATATATCAGAACAATCCTCACCTGAGGTCGGGAAGGATGGACGATTGAAACACATGCAAGATTTGTGAAAACAAAAGTCAACATTGAGTGACTTTTACCATTGGATCTAAGTACACCATGAACATAAATATTTCATATACATATTTTAACCTAACCTTATTTTTCTAAACCCGTACCCACTTGTTTTGGATCCTAAAGAGGAAAGAGGGTAGATTACCTAGCAAGATACCTTGTCTTTGACTTAGTTTGCCCACAGCATTTTCATTATGAGATGACAGGACTTGACATTATGCAACGATGGAGTCTTCTACAGTGTTCATGAAGCACAGCAGATTATGTTACGGCTGAACAATGGTGAACAATATATCAAACATTATAGGATAAATATATAGGAGGGAGAAGGAAATATTATATTCTAACGCCATCATTATCAAACATATCTCAAATCCTCCCATGCAAATGAACACTAAAGCGGAGAGACTCAGATAGGACTGCTGATCAGTCTGTGGGAATGATCGATGTCTAAAAGTCTCCATACACTGATTTATTCCACCAACGGAGTCAGGACCAACACTGTATGTGACAAATACATGTCTGCGTGCACCTGTGAACCCCCCCATGCTTTCATGATTATAGCATTTAATGGCCCCTTCTCAGTAACACATTGACATTGTCCACCCGAGATCCTCTCCAAGATGGCTTGATTTACCAAACCCCTCGAAAGGGAAAAAAAATCTCATTGAGGAGACGGATTGCTGAGAGGGCTCTCCAGCAGGCCTATAAATCATTCTTTAATCAGAGCGCACTGAGAGTGAGGTTACACACTCAGACCCCACATTAGCACCGCTGACTCTCAGCTGTCTATGGTTCTGCTCCTGCACTCTGCCTTCCAAACTCCGTCTTTGCGCCTTTGCCCTCCATCTTCCCTCGTCCTCTGCTCCCCGCAATACAAAGCAGCGTGTTATTTACCTGAGAGAAGTGCTGCTGGGTAGAATTAAAGATTTGGGGCATTTAAAAAGCAGCAACTGTCTGATTGCTGTAATTTCAGGATACAGTTGGATACACAACTGAGCAGAAACAGCAATTGCATGATGCGACAACATCTGAAAAATGGCAATGGAAGCAGATATTTAAAAAAAATCTCAAAAGAAATTTTACATATACAAATAATTAGGAAGTGAAGTAGTGTAAAATTATTTAAGATGAATAGGATTTTTTTTTTTCAGTGATGGCACTTTTTCTTGCGTCGTTCTGGATTTTTTCGCAGATTTTTTGGCATGAGTCATTGGCCAAGGTTAATGCCTCTGCGGACGTCTATAACCCCAATGACAAGCTTTGTTTGCTGAAACCAGCCTGTTTAAATATGAAACACATACTGTTTGGCCTCCCTAAAGTCAAGGACAGTCAGACAGTTAATATTTGTGAGCATGAACAACTTTTTATAAAAAGAAGATAGAGGTCCCAGAGAGCAGCCTCAGATGGAAGATAGAAGTTTTACGAACAGCACAGAATGTGGAAGGATCGCATGGGAACTGAATTCTGCTCCAAATGTGGAAAATAATAAACGGATTGATAGTGAAAAACACCAAAAAAGGCAAGGTAATACAATTCCCTCATTAGCTTCCTCTTTAGTGCGTTATTACAATAAACAATTTATCTGTTCTCACAAACGCACTCACTGATAGACGACTGCTGTTGTTCAGCACATGTGATCCTTTGTTTATCCTGCTTGAAAAGTGATGTGTCACAATGATACCTTCAATCACATGGAAAACTGGCGTCATGGAAGATAGATAGCAGGCTGTTTAAAAAACAAAAACAAAAGAAATCACACAAAGCTTTGAAAATGTGCATTTACCTGCCACTCAGATGTTACAGATACACTGACAGTTGAGAATTCCCCTTTGGCGAACAATAAAAGCATAAAAAATGCATTAAATGAATCAGAAAAAAGGCATTTTGTTATCAGTTATGCATTTGTTATTCGATCTGTGTCTATATACCCAGGGGAAGTTAAATAGAAACCACGAAGCAGTGGAAAAAATAAATAGTTGGATTATTATTTGAAGATTTTAAATAATTTTTTTCCCTTCGTGCCGTTTAGATCAACCCTTGTCATTTAATCGTATTCAATTTATGCAAATAGGATGAAAACATAATCATTATCTGTCTGAAGGCTGTTTTGGAGGAAAAGTGAAATAAAAGCGTCCTCATTAGGCGTGCTGTGTATCCACGCTCACTCACAGCTTGGTCACAGATGAAGAAGTGCAGCCAGTCGTCATTGGATTTAAGTTCTTTCAACTCACTTCAAAAGCAGTCTTACACTGATAGTGAGGCAAAAATTCAAGCTTCAGTATGGGGACATCACAGCCTGCACTCTCTGGAAGTGTCAGCTTCATCATCCAGAGCCTCTTAGTTGTCATCTTCTTCAAACAGGGTGTGTTCAGGTTGACTAAGATAGGGACTAGAGAACTTTATTTCGGTGTGTGTATTAGGACATCAAGTGTGCTCCATTTCAGGGTCGTGTGTAGAACTTCATTCGCATTCGCTTCACTTTCCCTTTTAGGAGACAACAACTGCATGTAATTCATTGCATATTCCCATAGAGTGATGAGTAGAATATACATTGCAGGTCGTGCCGAGCTGCGTGCTCCGAAACCGACGGTGCTGTAATTTAAATCGTATGCAGATGTTGTAAACTAAGCTCAACACTTAAGGTGAATGACATGCTGTAACCTTGTGTTGAGCAGAGTGTTGTATGTTGTTTTTAGTGGTAGATCCTTGGGAGACATGATGGACAAATTTTTTTTGGAACAAGCAGCATTACTTCTTGTTTGGGAGAATGCTGGCTTCAGGCTAGATTGTAATGATTTTGGTGACTGTACAAAACTGAAATGGAAGTTGGAAGGCATGGCAGTGAGAGTTTATTTCAGGATCATTACAAGAGAGAAAAATAAAAGAAAAATCACCTTTTTAAAGTTAATGTTTTATGTTGTAGATGTTTTCAAATCTTTGCTGGTTATTTCACATTCAGTGCTTACAGATCAACAATATAATAACCTTTGAGTTGTGTTTCTGGCCATGTCATCTATGTCTGATATTCACTCTTTTAGCTCCATTTTTGGTCTCCTCCAACTCCTGAGGGAAATGATTGACTCTTTAGCTCCTAAATACTCCACTACAGTATGATTACCAGCTGTTTACCTACCATGTCTGTGTGCTGTGTGATGCAGAGCAGGAAGTGTACAGTAGGTTTTAGAGCTTTATCTCCGAAAACTGCTGCCAACTGCCAAAAAACAACACTGAAAATACGGTCACTCTGTAGGTTCATCTAGCAGCCACTTACACATCATCAGTCATTGTATTTTGTTGTATCATAAGATGTATTTTTATAATGCCACTTTAAAGGCACACTATGCAAGAAGTGTAATAGTGTTGTAAATGTTTATAAAAGCAACACTCACCCATACCCTGCAGCTCACTGAAACTTAAAGTAAACTCAGAAAAGCATTGTTCGCCTGTCATTTCATCCCACTGTTTTTGTTTCTTTGCCTCTTTTTTTTAAGCTTGATGTCAAAAAAGTGACCCCAAGAAAAATCCCCAAAACAGAAAAATGAAAAGGAATCATACAGTACAGGCAAAAGTCAAGACACATGCAAACATGCTTCTAGTGGGTCATAAGGGATGATTAAGGATTACTTTTGTAGGAGTCTATACATTTTCTATTATTCTGCATAGAAGGATCATCAGTGTGTTCACCATTACCTAAAGAACTGCCCTTTGTACCATGCTGTCTGTTATATGAGTGCAAACTTTATTTAACCGGCTCCACAGGATGTACGGTAATACCAATCACCTCTGTCTGCCACATAAATATCCTCAAGTTATCCTCAGTGTGCTGAAGTGCACAGCCTGAGCACTGCTCTCATATCTCCTTTCTGGAGAAGGTCCCTGCAGGCCCTGACTAAGTTGGCAGCATTGTTGATTATATAGCTCGCAACCTTGCTATTCGTCCCCAGTTTACGCTGTGTTTATGAAAACAAACTGGCTGTATAGCTTTGAGGTGAGGGATTTAGCCATCTCCCCTTCCTCTGATATCCTTGAAAGGGAATGTCAGTGCTGACACTATGTTACAGCCATGTCTGCTTGGCCAAGATACAGTTTTTAGCTTAGTTATAGCTTTATCGCTAACAACAATGACAAACAATTGAATGGGCGTCTCCTTTACAATTCATACAAACATAATAATTGCAAAAATATACAGAATTATTAATGTTTTTTTGCATTATTTCTTCATCTTAAGGACTTCTGTTTAATTACTTTTTCAGTGAATTAGTGTATCTAGCATTTTCCATGCTAAATAGACATCAAAATGAATTATCTGTTATGTGCCACTATTATAACAGCTAAACAATAGTTCAAAAATGACAATTCAATATCTACACTTTTGAAAATAATTGTATCACTCATGCTTGTCTCTCCAGCTGCTGTCTGAGCTTTAAGAGATTATAGGTCCTGGCACTTGTGTCACTCCAGCAGCATCCTGAGAAGGAGCAGCCGCCTGCATCACAACTCTTGTTTGCAAAGCTTTCTTTGTTTTGCAAAACCCAGAGGTGTACACTCAAAAAAAGAGCAGAAATCAAATATGCATCTCATTCAATTCATAATTAAATCTACTGTACAACATTTGCGTATGTTAAATAATGCATTCACATCACTGGTGTGCCCTACATCAGCTAACAAGTAGCAAATGGGGGAAGAGTATGCTCACAACAAAACGACATCATCAGAAACAAAAGACATTTAAATAAAAATTAGCTTCACATTAAGCTTTAATCAAAAGAAGACTGAAACTGAGTATTTATGTGTCTGCTGTTTATTTTGCAGACATTCTCACAATGTTGCAGCTGCATTTCTTTTGTAATTAGGATTTTGTCAGTTTAATTCAAACAGTGTCTAAAGTGTTAAAATAAGGAATGATATTGCTTTGTTTAATAGCAGCTCATTTAGCTGACAATCAAAATGTGTGTTTTTGTTTTCCATTATATGATAGAGCACTACATTTTAGTTTTTTTTATAATAATTGATGAAAAACAAAAAACAAATTTGGACTTATTTTTTCATTAGGCACTTTTTCGGTTTCTGCTTTGCTCATGGTCATGGGCATAAACACAACGGAGCCAGTACTGCACTTTCAAGAACAAATGCACAAAGTGGAAATAAATGTGACACTTCTGATATTGTGGTCCAGGAACAGCTTTCCCAGAGCCAAATTGTAGCACTTTACAGTTCTGTCTACCATGCAAAAAGTATGACAAATCACCAAAAGAGCCCCCATCTGTTTTTGCAGTTTTAGCATCCCTAAACCTTGTTCTTTGAATTCTGAATCCCCACCCCGGTGACACTGGTGCAGGGAGAGGTGATGAATGATTGAAGCCCCCAACCTCGCTACCCCCTCCTTGTTTTTTTCCCTCAGTCTTCTATATGTTTGCAACACTATCTCGTCTGACAGACACCGGCTGTGTGTGGAGTTCCCCCTCAGGAGTGCAGGAGTGGTATGGATACAGAGTCAGACCTGTGTGAAAAGACAAACCATGCAGAAAATTGAACACCTCCATCAGTATTTGCAACAATCAATTTGTTTAAATGAAATATTTATGCACCAATCCTAAAGCAGATAAAGTTGTGGAGGATTGTGTGTGTGGAATCGAGGCGCCGTATCTTACCGAGCTCTGATAAGACATACAGGGCTCTGCTAGGGAACATGGTGAACATAGTGTGATCCCAATGATAGCAAAAAAAGCAGCAAAAGCACGACCATACAATTAAATTATTCCAATGTCTGTGTAAGAACACACAGATTGCTGCCACTGCGTGTTTCCATGGCCACTGCCAAGCACCTTTCCTTTTAAATCCTCTCCCAAATCTCGATAAGAACATTAATTGAGACCAGATTCCTGGAGGATAAAGGCGGCGAGTCTGCATGGATGACAGTAAATGAGATCTGAATATGTAGTGGGGGACCAAGACGGATTTAAATATGAATTATGAATACGGCAGAAATTCAGAGTGCTCTAAAAATTCTCCCTCACGTTTCAATAATAGATATGGTTTAGTGCTCTGCCGATCCATATGGGATCCACGTTTATACACTGGTGTTTGTGAGTGTAATGCTGAATAAGCCCTTGTTCATGAGATGGATGAAATTTCCAATATTGTTTTGGCTTTTGCAGTTTAGTTGAATTAAACTTGTGGCACCGTATTTGATTTTCAAGTTCAGCCCTTTTGATCATCATTTGATACAGTAAACACTAACTACAGTGCTGTTTATAATGGATGGAGTATCTTCAAGCGCATAACCTTTGTATGATTGGAGAATAAATAACACACACTACTTTACTAAATATATTATAGCCAGTATTGAGTGTTGGGTAATTTGAACTTTGCTGCATGTGATTGCAAGGTTTAGACATCTGTCATATACACTCACGTAAAAAGTTACGCGGCACAAACACCTTGGCAAACAGATACTGAAAGCTGAGGTCACACTTGTGTTTCCATAGTGGGATGCTCTGTGGGAGTGGGAGCTGTTTCCACCGGCGCTGACAGAATTCGTATGCTGAGATGTCTGACTGATGAACTGTGAGGCTCCTCAGGAAAATCAAAAATTACTGTTCAAGGAGGAGCACGCTGGAGGGGAGTCAGTATCAGGTATCTTTAAATATTAATCTGCGAATACAGGCAGATAGGTGCTCTTCCCACCGCAGTCACCTTGGTCAGAGCAGATAAAATGCCAGGCAGTCTGTATGGAAGCTGATTAGTAGATCTGTGCAGCGCTCTTTCATGATTATGTTTACTGTGGCACCTATAGAGAGCAAACAAAATGTATTACTGTAAGCAGAAGTTAGCATAACCATGGGGTCCACTGAGAATTCGCCCATGGGATTTTTAGCATTGGCTTTTGGATCACTGCTGAAAATAAGCTCTGTGGCAAACACACACTGATGCTTAACAGTTGGTTGAAGAGAATAATCTCCACAAATGAACAACACTTTTGTTATGTTTGAGGTGTTAATGCATCCGATGAAACTTAATGTTAAGCTATGGCAAACTACACCACGGTCACATGACTTCAGTGTCAGAACCGTTAGCTTCAGATCCTCTCTGACAAGCTAACTAGCAGTTCTGACAAGGCAGCAATTCTGTAGCCTGATGAACTGTTTATTAACCTAACCCCATTCAGTTTAAGAGGTTAGACCCCCATGTGTGAAAATGCTAACTTGTTTCCTGTGGTGCCCTCTACACCACCTGTTTAGTCCAAAGTCCCAAATGCCTGAAATGTGTCATTTGTGCTGAACTTTTTTAACTTCTTCTCTTAACCTTAGGGCACATTTTACTTGGTTTAAGTCAACTTGAATAGAATAGAAATGCTGACAGCTCAGGATAGTTGCAGAGCCAGCTTTATTTAATGAAATGCAGATTTACTCCAAAACCTAGAGATAGAATTTAAAAACATAATAAAAAAAAAATACTTCTTTTTCCACAAGTAAGAATAATGTATGTGGACCACCCCCAAAAAGCAATGATTACCCAAGTTCTGCACACAGCATCTGCCAAACTAAGACAACCTCAGCAAAGGCCAAAGAATGATCAGCGCTAAGAACACTGAGGGACAACGATTTATTTTGTTGTGAGAGCCTGTATGGGTTGTGATTGACAGCCAGAACAGGAATTATCCCCTCCCCTCTCTCCAACAGACAACATGACCAACAATTTGCCTCCAACTGAGCCAAACTCAGTTAACTCTGGGCAAACAGACGAGTTGTAATTTTGTTTTTCTTTCTGTTAACCAAATTGATACTTTCAAGAATGGCTCGCAGGACTTGGCAAAAGCAAGTGACACCAGAACAGAGTGCATGGGAAGAGTCTCTCTGTGGGAAATGTGATGGAAGCCTTTGTAGAACCTGAAAAGTGTTGCACCCAGGTGTTCCCAGTTTCATTAAAGTGACAGGGCTGCCTACCAATTACCTGCAAGACAACCAAGTGAGCCAACAAGTGCCCAAGACCGACACCTGTTCTATATTCAACAGGTCTGATTCGCAGCAGGCATCCTGACATGTCGGAGTGGGAAAAACACAGGTGCAAATAATTTATTTAATCATGACTGAATTCTATTTAGGTGCTTCAGTTTCTGGGACTCGGTTTTGTGCACGCTGTCACACTATCACGGCTTTCAGGGGCACTTAAATGCAGCAGAGCCATTATTAATGTTATTAGTTACACCTGTCCTTCCATTCACCCTTTTCTCTTTTTTGATTGCTTGCAGATTTTTACTTGATTGCGTGCACATTTTCCTAAGGCTGAAATGTGGAAAATAAAATAAAAAAGACAAATATTGCAAATAGGTTTTTTTTAACTTGGGGTGAAAAAATCTTGGTATGAATGAAAAGGAAAAACTGGAATGGAAACAGACTTATGTGTAAATCAATCACAATGCACAGACAGTGTCTTACATAAATGTTGCTATAAATGACTATAAGAAATGAAACGATGACTTATTTACAAAACTAAACGTTATATTGCCTAAATCTCTGCATCTTACATAATAAAATGGCATTTTTCACCCACAACACGATCTTCTCCTTAACCTAACCAAGTAAACCAAACCACAGTCTCACAACCCTAACCACGTTTACATGTGTTTCAACACACATGTTTCAACAATAATCAGGGGGAAACTTTTATATACAAAACAGACATTTTTTTTTTTTAAATGATTAGACAAACACCATTTTGATAGCTTTTCCCTCAAGTTCATGATAACAAGAAATGATTTAACTACATTTACATGAGTTACAGATGTCTTTTTGAAATAACCCTGAAATAATAACAGTTTGATTGATATTACCTGGAATGCCAAATTGCAAATTGACTCATGTTTGTAATTGTTAAGAGGCAGGTTTATTTCATGGCACTCCACTGCAGAATGAGTGCCGCTTATTTTTTATCTCGATGAACCAACTATACTCACATTACAGTAATGGATGTAAATGCACGCTCATTTGCATTTTAGACAGAAATATTGCAAATCAGCAAAAAGATGAGAAAACTAAATAAAATTGATGCAATAGAAAAACTGACATACACAAAATAATCTAAGGCAGAGTCAACATTATAAAATAGTGAAAAGAACAGAGAGCACTTGAGGTCCATTTAATTTCAGATTGTTTACTTTTGCCTTTGAGAGTTACGTGACCAGTCGGCACTAACAGCTCACCTAACCTCTGTATTGACTTTCTCCGTTTGGTTCCTCAGAAATGGGTTTCATTACCTGGAGTATTTTGCATATTCTCATTTATATGTAGTTTTTCTTGCACTTTTTGTATGTAGGGAATAATCATCTAAGGGCACATGCATGTCAATGTGTTTCACGTCTGTCAGTGTGCTCATCTGGGAGAATCCTTCATTTAACAGAGGAAACACATTCCTAATGCTTGCATAGTATTCTGCTCATGTGTTCACATCAGCCTGTTTGAAAATTAGACACTCTGCAGTTTTGCTTGAAGCAGAATATCTCAAAATTAAATATTCTCATCTCTGTTGGACGTAATACTCCGCAGGACATACCAATCAATATTTGTCACTTTTAATTCTCTTTCAAGCCCGCAGAGGAGACAACTAACACTGGAATGTGGGAAGTTAGCAACAGGTGACAAGTCTCAAGTTGCAACGTTTGAGTTTGCTGAACCAAATTTGACATTTTTGAGAAAACACTGGTTCTCGTCTTTGATATTGAGGAGTTTAAATGGTAATGAATTAATACGCTGACTGAGCGATAGTATTTGAGCACATATAGAGGCTAACAGAGGTGAAAGACTCCTAACCGAGCAGTAACAACAAGTTTGTTTTCACAGACTCTTGCTTCCTGTGTGATTATCAGTCCTTTTTCACATTTCCCAGTCTGAGGCTGTTCTGTGATACGAGGGTCCCACTGAGGGACAGTTCTCATTTTGTTTGGATTCGGTGTTGTTGAGCCTCAGAATAACAGCAGGGATTAGGTACTCCCTGTTTATGTGCTTTTCACAGGGCGCTGCCCATCCAGAATAAAGAATCTGTGAAGATGCAATCAAGGAAAACAAATCTGAGAGCCACTAAAAGCACATTGAAATCCACTTCACAGCCATCAATCGACTCTTGTTGCATTTAGGCAACAGAAACAAGGGTGTAGCCCTCTACATGCGGTGATCAATCACTCGCCGAAACAACCCTTTTGTCCGTGTCATTGAAACCCAAATAAAACGCACAAAATCCATCAGCCATGTGCTTTATCTCAATCAATAAGCAGCTGTGTTCGGGAGTGTACAGAGCAAATAAACGGCTTCATTTTATATACTCATGTTCCTCCTCTGATGGCAGCTGTCCATCACCATAGAGCTGGTACCTCAGAATGGAGTGGATGGAAATCAGTCAGCACAGGTGTTAGAATATTTTAACTATGCGGAGCAAAGGCAGTCACTTGAAACTGACAAAGGCGGCAACAATTTGCAATCAATAATTTCTATTTCAGAAATAATTTAATCTTAGTAAATTACTTACTAATGTAAGTGGTTGGAATCGATGCCAGATATATGTGAAGCAGGTTCCTGTTCCATTATTAGAGCTGTAACAGGAACAGGAATCACAGCACTCAGGCTCTCCTGTTTCTCATATTTTGGCTCCAGTTTTAACTAATTAGAAATGTGGGATTCCTCCTGACAGTTAAGAGTCTTTTTGACCCGTTGGAAGCCAGATCTGTGGGTGCTGCTTTCACCCTCCATGCAGAAATATTTGCAGGATTCAAGAAACTGCTGGGAACTGTCAAAACAAACTGTGTGATAATAGGACAATTTTGTCAAATACCGAGACACTCAGTGGACGACTGGGAGGATGGCATTTCTGAACCATGTCC
Source organism: Hypoplectrus providencianus (assembly GCA_028566105.1). NCBI lineage: Eukaryota > Metazoa > Chordata > Actinopteri > Perciformes > Serranidae > Hypoplectrus > Hypoplectrus providencianus. Next base: position 8,627,451 of record JAOWBC010000458.1, read on the forward strand.
CCCTTTTTGTGCAGAAACAAAAGAAAGCATTGCATCAGAATACACGGGCAAAATGTCAGCAGCAATTAGCTGACACCGTGGTTGGCGGGGAGAGAGGTAACCTGCTGTTCAATGGCCTTTAGATGGTTCTTGGCTTTTGTTCTTGTTGTCTTTTCTTTGTGTGTCGGCAACAAATACACAGCGAGAGGAGGAACATGAAAAAGAACATGAAGGAAAAGACGAAAAAGACAAGAATAATTAGGAGTAATAAAGTTATTTAAAAACAAGCTCTCAAAATTGAAATCTGATGCTGATTTTCCACTCGTGGCGCCATGGTAGTCTATGTCAAAGTGTCTTTATTTCAGAAACTCAGCATGTGCATGATTGGGGAAGAAAACTTTTATGTTATTTTTACACAAAATACGGAGCCTCTAGTGCAAAAAATGTTTCATCATGATGTGTGACTTGTGCGTGTTCAGAGTTGTGCAGAACAGAAAAGAGTCTGCACTCATACACCAGGCAGTTTGGTAGTGACACAGCTTTCTTGGTTACAGTTTTCTTTCTACATTTAAGGATAGGTTAAAGTTTTCTGTCAAGTGAAAGAAAGTCTGTCAGGTGCCCAACTGTTCTTTTAAACAGGTTTAGCTCGCTGCAATCATTCATCATTTATATTAAAGCCATTAAAAGATCCTAATGTGTTTCCAATGTGGCACTAACAGTCCCTTCTAAACTTCAACTGAAGTGAAAATGACGCTTCAGTGGTCTCAGTAAGACACACAAATTGAGTGTCTTCCAAAGTCACTGTTTTTACCTCTTTGTGTTATTATATCCAACCTAATTTGGTGTTAAAAGATCTGCGCTTGATTTGATTAACTCAAATAAACAACATGTAGAATTTTCCAAATCCAACAACAACAAAAAAATCCAGACTGTATAGACTCATAAAAAATAATATCTCTCAATTTTGAATTAATTGTGGCTGATTTTGTATTCCTCAGTAAAGAGGTCAGTTGGTGGAAAAACTTTTCTTACTGCCGTCTTGTTTTTTTATCCTGTCAGTCTTTGGGTCCAATTCAATTACTTGAAATGTGCAGGAGTGACTGACGGCAGCAAAAGACGAGTCTCGGCTAAGACGGAGCAGTGTCTCACTCTCCTACCAGGAAGATCATCTCACGCTCCTGATTCACAGCAGCCCACATTTATATCACTGCTTGGACATTTTGATGAAGCGGGTTTGTTCACTAGTTGTATAACACTGTGTTAGGGATTCAGCAGAGAGGAATAAACATCCTGGATACTTCTGTTTGCTCTCAGAGAAAACATTAGTGCGGCCTCAAAGCAGTAAAACATTGCTGTGACTCCCAGGGTTCCCTTTGTGCCTCTTGTTCCTGACTCTTCTCTCCGAACAATCATCTCCTAACCGGTCCAATCAGAGAACACAGCTCTGTGGACACTTTAAAATTCCAGATTGTCTTTTGACAAACCATTTGGCTTTTATAGCACTAGTTTGAGTTAATGACCAGCTCTGTCTCCAGTGGAGTTTTTTTCTTCTTTATGGTTGAAGGAGGATTGTGGAGATACACAGTCACCATGACTCTCGATCTGATTTGCCACCAAACAAACAGAAATCTGTAGGAAACACTGAGTGGGTGTTTACCACAATGAAAGATGACACATTTTACAGTAAAACCAATTCTGAAACTCATCACCGCTGTCAAACTTTTTAAAAAAGAAACAATACTTATTGTTTTTTTTATCCTGGCATCTCTTTCAAGTTTATCTACAAAACCGCAGTGTGCTACATAATTTAGCTGTATAATATCAGGTTCTCCACATAGAGTGGGCGGAATAACTTAATGCTGTCAAGCCCTGATATCATACTGATACGGTGATCCTATAATCTCTGAATAGCAAGAAACTAAATGAAAAAGCGAGATATCCTGATATCCTTGGCATTATAGGACGGGGGTAAGAAGAAAGGGAAGGTGTTTCATTACCACAGGGTGCTCCGCTGCGCCACTGTGCAGGGGCTTGGCAACGTTGCTTATTCTCAGTGGTTTATATCCACTTAAAAGGGAAAGATTATTTGAATCCCTGAGGACAATATACTCAGCTGGAAACATGAGCTTCAGCCAGGGCACAGCTGGCAGTTTAGCTGCATTAATACAGCAGAAAGATACCATGTGAGGTTAATTGGCATTGAACAGCAAGTGGTCAACAGAAAGAATGTATTTTGAAGGTTTTGATGTTTTGATTGTTGATATAATTTGACATGAAACCATAAGTCATTACCAATAACGTGTTTGGAGCTGTGTGCTGTGATGCAGGATCTGAGTGAACGGCAGGCACAGCATGAAAGTCGGGATGCTGCCCTACAAATGTCATATTTTCTCAAAACTTACTGCATGACAAACTATCACATATAGCAGAAGCTTGTAATTTAGGAGCAATTTCTGGGTTACCTGCACACATCAAACAAGACTTTTAAGACATTCTGCTCTATTACTCATTGGAATTGCATCCATTTCCACAGAATACAAAAAACTTCAGAGTTAATCTTCATCAAAGTTCTCCCAGCTGGCCATGGCAAACATACAGTGATATTTATTCCTGAAGTGTAGTGGCATACAGTGCACACCTTTCAGTGTTTTCATATAAACTTAAAGGTGTTTCATACAGCTTTCACCACTAAATTCAGTCGTTGCCAGGACTGTCTCCACATGTATCACCTCAGTCTGATTGACTTTAAGTCTGATGACAGAAGCAAACAGAGGCAGCTAAGTGAAAAGTTCAAGTTTTAATGTTTAATGAATTGACAAAATGTTTTCAACTTCATCCCGCTGAATAACTCTGCGGCCCAAAAGTCTCGGATACAGGGGCTTACAACTTGGAACGTCTCACGGAGCTAGAGTTTGCAGCCTGCTGAAATGTGTCTGTTGCAGCTGACAATCAAAATAATGCAGCCCCACGTACTGAACCTAACAGAAAAACGATACATGATCAAACATCAGCATGATAGAAACTAGCTAAAACTACAGTAGCCATCTTTGGGAAACCTTGACTTTGAGTTTTATCTGCACGCAAATCACTGAGTGGCAGGATTTATGACTCATACTGCAGCCCACCACCAGGGGGCGATCCTCACGAGTGTCCAGCTGACATGTCAGCCATCTTTATGCTAGGCGCTACCAATGCTAACAGCGCTCATATTGATATTCGGAATTAAGTGAGGAAAAAATTCCTGTGGTTGGTGATTTAGCTTTTGTACAGACCGGACAACTTTTATTTTGAAAGCAGGAAGTAATTTGTTGGGAGCTGGTGCTAGCAAAAATAAGACTGGCGACATGAACACAAGCTTTCAGATGCAACGTTCCATTTTTCTTCTTTACAATTTTCTTGTGTTCTGTGTGAATGAGGCCTTGTTAGTACTTGAAGCTACCACTTATAGCCTTCTTCTGCACGTGCCCAGTCCAGGTAGTCACAGTGCAGAACAATGGAGGCCTACAGGATCTAAGGGATCACCTGAATGCATGTGAAAAAGAAAGCTCGGACAACAGGATTCCATTTATCCACTCCATCTTTACAAAGACGTTTGTTACTGCTTTATTATTGTTCTGACAGCCAGTACATGTGGCTGCGTGGTGTATGTCATGTGTTTGAGCTCAGTCCTGAATAGGCATTGGGAAAAACAATCACCAAATTGTGCTGTATATCCTCTCACACTCCAGTGTCCAGAGATGCTGCTCAGAGAGAGGGAGTTCATCTTTCACGGTTTGAAGGCTGAGGGCAGAGAAGTGCAGCGTTGTCCACACATCTAAGTGTTCTAGGAAGTGTTTTGGAAAGACCCCTTCAGTACTTGCTGTATGTGAGCAGAATTTTAGTAGGTGAAGGACTTTTTTTTTGCGTGGTGTGTGTTTCTCTGTGTGAGTGAAAGCTTCAGCACTGCTACAGCAACGAAGTCCCCGTTTTACAGATTGTCAAATTAATGACTACTTTAACCATGAACTACAAATTCACTGACCAGTAAATATGACACCCTCACTTATGCAGCCAGAATATGAAGAAAAAATGTTTTCAAAAACTGGACTCAGATTTGAGAAAAAGAGTTTCATAGTAGCACAAGAAATATAGATTTAAAAAAGTCTCTCCTTTTGTGTCCTTGAATTTCAGTTTGGAGTTCACAACCATTCATACCAGCTACAAACATGAGTGTCCTTGCAGCTCAGGGCCGATCTCTAATGTACAGCCTCAGAAAGACATCAAAACAGTGAAGAGGGAAAGAGTTGGTGCTGTCTTTAATGTTTCAAGTATGTCAGGGTTCCTCTGAATTGGAAAATAGTTTAGGCCCCAACATTTATGTTTTATATAATTTTACTGTGATAAACTTGTGATGTAAATAGTTGTTGATCATATTTTACAGTCAAGGTAAGCAACATGGCAGAAGCCAAAATATATAATAAGTAATTACATCAACTTTGTCTCAACCACTTCTTGTTTTCTCACTGCAGCTTATTTATTCATTTTTAATAGGCTACTACAGACACCAGTGAGACAAGATGTAAGAAAAAGACCCAATGGAATTGCTCGTGTCCAAGTGGCTGTATATCATCAAACTTTTTCAGGAGCTGATTACATTTTCTCACATCATTCAACTTGAGCTGCAGGTGAAGCGATCCTGTCTAGTAGCATCCTCAAGGGGCCTGATGGATGACTTCATAAAAATGTGTATAAGCTTTAGAAGGGTAAATAAATGAATAAATGTTTATTTTCTAGAGTACAGTGCAGCATTAGGCACTAAACTCCAGGGAGCAAAGACTGCTGTCTCTTTGAGCAGCACTGAATCTCAGATTGTACGTGTATAATGTGAAAGGCCTTTACACAAAGCACTTCTGAATGTTCTCCTAAAAAGATTCACTTAACCCCACTGTTTGTCTGTGCAGCATGAAAACGGCTTTAAAGCCAACTTTAATTTGCAATAAACAAAAGTTAATGAGCAGGAAAGGTAATCGTAACACGTAACCAACCTTGAATGTTTTGCTGTTTATGAAGAAAGTTTAATTTGATGTTTGGGTCTGTTAAAATGAAGTTACTGCTATTGTTTAATGTTAAATGCGACTTTTATGAGCTGCAGGTGTGCTGATATAATAAAGAGTTAGAAGTAGGCAGAGGCTGGTTATTGAGTATCTGCATTTTCTGTTTAGGAGTGGTTTCACCTTCACCTGTTTGCTCCGCTTCTGTTTTGTGCTTCTAGCTAATACAGTATAAGAACACTTTTATCATTATAATCCTTTAGAAAACTAACTTCTTTCACTTTTGTGCTTTACTATTTTTTAAGAACTCTTTGCCTTGAAGCAGCAAGTTTATTCTGCTGCATAACTTTGCTCTGAACTCTCACTTCTAACTGCTTCACATCCTTGACTATTTTACATGCACAGAATATTCCAGTCCTTCCCCTCATCCTGAACAAGACAATGTTCATTTTTAGGTGTTAAGAATATTGAGGATAAATATTCAATTTGTACATGAAGCTGTGCATGGTCCTGTTGATGTGAAATGATGTTAAACACATCAAAATATTGGCAAGCAGAATGACTGTTTCATACATCAAAAAAAGCAACAACTTTTTTCACATTTGCTACCTCCTTCCCTTCATTCTTTTTAAAAAGGGTTGGTATCGTGATAGTTGCAAAGATCCAAAAACCTGTTAATTTGCAAAAAGCTGACTGTAAACAGACAAGATCCCATGTGTCACAAACTGCAGTAAAAGCCAACTGAGATAAATAATCCCAATGTGCTCCATACATGTCTGAAGAATACTCTTAAAACCCAAATATTATTGCCATACCCCACATTTTAATAAGAAAATTCTACATTTGGAATGAGGCCTCATTTACAAGCTGAGATATGCCATTAATATCCGTGTCAAATTCAAAATTGTATCATGTTTGGAATTAGGAGAATATTAGTGTGCATATAAATGTAGCCTTTGGAGTTAAAAACCATTTGTGTAGTGGCTGAGCGGGTTATAAAGTTTGTGAGCGTGAAGAGTTGTTGGAGCGCGGCGATGTAACACAGCAGGAGTCACTGCAGACACAGTTCTCATGCTACCACATGTACTCCAGCTGAAAAAGTCCACAAATATACCAAACAGAAGGGCCACGAATCAACAGAAACATTTAAGCATGAATGTAAAAGACAATATATTACTACAGAGTATATGTTAAACTGTGAATCTGCAATCTTTACTTAAATAGGACTATGAAAGAAGTACAAAGACAGAAAATGTATGGAACTAACATCGCTGTGAAATCGGTTACCATGGGGTGAGAATCTGCCTTACAAATTGCCAGACAAAGCTCTGATTGGCCTTTGATGCCAAGGACATTTAGCTTCTATTCAAGCAAATGGCAGCAGAGACAATGTCCAATCTTTTTGCCTTGAGATCTGGCTTCCCTCTAAAGACACATCACGATCAAGGAAACTAATTTGAGAGCCAACTGCAAAAGTACACTGGCATTAAAAACTCAAAAACAACTCCACCCACAATGGAAGGCTTTAATCAAACCTTGCTATCTGTGCTGCGGACCTTGGCTGAGGAAAAAAAACACAGTGAAAGTCGTACTTGCTTGCAACTGCAAAGCCAGTGAAGTTTCTATTTGACTTTTAAAGGAGGCCATATTCGCCAATTAACTGGATCTTTGTTCTAAATTCCCAAACTCGCGCCAGGTTTAAGCTCAAAAATGGCAGAAACAAATTAAATATCATCAACTGGCGGGCCCGCTGGCCACATGCACCCCACCTAATCCTTGGGCCAGGTCCACAGAATAATCATTTATAAAATGTGAGGAGGAACCAACTATGTTCTTGTATTTGGCATATTCACAATCAGGTTTTCATAATCACAGTTATTTACCACGACGATGAAAAAAACCTATGTGGCTGAATGGTGTGGAGGAATTGTAACAGAGGGGAAACACTTTGCGACAGGGCATGCCTTAAGCACAGTGCGCAAGCTTTGCTAACCCTCGCGAGAGCTGCAAACAATCAATTTAAGACCATAGTTCACCAAAAAGATCGCTCATTCATGCAGAATCATTTACAATGCTCATATTTGCCAATTCAAGGTGGAATAACATAAATATTCCACCTTGTGTTTATCCAGGCACTGCATCGTCCTCCTGAATGAAACAATCTTTAAGCGTGACATTGAAAGCCCTGAAACTTTGCATTCCAGTCTGCATCCAGCTTGCATCATAGCAGCACCGAGGATCAAGTGTGATCTTGACTTTCAGGGGCTGCTAATGCCAAGGTGTGTGTAAAGAAAAATACCGGAGAAAAGAGAATGCTCAGCCTTGATGAATCATTCTGTTACAAGTGAAGAGCGAACATGCTGTAAATTGATTACAAAACTGTTTACAGATGCTTTCAAAAAATTTTGCCTCTGAAGTGAGGCAAGCTGCATTGAATAATATAGCCTGTGGCACGAGGCTCTGATATCCTGGAGTTGAAATGTTTCTGCATAATCAACAAGCACATAAAAAAAAAAAAAAAAAAAAAAACATGCTGCATCTTATCTCAATATGTGATGTGAAAATATCCAGGATGTTCCTTTAAAACATAAAACGCATATGGAATTATGATCATGTGCATGACGTCAGGGGGTTGATTAAATATTTATGGCCGGCAGCCTAAGTGCATATATATCTTCACAACTTCTTTATGAAAAACAAAGGTGGGCTGAGCGTCGAAATCCCCCTCGGAGGCGAGCAGGATCACCGCGCTGGAGGGAGTTTTTGGGGACACAGGACGCGTCGGACTTTACTCTCCCAATCGACACACAACAAGGAGAAGGAGGATAAAGATGGGCGTCAAATTCCTCTGGGATTCGTTTTAAGCCGGTTGCACCAGTAATTGATCCAAATGACTCACTTCAAACTACTTAAGCAAAACTTGTTTCAAGGAGGACTGACCCATTTCTTCCCCGCTGTAATCATATTCTGCTCCAAGTTTCTCGCACAGTTCAGCAGCCTATGAAAAGGAATAATGCGACTTACGCGCATTTGATGCCTCCGAGAAGCCACCCCTATCCTCACATGCCAGCCTGTCTGACTTTGGAACCTATATTATTGCCAGACTCCGACCGCAGACCAAGAGAGGAGGAAGACTCCGATGGAAAATCATGCAGCACTTTGAACCCATGGAGACATGGCACATAGGTTCCTCTTATCTACGAACAGATTCAGCGCCAGATTCGCCTTCATATTCACCGTGTCACTGTCCTGCACCTATTTATGCTACAGTATCATTTTCTGTCGCAGTACAATCATGACAAACCAGGGTTACGAGGGGAAAAGATGCCCGCCGAGCAAGAACGCAGGAGGGAAAAAACTTCTGGGGAAATTAGACAATTGCGCTTCGCTGGAACTCAGGTCCGCTCTGGATGAGTCTGCTGCCCAGCGGGGATCAAGTGATCTCCGCGACCAAAGTAAAGCCCCTGCCTCGCCTGGAAGCCACTGGGCTGATGTGAAGTTCAGAAACATGAGTGTGGCGCAAAAATATGGGAATAAGAAGCTGCCTAATGCGTTAATAGTCGGTGTAAAGAAAGGAGGCACCAGGGCGGTGCTGGAGTTCATCCGGATACATCCAGATGTGCGCGCGCTTGGAACAGAGCCGCACTTTTTCGACAGAAACTATGACAGAGGACTGGACTGGTACAGGTGAGGAATAAACAAACAAACATTCATGTTATTTTGTGTTTACTCTCAGATGGATGGTTTGTCAGTCAGTAGTGCAGCATTGTGTGTGTGAGGTCCTCATGTAGAAACTTCCATCTCCTCATGTTAATTTAATTTAAGTTATTCTGAAGGTAAGATACTATTCCTGGCACTTCTCAGTCACATAAATATTTAATTTCTCAGTGGCCTATAATATAATTTAAAGGCCACATTTTGCTGTACTGTGTGCATATAAAGGGATTTATTTTGAGCAGACAACACACATATGAACCTGCTTCAAAATAATTTTTGACACTTATGTAGGATATAAAGGATTTAGGGTTATTTTGGATTGTAGTAACACTTAACTTATTTAGATCCCCCATCATAACAGACCACACTAAATTCATTGAGAGTGTATATTTGCAAAAAACAAAGGTATCAGATTGAGCTTAAAATATATTGTCTTTGCATATTATTTTTTTTAATCTCAAGGCTGTGTTTGGTTTTTTAGAATCAGGGTTGTAACGCACACATACCGACACAGCATGCAGCCACAGAGATCACAAGTTTGATTCTACTTTGTGAGTCTGTGTGATGCCGTTTGTGTGAGCGCTGCAGATGTTAGCTGTCAGCTGAGCTCCGTGGTGCTGAAGAGACAGCTCCATGAGGCTGAACTAGGATCAGCAGCGTCAGTCAGCAGCACACATGACACAGGCAGCACGCAGGTCACCCGTCCGCCTCAAACGTGCTCCACCTGGACACAGAATGTTCTGGTGGAGGCAAAGAGGCTCACAAGGTTGTTGAGCCCAGAGCAGCACCACCACCCACCACTGTCCTTCCAGCACGTCTGGCACTTGTTCACATTTTGTTCCTTTCTGTCTGCCCCATTTTGAACGTTTTTCGTCTGCTTTGCTGAAACTGAAGCAGAGAAGTACAGTTTCTCCTCCTCTCTTTCTTTGTCAAAGTGTATGCAAATGTTGCACTCCATTCTGCAAATGTCCTCCAAAATGGCTCGATGGCGTTTTGTTACATTCTGTCTGATTGCTGGAGCTGTCTACAGATTTCCACACACATACCAACAATGCCACCAGTGTGGCAGGAGCAGACC